>JAFIDM010000006.1:6407133-6481544 GCA_023159025.1 Thereuonema tuberculata | reverse complement strand
CTATTTTAAGGAAAGCTCGTTAATCACTGTGAAAATATACTCCACAATGCTTTCTTTTTATTTTGTTAGTGTTTAGTTTTTTATTTTATTATTTTTTTTTTTTTTTTATTTTTATTTTTACTTATTTTTATTTCAATTCTATTTTATTCATCATTTGTTAGTTTTCATAAATGTTCCTAGAAGTTATTGTAATTGTCTGGGATTGGCGGCTTAACTACGGCTTTTGATTGATGTTTATTTCTACGCTCGGAGTCTTCACTCCGTGCTAGCTGTAAACCCTCCTATTCGAATGTTCGGTGTTCGGTGGTCGATCTACTTACATTGATATAAGTTGTAAATTCGTGAAATCGAAACAAACTTATACGTATTTTCTCCTCATTTAGTTAAAAGTTTTATTCCTAATACTGTGTGTTTGGCCGTCTTATTTTGGAAAATCTCTCAACGCACGTTCATTTCATCAATCACAGAAAGACTTAGTAATGAATATACTTTCCATTGTTAGATTTCTAAATTGAAGTAAAATTATAAAATGTAAAGCTTCCTTTCGTCTTTGCAATAATGATATTTGAATTCACAAATTGATTAATCAGAAAACGTTAGGCTTAACTTAACTTTTATTTTTACAGAGATTTTTATATTCTGTGACCACCTCTTCTTCAAAATTTCAATTTACAGGATGTGGCTTCTTCGCAATAAATTTGGAAACACTGACAACGGTAAGATCTAATTGCAAAACTATTAATTTCACGATAACTTCTGATGATGTTCATTTTTTACGTATTTGTTCAATTCTGTTTCTCACATTCTAACACTGCTGGAATTAACTCAAATTTTTTGTTTTGATATAGTTTTTTCGTTTTCTTTTATTCTCTCTAGAGAAAATTTTTCTTTTTCTTTCCTGTTCCTCACTTCTCCTTTACTTTCCATAGCTGTATTGAGCCTACTGCTTCTCCCATCTTCTATTTTTTTATTGTTTGTTCATGTGTCACCTTCTACATTTGCTATTAAAACTCAGTTTTATTGTTGCTGTTTTTCTAAATTATTAAACTCCAACTTATTTTTACTTTAACTTTTCCAATAGAAAAATCTGGAACTAGATTGCGAGATACAATCTCATGTTTATAACCAATTTTATAAAGAATTGTCTAAATTTCGTCCCATCATTCCGTACTAATTTTGCTGATGGCAGCAACATTTTGACAATTAAAAATTACCTTAATATTAGAGCTTTTAGCAGTACCGTTACCAATTTGATACAACCTCCAAAGAATTACATCAAAAACTATTTCAAATAAGATCCTAAGTTCAAAATATACACTAAATGTATTATATTGGGAATTTCAAGAGGTATTTTAAAGGTCAGGAATTTAATAGAGAGGTAAAAGTTTGACGTCTTGAATATTTTACAAAAAATTTTTTATTTAATATGTGACGTTTTACAAATTTTAATATTTTTATTAAGTCCTGAAAACGACAAAGCGGAAAAATTACATTTATTTTAAAATATTACAGTAGCACCACGATTATCCGTCACCTACGGGACCTGAGGATGGTCAGAGCACTAAAAAGGTCGGATAATCAGGGGAGAATGAATTAAGCCATTTACAGGTAGACAAACGATGTATTTAAGCAAAAAATACTCTACTGTAACTTAAGGACTATACAGTGTATGTTACAAAAGCCAAATACATAAAGAATAAAAATGGGTTTAAGTTATAAGTAAAGAATGAAAATATGTTTAAATCACTGTAGACTGAACTGGTCAGCAGACTTCCGTCAACTAATCGATAAAACGAGCATGACTCAGGCAGGAAACAAAGAAAGGACTGCAGAGACATCTGCTTGGCTTGTTGTGACAGGAAAACAAACAGATAACGCTGGCGTGCCGCTTGTCTAGACATGGTCGATGACGCGGGGAGTCGGTTGATCCGAGGTCGGATGTGAGAGGTGCCACTGTAATATCTGATTGAATGGAAAAGAATATATAATATCTATTTTCATAACAATGTTTTACTGAATTTTGTGTACATTACATATTTTGCATTTGTGTTTTTATAACAAATTAATAAGTTTTGGCTAATTATCAAATTGACAATAATTCAAAAACTTTACAGAGTTATTTCAATTTCTAATGATTTTTATTGTTTATTTTTTTAGATTACCGGTGCAATTTTTACGTATTTGATTGTATTAGTTCAATTTCAAGGCAGTGCTAAGTCAAGATCCTAGCCAAACTTGATTCAACGCACTAAACTTACAGGTTTAATATTCTTAAAACGAAAGATGTACTCAGTGAAAAATTTCAAAAAGAATGAAATCTGAAATTTAAATTCTTTAATGGCATTTTTTTTTATGTAATCAGAATATAATTTTATCACTCAAACAAAAAAGCATATTTGGTTAAAAAAAAAGAAAGAATAAATCTAAAAGCTGGAATCTTTATAACTCAAAAGCTACCTTTATACAAAGTAACCGCTCATAAATATCATTTGTGCATTTTCCATGCAGAAATGTGAAATACAAAATTTAAGAACTTATTATTGTTTGCTATCATAGACCCAAGTCCAGAACTGTTTATAACTCAAGTGAAAAACCGTGTAGAAGAGTTTGGCCATTATGATTCAATTCTTCTCAGTGATTATTAAATACAATAGCAGTTTGTAGAATTAAGGGAGTGATATTAATTAAATTTATTATTAGGTTTTGTATTAATCTTTAAAACTCATAATTTTAATCATTCAGCTTATATTCTTTACACCTTGTTATGTCAATCACAATTTTTGTAATCTACATCACGTTCGTGTATCTTTATCTTATTGATTTAAGTGTTACTAATAAATGATTTACAATTATATGAAACCAAATAAAGTTTTGAATTTCTTCTCAAAAATTACATTCAAAATTACTTCAAATTTTACATTAAATAATATATTTAGATGTAGATGATTCTCAATAGAAAAAGGGTCATTAGAATGTCTGAAGTTTAATACCCAGATGCAAATTGATACCTAGGATATTTAATTAGAAAATATGATTTAAAATATAATTTCTTAAGATTTACCGTTTTTTCATAAAGTCCTAAAAACGATAAAAAGGAAAAAAATATGTTTATTTTTAATTGTTAATATCTGGTTGAATGGAAACAGAACAAATTCGAAAATAAATTGCAGATCCTTTATTTATTTGATTAAAATCGAGCACTGATTAATGAAGTAGCTAAAAGTCAATATTACGTATTTAAAAAATGAAATATTTATAGAAATTGGACAAAAACCCATTGTTTTGGTTCTCGTGCTTATCTAGGAGTTTTTGTTTCCTTCTCGAACTAATTTCACGACAAGCACTCATTTGAGGAAGATTTGAAAAACAAAAGTTGAAGTATCTCCAATCTAATGAAGACGCATTGCAAGTTTCAGGAATACTCATCCATCAGAATAAAATTTAGTTTACAGACACACACACACATATATATACATACAGATAGATTGAATGATTTCATAAGTAGTGGCGAATATTCCAATTACGCAGTGGAAGTAGTGTTTACAATATTAAATAACAAAGAAACAGAATAATTTCATTTATCAATTCTTAAAGAAATTTAGCTTTAGTTGAAGAAGTGTTCATACTTTTCATGAATTACTTATTCTGCTTGATATATTCCGTAGATCACAAATAGCCTGAGTCTGAATAGATCACTTTAAAACTGTTCATCTAAATGCAGATAATGTTCACTGATTCTACAGCTTTTCAGTTTCTCAAATGCTACGGGCCTTGGAAGCGTTTTCTTGGCTGCCTCAAATCTGCTTACCATACGACAGCATTTAACAAAATAGTGACTCATCCTTAGAATCATCCTGAAATGGGGTACTAATCAGTAGAGTGGATTCTTTTTCTAATGGTAATTATGTGTACAAAAATCAAGTGAGGTCTTTCATTGCAATAATCTAGAAATTCTCAAATTCGCTGTTTTACTGCTAAAAAATTTTTTTTTTACTATACTCCGGTACATATTAGAGGGCTCTACAGAAGTTTGACCAAACCTATAATATCCTGTGGCTACCACGCCACGACAATTTTTAGCATTTGAGGAATCAGGAGTGGAATTTTATGCCGTGATTTTGACTTTATGTTTTTGCTTCATTTGCTTTCTTTATTACTTCTACATTCTACTTGACTGTTTGTAATTCTAATAAAGATGTAACGGAAAAGAGATATCAACTACTGCACTGAAAGAATTGAACTTTCATTGCATCATTTGTAACTCCTTTGGCTTTCGTTGAAGAATTTTTATTTCAAACAACAATGGGTGATCGTAAGTTTTAATCCCTTTCGAAATAATTTTCTATAATTTGTTTTTTATTTTAATTTAATAATTACATCGATGCCTTTATGAAAAATTTGTCTCTGGGGAGGGGCGACAGGGTTTTGTTGAGATAAACCTCGCCGCTGCCCTTAATCCTCACTTCGATGGATAAGAAGCTTTTAATGTTTTTCAGCATATTTAATTTTTATTTAAAGTTATTTTAAATTATTTTTTATATATTTTTCAGTATATTTAATGTTTCTAACATTGGTTATTATAAAGTATTTTTCTTACTACTTTAAATTCGAAAATATACGAATACAAAAAATTAAGTAGATTTCGTAAATTAGGTAGACTTTTTACACAATGCATCTTTTCAAATGATTGAAAAACTGAACCTTTAGGCTTCTATTCGATGATATTTTCAAGGATATGGTATCGTAAACTCTATCATAAACTCTAAAAGAAAATAACAATTATCATTCATCTTCGTTGCTCAAATTATAGTTTTATCTTATTTATTTAGCTACGAATATTTAAAAAAAATACTTTCCTAGAGAGGTTATTGTTTGATACTTTCAGTAATGTTCAATGTGTAATTTTATTTAAATTATAAATGCAGCAAATACTATTAAATAGCTAATCATACAATGATACCAAGTCTATTCAGGATAATGAGAGGTCATCAATGAAAATAATGCATCCAAAAATAATAATAACAAAAACAAAAAATGAAAAAAAATATTGTTTGCGAAGCAAATATCAATTATCTTTGATATATTGCTGATATTTTCATTATTCTCATGAAAATAAATGCATACTTTATTTCGGAAGATTATAATTTAGATAATATATTTTTTCTCGGAGAAATCGATTGCAGGCTTACACTTAGTTGGTCTTTATTTCCACATCAATAAATAAGTAATTGGAGCTATTAATGCGTTCACAATATTTTCAAAATATAAGAAATTTTAAATAAAGTATGTTCAAATTGTTGTGACGGCTTTTTTTTTTTTTCATTTCAATACTAAATTTTTCATTTGCCGTAAGACCGATATGTCGGAACCTGAGTTCGCATCCCAGCGTCGGCATGAATGTTACTTTCTCCTTCTGTGTTTCATCCGTTTTTGCGATAGGATAGCATGAGCTGCCTCCTATGGCGTACCCTGCGCAACGTTTCGTCGGCTAAATGCTCGAATTTTTCTCGCTCCTTGTTGAGGTCAATATTTTTAATTCTAAGAGCCCGGGCGTTAGCAAAAAAAAAAAAAAAATACTTTCGATATCAAATTATTTTCGAATAATATTTTTTATTTCAAATAACAATATTTATTATATTTAATGAAGTTTTATACACATAAGGTGTAACTATTTTAAGATGGGAAAACAGCTTGAAATGTTGTTGTTTCCGCGGCCATTGTTCAGTGAATCTTCGTTTGTGTCCGAATGGTGCCGCGTCTTAATGAAAGTTCTCTAAATGTCATAAACATCTTCAGAGAGTGAGATCTACTATTCAACTCGTTTCCTTTCTTCTCGGATGGAGGTTGGATATCCCTGTAGCGAGTCTGGATAGGTTCCTAGGATATGTGTTCATTTCCGATTATGAGTAATTGCTTCGTAGTGAGAGGCTTCTGAGGGCTTCTGTGCAATAAGCCTTAATTTTCTTCCGCTCTTTTTGGTTCTGAATTTGGTAGACTTTCGGTGCTTCAGTGGTGTCTTGCCTTTTTCTTATGAGGTTTCTGAGAATCTTCTTCTCAGTCCTCAGCATAGTTCTTTTCTTCTTGTTCTTCAAGTAGTGTTCATTTGATGAACTGTAGGCAGATTGTGCTTGCAGATGCCCGTTCAGCATGTTCTTAGCTTCAGGAGTCATTGTTCAATTTTTCTTCAAAATCTTCATAACTTCCCCAGAATTGTTATACCAGAACCTCTGAAAATTTTGGGAGAACAACAATCCCAGAAACTACAATGTTGGCAATTTACTGATGGAGCACCCATACTTCAAATTCAATGAAAAGTTCTACAGTCAAAAAGAAGGTGCAGCCACGGGATCACTATTGTCTAGTAGCAGCTAACATCCATAAGGAAAAGGACGAAGACAGGACCTTAAGCTTGTCACATCTAGATATATCTAGAAATATACTGATGACTCATTTTTTTTGTATATTCACGGTGAAGAATACCTACATAATTTTCTTTAACACTTGAATTCAAAACAAGTTCGCTACGAATCCTCGATGTATGATAAAATGAAAAGATGATGAAACCCTTGGACGCACAACCTACAGAAAGCCTACACAATACAAAGGATAATTTCCTATCTGAATCTCATCAGCATCCAGCTGAGCAGAAAATTTTCGTGAATACTTTGGCTTTCAGAGCACTTGTGATCCTGGCAAACATAAAGAAGAAAGAGAATATCTTATAAGAGGTCATTTAACGTGTGGAGATGCATTAGTAGAATAGAAGAAGTCTACACACACAATCTTAAAAAATATCAGTAGCATTTGCGCCGCCTGTTCCTTACGTTACCAACGTATTTCTTCGGGTGAACCATTAGGAACGTAAGAAACTGGTAATGCTAATGATTGTTATATATATATTTTTTTTTTGGATTAAGTGTGAGCTTCTTCTCATCTGGGAATATCTTAACTAGTCTCTGCAAGGAAATGGACACAAGAAACATCAAACCATCACAACTTTCAACAAATTGAACAAAGATCAAGCTAAAGACCCTGAACCAGACACAATCTACTTCCCATTTATCAATAGCAGAACAGATAGAATCAGCCACTGCCTGAAAATAACACTGTTCTTATATTTTTCAAGACTGAAAGAAATATGAATATCTCAGAGACCCGATAGAGCAGACAATCACCGGAAGCATCGGGAATCTACGAAATTAACAATAATATTATATACGTCCACACAAGAGACTTCTTCTGATGAAGACTTCATAAAAAAAATGCTGCCCAATTTAAAATTACTCGTTTCAAATAGTAATGATTGTTTTCGTGTTCTAAATTTGATGTTGGATGTATTCTAATAACGTGTTCGTATACCATTTTTCAATTTTGTGACAAAGAGGTCTTTCTTATTACCATTATATAAATTTTATTAATCTTTGTAGTCAATGGGGATGTTTAAGGTCCTTGGGTTCGAGGCTGAAAAAGTCACGTGATGTTGGTACTCACGTTTTAATTCCTTCCTAAAGACTGCTGAATTTCGAATCTTTATTCAAGAAGATTCTAGTTTTCAGTGTTTTCAGTGCTAACACAATTAGCAAAGATAACATTAACAGAAATAAAGAAACTCAGATTTGAAATAAAATCGCAAAAAAATAAATATTCAAATTGAAAAAATGTAAATTGAATTTCAGAAGTTTTCTGTCGAATCACTTTCAAGGTCATTGTGAAGAAAATCAACTGATTATATAAATAAATAAATAAATAAATGAATAAATATTTAAGCTTTGTTTAAGTTGAAATTCCAAAATTAAGTAATTATGCAATTTTTGAAGTAATTTGCAGATATAATTGTTTATAGACGCTTCATTGTTGTTGTTGTTGTTGTTGTTGTTGTATGGCCGGTACGCACCGAAGTGCGCGCTTCGTATCCGAAGCCTCCGTGTTCCAGGGAGCGCTAGTGTTTCCAAGATGGCGAACCCCTAGCAGACTCCCTAGAATTTCAAGGGAAAGATACTGGGGTGGTTTCCCGTGGCTTTATCCAGGACGCCATTAAGGAATGACGTCAGACCGAAGAGAAAGTGAAGAAGAGGCTGGACAACACAAGAAAAGAAATTGAAACAGCCATGCCACTGCCGGGATTCGAACCCAGGTACTGGCGCATTGGCCGCCACGGCTGGCCGCCGCCGAGACCGCACGGCCACGCCAGCACGGCAGACGCTTCATTAGAACTTATAAAACAGGATGTAATTTTAGCATAATTTTAATACCTCAGAAGGGAAATAATAATTTATTCAAAGCCTTTGCTTTTGATTTTCTCATTACTGCAGTAAATTAAGATATACTTTTTTCAATCGCATTATAAGTATTACCGGTCCCGCCTTTGGGGATATGTTCTTAAATGGAAATTATTAAATAATACGAATTACAATGATAAATATGACATGAAATGTTTGAACATTTACGAATTTTTTCTTCCTATGTTCTGATATTTAAAAAAAAAAAAATTAAGTAAACGATATCACTTGAAATCGACATTGAAAATAAAAACATAATATATAAAACAAATTACTAAATGGAACAATTTAGCAATTTAAGAAAAAAAAAGGGAATTAATAATATTAACAAATTACATTAAAAAAAAAAAACACCTATGACCGAAATAAAAAAAAAATGTATAAGAGGGAAGCTTATTCTAATCATAATAATGAAAATATTTAATGTACGAGACTTTCAGTAATATAAGTAATACTTATAATAATGGGGTACAATTTTTTTTTCTGCTTTCTAAGGAATAATAATAATAGAAACGAGTTTGGTTTAAGTAATACATAAATGAATTCGATTTGTAGAATTATAATGTATAGAAATTCCGTAGATAATAATAATAGCATAAATACAGGGTGAGCAAAATGAAAAAATAAGTAACTGAATTCATAAAGTAATAAATTTGTATTAAACCTCGAATAAGTAAACTGGTGCTTGAAAGGGATCAACTGATGTTATCAAATCATTTCTTTTAGCTTTAGAAGTCAGATTTTACATTAAATCAGTTACTTTTATCTTTACTTAGGAAATCATGAAATTACATCTTATTTTTAATTAAATAGCAAAGTTATTTTGGAGGAATTTGAAAATAAAGCGAACGATGTCACGAAGTTTCTACTAGAAGGCATTGGAGGGTTAACCAACATCACGTGACAGTGACGTCACGTTAAACATCCCCATTATCAATCTTTTGTAACTTCTTTATTTGGTAACTTTATTTTTATTTAAAAATAATTCTTAATAAGGACTTTTATTATTTCTTAAACTAAATATGAATCAATTCTTTAATATGAATTAGCTAATATTTGTAATAAATCTTTTTAATACTGAAATCCAAGTTCAGTTCTAATAAATTACGAAATCAGATCAACTACATTGTTTATATATTGAAAAACAACAAACAATTTGAATGGTGTTTTCTTTTCATTTCCAATCTGTGTATCAGTTCTATTGGTACTTGATTCCTTTTCTATTTCTTAATGATTAAACTGATCTATTATTTATTAAACATAGTTTTTTCGAAAATATCTTAGTTCTTCTTTATATAATTATGCTATTTCATTACATCGATCATTTTCCAAACATGTTTTTCATTAATGACCCCTCATATCTTCTCAAATAACTCTCATTTGTTTGTTCCCTATCAAATAACTTATTTAAAATTTTTAAATATATCTTAATTTCTTTTTCAAAATATTAACTTTTTGATTATAGTCTTATACTATCGTTTAATAATATTATGCTTTATGTACCTCTTACTTAAATTAACATTTAATTTCAATTTTTCTTCATAATAATTATAAAAATTTTTTAATTTCATAATGATAATACATTCGGATTAGGCAATCGAATGTACTTAATCATAAATTAATCCTTTATAACTTTCTTAACTTTGTTTACTAAATAAACTCAGTAGCATAGAAATAATGAAGAACAGTCTGATGAACCGGTGAATATATGTCTACCTATTCAATTCTTTCTCTTTGAGCTATTCTACAAGACAAACGTTAAGGAGTGGTAGGCACACTAAAACAAATATTTTTTGTCAAACATTGCCGCGTTCAATTCTACGACAGGTTGAGGATGTCCAGACACAAGCGCCAGAGCTGTTGCACATAGCTGGAATGTGAGATAAACCATCGTATGGAGAATTTTACATCAGGAATAATTACACCCATTGCATTTACAGAGGATTGTCTGAGGATCATCCTCGGCGCGTAGACTTCTGCCTCTGGTCTAGAATGCTGTAGAATGTAGTGCCATCGGATTTTCCAGCACTTGTGCTCTTCACAGATGAGGTTTACACGTGAGGGAGTATTTAATGTGCACAAATCTCATGTTTGTGCAAACCAAATTCCGCACACAACACGGCTACATGCTTACCAGCAACGATTCTATCTCAATCTTTGGGTGCGTATCGTCAACGATCAAACAGTGATCCTTTACCGCGTCAACGCAACACTTGAGGACTACATTGTTTGACAAAAAAAAACACATTTGTTTTAGTGTGCCATATCACCCCTTAAAGTTTGTTCTAGGAATTTAGAATCACCCTGTATTTTTTATTTTCATAGTGCGATCAGGATTCTGGAGATTTCTGGATTTTCCTAGATATCTTTGTATCTTGAAACTTCCGAGACAAATTAACCGATTCGTCATCGTCTGAATTTGCTTGTATTTCAAGATTACTAAGAGCAATTCGTTTGTTTACTCCTTTGTGGTTAATAAGAATTTTTTTCTCCTTTCCTGCTGGGACCATATCAATTTCACCCTAGCATTAAGTCAATCTCCTGTCAGAATTTCGTTTCATTTTTGTCTTGGTTTCTGGACAATTTTCGAATTCGTTTCCAGTACCCCTACTTTGCCAAACATGCTAATGGACGCATCGGGAATATTATTAGCGAATCAATGGTCTACAAGTCTTGGAGGACATTTATGGCAATGCCTGAAATGGTGTAGATGTTGCTGTGGCTCGTTAGAAAAGTCTGCCATGAAGATGCCAGGATAGTTTGACTGCTCGTTGGACGTACAGCCTGTCTGCATTTTGCCTAAAATCTTATTTAACGGTTCTGGTTGTCATAAAAAAGGGGAGCCTGAAACTTACGCCAATTTTTGAGATAGTAAATGTGTAGCCTAGGCAAGGATTCTTCAGCGATGTCTCGTCCCTTGCCGAGACCAAAGATAATAAGTGCCAAGAAATGTTTGGTTAAAAAAAAAAAAAAAAACTTTGCCCTACACAGAAGCATAAACTTATGAGTGAATTCAAGCCAGATATAAGCAGTCTATTCTTATTGTTCAGGGTTTTCCAGGCCCTGACTGCTGCGAAGAATTTGGTCGTTCGTCTGTTGACAGCATTTATCCGATTCTCGTAGGTCATGGTTGCTCTGGAATACCTGATCGTCTAGAGGGTGTTTTCATTCGTTCCATTGATGAGCAACTAGTCCCCTCTCCGATATATTCTACAGGAAATCTGAAGACATGTCGACAATCAGTCAACTTTCAAATTCACTCATTTGTCGATAGCTGACTTATATCTGCATCTATTTCATATATATACATCTTTAAACTTCCTCCTAGACATGATTAAATATTTAAGAAATTATGAGCACACATTAAAAATTGAGTAGTATTCACAAGTTAAAAACATTAAATGATAAAATATTCTTAACAAACAGGACGGTTTCAACCTCCTAAACGGTGAGTTATTTTCAGATCTTGAGCACACGTTAAAGGGATCTTCTAAAACTTCCTTCTAATAACACCCGCAATATTTCGCAGGAAGGCTTTTCCTGCTTCATCAGGCTATCATTTTGGAATAAAACGAAAATTAAGTTTTTGAATTAATATTTGAATTAAGTTTTTCTTTGTTGATTTGCTTCGTTTATTTTTCCAAAATGATAGCCTGATGAAGCAGGAAAAGCGTTCCTGCGAAATATTGCTTATTAGAAGGAAATTTTAACTAATAAACTAGTTTTGTAAATATGTGCTACATTGAATATATTTTATTTATACATCATCCAATTGCAGGGAAACAACAATGCGCCGTTGCCACATGACAATAGGTCCATTACTGTAAATGGTGGCATAGTTCCGTATGAGAAACCAATACTGAGGGGAATCAATTCCTCCTCTCCCTCTGCACAGCAGAAAGTTTGGGAGATTGCATCCCATTCTTCAACCAATGCTGTCCTCAGCTCGGGTAGCGTTCGTGATGATGGAATGCGTCCAACAACACATCTTCCGAGAGCATCCCATGCATGTTCGATCGTATTAAGACCACTCCAAACGATGAATGTTCTCTTGTTGGAAGTACTTGTTTACCAGACGAACCCGAGGCAGCCATGTGCAATAATTCACATACTTTACATTTGTCCTTACAAATGTAATTTGACCTTACAAACTTTGTCCCAACCGGAGAACCAGAACAGTTCATTCTGCAAGATTCCTTAATTTAACGACATCAGTATACACAGCTATTGCATTTAATTTCTTTAGTAAAAAATTTATGTATGTTCCAGGTAAAAGTATCGTCAACATATAATCCTAAATATTTTATTTTATATTGAAATGTAGTTTTTAAAAACGATAATTTATAATACAAGTTATGCATTTTGTTCACTGTAGCTCTTCTGGTTTCAGTATTTATAGCTTTCATCAGCTTTCAGAAAGTTCTGGATCAAACCTTTTATTGTACATTATCAGCCAGCTTGAGCTGACATAGTGAAGACTTAATTTTGGCTTTCTCAATAGTCCAGATAAGGTCTGAAGTTTTGTGAATATCTCTGCCTAACATTAAGTAATTTCTACGTTCTAGTATACTAAACTTCTGCTGCTTAAGTATAAGTCTGCTGTGTTTGTATCATAATATCTTTGCGTTCTATGATATCATTTATGATCTTGGAATGTAATGTAACCCCTTCTTATATTCTGCTTTATTTTACAATTAAATAACTTTGAATAGTGAACGATAACGTATCACAAAGGATATTTGAAAAAGTTCACTGGTTGGTTAAGAAATGTGGATATTTTCCAGTTTTGTGACGTCTCTTCCATATCAATCACGGCCTTTCACTCGATTCCGAGCCTTCGCGACCGGATGGATGAACGATAAGAAGAACGATTACGTGCAAGTTCACAAAGTTCGGCCAGGGTCATTTCTGTCGTAGTTGTAATAGTGTCAAGCCATCTGGTTGCTGGTCTTCCTGTTCGTCTAGAGCCTTCTATTTTTCCCAACATAATGTCCTTCTCTGAAGATCTATCACGTCTAATAATATTTCCAAAGTAGGCAAGACGTAATTAGGTGATCCTAGAACCGAGTGAGATGTCCGGTTTGATTACATCCAAAATTGATGTGTTCGTTCTTCGAGCTGTCCATGGTATCGATAACATTCTTCTCCAGCACCACATCTCCAAGTCATCAATCTGTCTTTTGTCTCGTATCTTTGTCGTCCAACTTTCACATCCGTACATGAACACAGAAAAGACCAGACACTGTACAAGTCTTTTCTTGGTCGTTAGAGAGATGTTTTTTGACTTGAAAACTCTATCCAGTGACTTCATCGTTGACTTTGACATAGCTATTCTTCTCCTGATCTCCGGTGATGTAGTCGCCTCGGAGGTGATCATGCTGCCGAGTAAGTTGAAGTCCTTTACCACCTCCATTTTAAAACCATCCAAATCCATAATGTTCCCGGGGTACACGGACGTAGTCAGAATCTTTGTCTTTTTGGTGTTGATCAAGAGTCCCATGTTAGCGCTTTCTCGTTGGACACATCCCAAAAGATCTTTCATTCCTTCCAAACTTAGCAAAACTTACATAAATTAAAAAAAACAAAAACTTTATTATGAACTTAAAACTTTATGATTTGTGAATGCATGATTTGTGATGCGTTCTATCTTGGAGAAACCAAAAGAACAATAAAAGAACGGGCATTGGAACATAATTCATACATAAAAAACAAATCAGAGGAGAAGTCTGAATTGGCTGAACACTGTATGAATAAAAATCATTGTGTAAAAAATGAAATCAAAATTTTATGTATTGAAAAAGATTGTTAAACGAGAAAAACCATGGAAAGTCTACTAATTAGAAATACCAAAAAGATGAATATAAATAGAAATGAAGGTGTTAATGTAAACAAATTTATTGTGGAAATGGCCAAAGAGTTTAATAATATATGTATTTCAAATTGTAAAAATAAGGTGAAAATTGAAGAATTAGGAGAATAGCATTTGTAAGTATTGTTGTAACAATACAATTTCATGAATGTCTCACATATGTATCGTTTTGCCCTACTTGTTTGTAACATATTGTTGTTGTTTTTCGGCTTTGAAAAAGAAAAGAAGTCATGTCTTTTCGAAAAATAAGAGATATTTATTTTAATAAATGTATTGTTTTATACATTTATTTTTGTTTTATTTTGAAGATTTGAAGAACTTTATTATATCCAGTGTATGAGAATGAAAAACAATTCCTAGAAGAATATAATAAGGCTTTATAAAAAGCAAAAAGAAAATCATGGAGAAAATACTGTGAGAAAATTGCAAATGTTCCCAATAGTTCTAGGCTCTTATAAAATTTTGACAAGAGAACCTAATCTTCGATCTTGTTAGAAAAAGATAGGAGTTATACTGTCACTGCAGAAGAAACACTAAAGGTTTTAACCAATCTGAATTTCCTAGATTCTATTAAGATAGATCTGGACGGATATAAAGATCTACTAATAACGAACTTAAGGACTCAAATCAGAGCACCCAAGAAGAATTGGAAGGTTGCTGGTCTGGCTATGGATCGATCTTAAATAGAATGGGCAGTATCAACTTTTAAACCATGTAAAATAGCACGATGCGATAAAATCATTCCAGCTCTTATACAAAACGAAATAAACTTTCTCTCTACACTTCTTTGTAATATCTTTAGATCAGGCCTTGTACTAGGGTATACATCATCTCAATGGAGACCAGTCAAGGTTGTTTTTATTTCTAAGCCAGGGCGATCTTTCCATGTCGATGCCAAAGTTTTTAGACCACTTAGCTTAACATCTTTTCTTTTAAAAACTATGGAAACGCTAATTAATAAACATATTAGGGACGGTATACTTAAACTTTTTCCAATACATCCACCCCAATATGCGTATAATGTTAGAAAATCAATTGAGGCTACTTTACACAGCTAGTCTCAAAAGTTGAAGCCACACTTGAAAATAAAGAAATAGCTCTTCCAGCTTCCTTGATATTGACGAAGCTTTTGATAAAAGATCCTTCTTTTCGATAGATAAGGCTGCCCACAGACATGGATTGTTTCAATCTCATGTATGTGGATAAATTCTATGTTGACAAGCAGAACTATTCATACCTCCCTTCAAACCTTACGAGTTTCGGTGACCATGTCCACAGGTAAGAGTTCTTTCTCCTTTCTTGTGGAGTCTAGTGGTTGATGAGCTTATTGAGGCTCTGATAAATAAGGGGTTTCATACCAAGGGATTTGCAAAAGACTTTGTAATCATAGTAAAGGGAAAATTCCCTACTATGATTTAGGACTTGATGCCGAATGTATCGGAATACAGAATGTAAGTATCGTTTAAAATTGGTGTGATAATTCATAAATTCTCTATCAATCCCAATAAAATAGTTCGTGTCCCTTTTACAAGGAAAAGAAAGTTAGTAGGTTTCAAAGAACCTATTTTCTATCGCAAGAATATTAAATTAAGCAAGGAAGTTAAACTTCTGGGTTTTAGCTTAATTCTAAACTAACTTGGAATAATCATATAAATAAAACTGATAGTGCTGCAGAGATTTTATTCAGATATCACATTCTTATGTACCATTGAAAAGAATTATGAAAAATTGATAATCCAAGAGAAGTTACTTTTTCGTAATTTGCTGATAGAAAATATAATTTGCTTCCTAATTTTTTCATTATTTCGAGTTATCTTTTAAGCTAGGCGAACACGTACCAATCGGGGACAATATTGGTGGACAATATTGGTACTTTTGATTGGTACCAACCGTTTTCAGCAATAAAAAGGAACAATATTGCCCAATATTGCCCATTGGCGATTGTCGGAAAAAAGGTACCAACTTCAGTTGGCGAGAAAGATTGCTGCTTAGCGAGCGAATCACATGAACGGATGAAATCATGTGACAATGCTGACGTCGAAGGAGGCGGGACCTTGAACATCGGAAATTCAGTCACTCACGCCGGCCATTATCTTTGAGAAACAAGGCTGAAAATCAGCAAAATGGGTCGGCCCAACACAGATAATTCCAACAACAACATTTTGGAAATTTGATAATGAAAGAATCTTCATTGATTTCTACAGAGGGACGGCGTTTAATACTATAGCAATTCTGAACGGAAACACGCTCTCTTAGGTCTCCCTGGTGAGCAACGCCGTAACTAGGCCAACACTCGTCAAACGAAAAAACCTGTGTGTTCGCGGACAGTGCCAACCGCCAATACCAATCATGACCAATATTGTCCACCAATATTGTCCCAGATTGGTACGTGTTCGCCTAGCCTTAGAATGTAGCTTAAGAAATGTTTATCAATGAACTTTAACTGAATGTGAATTGGCTAAAAAAATTATATATTTTTAAGACATTAAACTGGATGATCTTTATTCCAAAAACAAAATTAGAATTCATTCTTCTAATTATGTCGATAATATAATTGGGAAGAAACATTTAAAAAAATACTAAATTTAATTAATTGTATATTCAGTAAACTATTAGCTGAATATGCGACAATGCTGTCAAACGAATGGTGAGGACTGAATTTAAGAAATGCAGGATACTTTTAAATTATTCATATGTGGTTCAAGTTTTTCAATGGTTTGGACTCGAATTTTTTCTTTTCTCATAAGTAAGCAGTCGATACATTAATTAAAAGTATTTCCTCTTGAAAAACTCCTTAAAATATGTGAAATAAATATACAAAATACTTTCTATTCAGATAATTAAATTCAGGATTCCTCTTCAGAATAATCCATTGCTTATTATTATCTTCATCAAAACCGAAAGATTTTATTCTTTATGATCAAAATCATAAATATGATTATATCTATTATTCTTATTAACTCTATTTACTTTCTCTTTTTTATTGATCAAGATGAATGGGACCATATAAAAACCATGATTTATTGCAGTGTCGAAAATTTTCGTTTATGTTCACATTTCATGAATAAATAATTTTATTATCCTTAATAAATTAATTGAATAACCCTTTCAATGGATCAAAAATTTCGAATGATAAATAAGCTTATAAATTATTAGGTTAGAACGTAATAAATCAATCCTGTTGATAACAAAGTCTTTCTAAGTGAACGTTTAATAGGTCAATTCAATGTTTTTTCTGCTCACGATTTTATGAGTCTCTTCTATACGCCATAAGCATTCAGTTGATTTATTACTTTGGTTGGGAATTTTTATTATTTGTTATTTCTTGTAAAGGACGGTATCACTATAGTAATCTTTTAAATATAGTCCCAGATGAAAGCTTAACTATCTGTTAAACTTTGAAAGAATTTTTAACATTTTTCTGAAATAAAATCATCATAATAAATGTGGCACCCCTTATAAACAAAATATGGAACAACAAAATTAGAACGGAAGATAAATCAAAAAAATTCAAGTGCGGGCTTTGCGCCCTCCACTAATGAATCTTCTTAAAGTGCTAAAAATATTTATAAACAAGTTGCTTACTAGTTACATCCTGTAACACCTGTTTGAAGCCCTGTAGCAATTTTCAGCGAGGAATAGTCACCAGTAAACAGCTTAAACCAGTAACATCGATAAAGAGCGTGAAACAACTGTTCCAGTACGTCACCTAGTAAACACTTGGTCCCAACCATTTTGCTTATTTCAATGAGATTTTTCTCAATAGATTTTACTCAATAGACCCTACTTGAATTGTTGAATATTATTAAATCCAAATTAGTCTTTTTTAACTCTTCTTTTTCAATTCTTAGAATTATCAGGAATATTGTGAATATTTGTGCAACATTTATAGATTTTACCAGAAGTGACCGCAACCCCAACATGACAATTAGCATAATAGAAATTTAGAGTACACTTCTGTTTCATTGATAACAGTTAAAAATAATAGGTAAATAACGCACAATATCAGTAAATCAATCAATAACATCGCCGAGATAATAAGCAATTTTAACCAGATTTTATTCTTTTTTCTAAAAACTTACATTTTCGTTTCTTAACGGATTTGTACAGTTTAGATTTGCTTTATTTTTGTAAAAATTAGGACATCGGATAAGTGTGAAAAAGTTTTACAGCGTTTCTTTGACATCATATTAACAAAATTACGTTATAGTGAAATCGGATCAGTATTTTAGATAATATCGATGCTAAAGGATATATACAATGGAGATGATTTTTGAAGAAACGCAAGAGCTAAATATCTGATGATGTATGAGATTTGTGTGCCAAACCAAGTTATATGCCAAAAAATTACTTAGAGTATTCAGTTTATCGTCATTTAGCAAAGACATAGAACATGGAATCGAGCTTGTCGTGCTGGATTGTAGTCTTGCTATTTTTCGACGATTTGAATAAGATATAGAAGATATAGAAATGTTTGTGATTAAAAGTCAGTATTTACAGTCTAATTCTCCACAGTTTGAAGGAGCAATTCCATACCAGCCCCACAAAAATCAGGACGTAAAATTTTGACAATGTTTACAGTTGAAAAGTCTTCAAATCTTCAAAATAAAACAAAAATAAACGTATAAAACCATACATTTATTGAAATAAATATTTCTTAATTTTCGAAAAGACATGACTTCTTTTCTTTTTAGGCTTTGAAAAAGAAAAGAAGTCATGTCTTTTCGAAAATTAAGAAATATTTATTTCAATAAATGTATGGTTTTATACGTTTATTTTTGTTTTATTTTGAAGATTTGAAGACTTTTCAATAGATAGAATGTCTAGAAGAGGGAGAATTAAGAAGACTTATGGTAAATGTTTACAGTTGGCGGAATTGGAGTTTTCATTGAACTTCTAAGAAAAGAGAGCAGATTTTTGTCCGTTTTCAGTCATGTTGAACAAACATTCACCAAGAGGAGCCATTTCTCGTTCTTATTAATGAAGACTTTCCAGCTAGAAAATAACGATGAATTTTGTTGTTCTAAAACAGGATTCATTGAAACGATTATTCAGGATTCATGAAACGATATTTCGATTCAAAGTATCGTAAAATAGATTTTTAAACTAGAATCTTAAAAGAATAGATTTTTAGCTAGAAAAAATTATGAAATAAATAAAATATGGGTCAAATTCTGAAAGTTGGAAAATTTGGGAGCAGTACTTTTCTCATTTCCCGATTATTTTTGATGAATTCATCGATTATTTTTGTATTTTCTTATTCAACACTTATAAAAATAGTTCTCAATTGTAAATACAATAATAATTCATCTCATTAAGCTGAGCCTACCTTTATCTTAATAAATTTCTTTTTAATATTTATTTCATTTTCCAATTACAAATTAATTAAGAAATTGTTTCAACTGATTACATTCTCTACTTTTGCATGACAGTACTATCAACTTTACGCTTTACAATGAGAGCTTTAAGCTTATTAGCAAGTGTGTTTTTACTTTTTTATTTCAGTTAGGCTTTTGGCTCTAAGTATATGTTAAATTAGTATATTCAAAGGCTTATCTTTCACACTTGGAAGGCATTGTAAATGAAAATAGCAAACAACATTGTTTGACAATGTGTGCGTAATAAGCCTTCTTCAAAATGGGGTTTCCTAATCTTTATAGTAATTCATTATATACTTAGAGTCAATTAAAGCCAAATTAAAAAATAATTAAAAATAATTGGACGATAATACCCGACCTTGACCCGGGATTGATTCCGGCTTCTCCAGCACTCAATCAAGGTCATTAACTATTTGACTAGCTGATTTACAATCTTTAGAATAAGTATTGTAAAATCAAAATGAAAAAGAACTAAAATAACTCCTAGACATTTAAATTTACGAGAATTATTACACACGACTTCAGGCCAGTAATTACGGACGTTGAACTTGCTTTCTGTTGAATTTATCATGTTGCCATTTTGTGATTAATTTCCTTAGTGCCTTTCAGTGAGAGGACAAGGGGTTAATATTTTGGATCTTTCAGGATCATTTTTTATTTTATTGTTGTTTATCCCGGCGCTCATTCCCGGAACCGAGAATGCTTTTGGGTAATGCTTCCGCCAAAGAGCCAAACATCAAGGAGTATATTCTGCTGATGATTCCATAATAAGGATGAAACAATTGTACAGAATTCTCGTTAATGTTGGCTCAATGGGCGAAAGCATATTCATTGCCCGGTTGGCGATTTTCTCTCCATTTATGAATATCATTGTTGTGGGCAATTATTAAAAGTTTTATTAAGAAAAGGCTTATTGTGCACACATTGTCGAATTCAATATTGTTTGGTCATTTCTTTTACAATGCATTCCAAGTGTGAAAGATAAGACTTCGAATATACTAATTTAACATACATTTATAACCAAGTTTAAGTGAAATAAAAAAGTAAAAACACACTTGCTAATAAACGTAAAGCTCTGATTGTAAAGCGTAAAGTTGAAAGTATTGTCATGTAAAAGTAGAGAATGTAATTTGAGCAATTAGAACGTTTCTAATTACAAATCAATTACATTTTCTTATTACATTTTGTAAGTGGAAAATTAAATAAATATTAATAAGATTTTTAATAAGATAAATGTATACTCAGCTTAATAACGTGAATTATTATTGTATTTACTATTGAGAACTATTCTATCTTATAAGTGTTGAATCAAGAAAATACAAATATAATCGATGAGGAACGTACTCCTCCCAAATTTGCCAACTTTCAGAATTTGACCCATATTTTATTTACTTCATAATTTTTTTCTATACTCTTCTGCTTTTGTAGATTTCTTTCGTAGTAATATATCAAAATTTATATTTTTGTGTTAAGTTGGTGATGATTTGTTTTGTGAAGACTGTACAAAACCATTTGCATACAATTGCAGAGATTTGAAATATCGTTTCATGAATCCTGAAAAGATTGTTTTAGAACAACAAATTCACCGTTATTTTCTAGCTGGAAAGTCTTCATTAATGAAAACGAAAAATGAGTCCTCTTGGTGAATGTTAGTTCAACATGATTGAAAAGGAAAAAAAATCTATCTTTTGATAAAAGTTCAATGAAAACTACAATTCCGCCAACTGTTAATCATTATGTCAAAATACTAAGTTCTGATTTTTGTGGGGCTGGCATGGGATTGTCCCTTCAAACTGTGGACAATTAGACTGTAAATACTGACTTTTAATTACAAACATTTCTCTATCTGATCAACACAATTCGTCGAAAAAGAACAAGAGTACAACCCAGCACCACAAGGCTCGATTCCATGTTCTTCGTGTTTGCATAATGACGATAATCTGAATACTCTAAATAATTTGGCACACAATTTTTTTTTGAACGCAAATCTCGTACACCATCCCGTACACCATTCAGCTCTTGCCTAAAATCATCGCCATGGTATACATCCTTTAATATCGATATTGTCTCAATTACTGATCTAATTTAACTACAACGTAATTTCTTTAAATGTAATGTCGAAGAAATGCTGTAAACCTTTTGCACACTTATCCGATTTCCTTATTTTTACAAAAATTAAGCAAATCTAAATAAGCAAAACTTATTAAAAAACGAACAGGTAAGTTTTTAGAAAATAGAATACAAACTGATTAAAAAGCGCATGATCTCTGCGTTCTTATTGATTTACTGATATTGTGCATTATATACCTATTATTTTTTACTGTTATCAATGAAACAGAAGTATACTCTAATTATCTATTATGCTAATTGTCACGTTGTTGTTGCGGTCACTTCTAATAAAATATATTGATGTAAATGTTACAGAAATACTGTATTCCCAAAATTCATGATAATTCCAAGAAAAAGAAGATTTAAAAAGGACTACTTTGGATTTAATAACATTCAAGAAGTCAAGTATTGAGTAAAATCTATTGAGAAAAATCTCATTGAAATAAACAAGACGGTTGGGACCAAGTGTTTAATAGGTGACATCCTGGAACAGCTGTTTCACACTCTTTATCGATTTTACTGGTGATGATTCCTGGCTGACAATTGCTAAAGGCCTTCCAACAGGTGTTATAGGATGTCACATGTAAACGCTTGGTCTCGAGCAACTTGTTTATAAATTTTTAATGTGCTTCAAGAAAATGCATTAGTGGCGGGCGCAATGCCGGCACATGAGTTTCTTGTCTTCCTTTCTTTTATCATTTATCTTCCTTTCTTATTTTGTTTTTGCTTGTTTTGTTTATAGGGTATTGTGATGGTTTTATGCACATTTATTTCAGAAAAGTTAGAAATTGTTCCAAAGTTTAACAGGTAGTTCAGCTTTCATCTGGGACTATATTTAAACCATTGCTATAGTGATACAGTCGTTTGCAAGAAATAACAAGTAATAAGAAGTCAAAAACAAAGTAATAAATCAACTGAAATGCTTATGGCCTATAGAAGAGACTCATAAAATTCTGAGCAGAAAAAATATAAATTGATCTATTAAACGTTCACTTTGATAGACTTTGTTATCAACAGGATGATTTATTTAGTTCTAACATAATAATTTATAAGCTGATTTATCATTCCAAATTTTCCATCCGTCGAAAGAGTTATTAAATGAATTTTTTAAGGATAATAAAATTATATATTCATGAAATGTGAACAGAAACGAAAATTTTCGCCACTGCAATAAATCGTTGTTTTTATACGGTCGCATTCATCTTGATCAATAAAATTGAGAAAATAAATAGAGATAATCAGAATAATATTGAATCATATTTATGGTTTTGATAATAAAGAAAAAAACCTTTCGGTTTTGATAATTGAAGCAATAGATTACCCTGAACGCAATATTTCAATAATATTCAGCTAAATGAGTCAGTATTTTCTATATTTATATTTTTTATGAGTTTTGCAATTCATAATACAATTCAAAATAGCATGATTAGCAAATGAAAAAATCAAAAGAAGTCCTAAACATTAAAAAAGTTGCAGCACATACAGTCGGACCTCGATATAAGTTCACCCGCATATAAGGTCACTTTTCCAGTCCCGGCTCATTGAATAGGAATTCTATGATATAGATTATCGGATATATGGTCAGGTCTTAAATACCATAATCGCATATAAGGTCACTTTTGTCTGTGAAATCAGAAATTTTTGACGTGTCTGTGTTAGATGCAATTTTTTATAATTATAAAAGTTGGAGCTTGATGTCAAACACATGCATTTCAAATTGCTTTCGACATGCTGATTTTCAATTTTCTACAAATAGTGTGGATGAAATAACACATGAAGATGATGAAGACGATATTCCTTTAGCTGTGTTGATACAAGATCTCAGAAATCGCGGCTGTGCTATAGAAGGGGAAAGTGAATACTTGAGAATTGATGATGAAATTGTTACCACTTCTCAAGCTTCAATTTCCGAAATTGTTTCGCAAGGTTTACATTCCAATGCAGTTGAATGTGAGGATAATGACAGTGATACTAATTTTAATTGGTTCAACTATATTAAAAAAATATAACCAAATAAACTGATATTTTTGTACGTATTAAAATTTACAAAGAATTATACTGCATTTATATAATGCTTATTTATTGACAAATGCGAATGAAAAGGGTTATAAGGTCACCCCGCTTATAAGGTTATTTTCGCGAGGTCCCAAGAGGTGACCTTATATCGAGGTCCAACTGTATTTTAAATGACTTAAAAGAATCCTGCATTTCTCTCACCTCTGATTTCCGAGGTTCGATTCTCATGTGGGTTTCGTGATGGTCGACGATCCACGCTGGGCTGGTTTTCTCGGGGTTCTCCCATGTCCCCTGCGAGTACCCGACCATACTTTCGCAGTCTTTCTCTCCGTCTGTCCTCCTTTCGGGGGTTGTCACAATAGATCTTTCAGGTCGCAGTGCTTTGCTTTCCTGCCACCCACATTCACCGCAAATAATAATAATAATAATAATAATAATAATAATAATAATTGTTACGATAATTAAAGTAATATTATAATGTTAATAAAAAAATAAAATTAATTAAAGCAATTAATTAAAGTGTGCTTGAAAAGTTTTTTTTTTTTCTCTTGAAGTTGTTAAGAGACAATTGAGATATTAATTTGAATATGCAAATTAAGCATAAGACGTAACGAGAGCTTACGTGATATTAGGAGACGAGAAGTCTCACTGTCGTAGAATCAGATAATCTGTAGAGAATTAGATAATCAGTTGATCAGGTGATGACGTGAAGTCATAATAATGTGAGAACGAGAAGTGAAGTCTGAATGAACACTTCGTTAATAGATTTAGTAAGGTGAAGATTCACGTCACAGACAATACATACGGACTTCGTGAACGTGTGTGGAATAGTGAAAGACACAGCATTAAAGTCGTCTTAATGGAAGACAACGGCTTATTAGAAATAATATAAATTAGTCACAAAGTTAGTGATAATGTATTAGAAGTGCCGTATTTCTCAACGAAAGGTTAATGATAGCAACAAAGGAGCTTAACCTAGAAGAGAACTATGCAACGGAACTGTGCTTTCAAACGATATGTTTTGTAGCAGTAAGAAGAGGGAAAAGTAACCCGTCACCCAATATTAGAAGGGACTATTATTCCATTATTATTTATTTTATTTTTCTCAACTTGAAGAGAACGTAATTATTCAAGCTGTATTGGAAGCCTGGAAGATCTCATTCACTAAGAGAAGGGACGAGTCATTCTTTCCGGCAATTCCTGAACTGAGAGAATTTAAGTATTCTATCCGAAGTAATGTTTTTGAATAATTCAGATAGATGGAAAAGAACTCTTAAATAATAATCGGAAGAAGATATTCCGTTCCTGCTATTACTTCTGAAGAAAGAAACTTGTTTATTAAATGCACCGTGAAGTTTCGACATTATGAGCTGCTCCATTACCTGAGAGGGAAGGACGGATCAGCTGACGTCGACGGAGTGCGCCATATTCGAACCAGTTATCGAAAAGGAATTCGGACCAAAGTAACGATTGGATTAAAGACTGACGGTGGATTTGGATACTGCAAAAGGACTTAGATACGCACGGGTGAAAAGCCTCCGAAGACACCAATTTGTAAGTAATTATTACTCTATTACATTTTGGATGGGATATGCGTTCGTCAACGCGGAAGTAATCTAGAATGCAGTACAAAGTGAACATTCAGCGCCAGTGAATTTTGAATAGATATTGACGTGGAATATTATTAATCTAACCTTAGGAAAAAAAATTATTAAGCCAATCCGAATAATGGATTAACTTTATGATAAGTGCTTCAATGATAATTATCACACTAGGTGTTAACTAAAGGGAGCCATTAGTCATATGTTTTGTGTATCAATCATACAAGTGATTTGATAAAGCGAAGTTCCATCATTGTTAAATTCATACTAGTGAAAAGAAATAAACTAAAGTGTAGAATAGTTTATATTAGTTTAACTATAATTCAGAAACGTATGAATGGAGTGATTAAACGTGGAGTTATGTTTTATAGAGGCAATGATACATTATAGCAGTGTTACTAAATTACTATTGGAGCGTGCAACTCATATTATAAAGTGAATTCCTAGTTTAGGAATTATTATAAAGTTACCAGCTATAAGTGCCTTTTCTAAAAACTGTGTAACATTTTGTGGAAATTTAAAAAACAGTACTCTCAAGCAAATTATTTTATTTCGAAAGGAAACAATTGTATACAGAATTTCAAGAAATTGTTTTTAATGAGCATCGAAATAAAGCGTTTAGTGATTTTAACTATATTCACACTAATTTCTTTGCATGCTTTGTTTATTTAATATGCGTACTGCACCAATATCGCAGCAATAATAATAATCCTGCATTTCTTAAATTCACTTCTCATTATTTGCTTGACAGCATTGTCACATATTCATCTAATGGTGAAAAGTAAAATAAATTATTAAATATTACAACACAAATATTATAATACAATATACTGCAATATACAATATAATATAAATATCACATACTAAATATTCCAATTAATTACATTTAGTATTTTTCTAAATGACTCTTTCAAATTACATTATAGACATAACTTAATTAGAAGAATGTATTCTAATTTTATAACACTAAAACTCCGCACACAGCATAATTTAGTATTTAACATACTTTCTTAAATACTTGGGGAATTTTCGGTTTTTTTACGTCTTCCCTTTGTCAAACGAAAAATTAAAATATATGGAATAACTACAAACAACAAAAATAGTCTTGAACACAAAAACAAATTAAAAACACATTAAAGTAGCAGATTAGATTGTTATAAATAAATCCATCAGCAATAACTCTTTGCGAAAATCTTTTACTCCATGACAGCGATATTTCGAATGGTTTTCTCAACTATTCTTCTTCAGGTTACAAAATAAATATAAAAGACGAAAAAGAGGAAGTAAGCTAACGAATGTCTCTTATCTGTTTGGCCGCTACAGAGCGTGACAGACAGACAGGGTAAAGCGGTTTTACGGGCACGCTCTAAACTAGGGGCCGCTAAAAATCAAGTTCAAAACATTGAAAAACTTGAAGCACATATTTTAAAAGACTTAAAAGTATCCTGTATTTCTTAAATTCACTCCTCGCCATTCGTTTGACAGCACGTATTCGTATGATACGTATTCGTCTAATAGTTTACTAAATATTCCAAATTAATAAATTTAGTATTTTTTTTAAATGCTTCTTCCAAATTACATTATCGATATAATTAGAAGAATGTATTCTAATTTTGTTTTTGTGATTAAGATCATCCAGGGTTACTTTCTTAAAAATATATAATTCTTTTAGCCAATTTATATTCAGTTAAAGTCCATTGATATACATTCTATAAGCTACATTCTAAAAGATAACTCAAAATAATGGAAAATTTAGAAAGCAAATTATAGATTTCAAATTATAAATTATAAATTATAAAGCAAATTACAAATTCTATTAGCAAATTACCAAAAAGTTACTTTTATTGCATTATCAATTTTTCATAAATCTTTTCAATGGTATATAAGAATGTGATTTATGAATAAAATCTCTATATAAATATCAGTTTTATTTCTATGATTATTCCAAGTTAGTTTAGAATCTAAGGTAATACTCAGAAATTTAACTTCCTTGGTTAATTTAATATTCTTGCCATATAAAATGATTCTTTAAAACCTACTAATTTTCTTTACATTGTAAAAGGGACAAGAACTGCTTTATTGGGATTGATAGACAATTTATTATTATCACACCAATTTTAAACGCTACTTACATTCTGTATTCTGATACATTCTGCATCAAGTCCCAAATCATAGTAGGGAATTTTCCCCTTACTATGATTACAAAGTCTGTCGCAAATCCCTCGGAATAAAACCCCTTATTTATCAGACCCTCAATAAGCTCATCAACCACTAGACTCCACCAGAAAAGTGAAAGATCCCTTGCCTGTGGACATTCTCTGGTCACCGAAACTCGTAAGGTATAAATGGGGATACGAACAGTATCTCCATTAGGAGGTTCTCCTGGTTGTCAACATAGAATTTATCCCCATACATGAGATTGAATCAATACCATATCTGTGGGCAGCCTTATCTATCGAAAAGAAGGATGTATTATCAAATGCTTCTTCAGGATCAAGGAATGCTGCGAAAACTATTTCTTTATTTCAAGTGTGGCTTCAACTTTTGAGACTAGCTGTGTAAAGTAGCCTCAATTGATTTTCTAGCATGTTATGCATATTGGGGTGGAAGTATTGGAAAAAGTTTAAGTATACCTTCCCTAATATACTTATCAATTAGCTTTTCGATAGTTTTTAAAAGAAAAGATTTAACACAAAGAGTCTTGTATTTCACCCTCCTTAGAAGGTAGAGTAAAAATTCACAAAGTAAATTACCCATTACCACCGTTGGTTAACGCATACGGATCTCCTACGCAAAATTTGGCTAGGAAATTAAATTTTTTGTTGAGTAGTTTTAGATTGCCTAATGAGAAAGTGATTATTAAAAATACAGAAGATTTGATAAACAAATTACATGTTTTTAGTAATTACAATAAGAAAAAATTCCATCTCATATCATTAGATATAGAAAATATGTATATAATAACGTCCCAGTAAATGAAACTTTAATGGTATTAGAAAAACATGTATTTGATAATAGGGAAATTTCAAGGAAGTATAATTAAATTAAGAAATTTTTAAAGAAACTGTGGAATTTGTTACTCTCAATACATATTTCAAACATGGCAATAATTTTTTTAAACAAACTTAAGGATTCCCTATGAGGTCTCCAATATCAGGAACCCTTTGCAATTTATATTTGAACTATTTTGAAAACAACTTATTAAAAGATAAAATGTATAGTCAAAAATTTGAGTATTTTCGATATGTTGCTGACATACTGATTATTTGGTTTGGAACGTTAAGACAATTTCAGATATTTTTTGATAATTTGAATAAAAAGAATAAAGACATAAAATTTAAAAAAGAATTGGAAGATAATAAGGTATTAAATTATTTAGATGTTAAATTAATTAATGAGGACAACAAAATTAAGATGGAACATTTAAAAAAGGACTGCCAAAGTGACCATGTTTTTAATTTCAGATCTTGACATAGAATAAATATTAAAAAGAATATAGTAGAAAATTATATTAGAAGGTTATAAAGAAATACTTATAATGAAGATACATACAATGAAAAAATCAAGGATATGAAAAGTTTATTAATCAAAAATGATTACCCTGTAAAATTTATTGATGATCAAATTATTGAATATAATAAATTTAAAATTAAAGAAATATCTAAGGTCCAAAATAAGGTATTCATCACTTGCCTCAATGAAAACAGTATGATCCTAAAGAAGTTATGTAGTGATTTGAATATTAATATAGGTTTTACATATAAGAATAAAATCAAAAATTTAATATGTAGGAAAATTAACTGTAAGAATAAACAAAATGAAATGGTTACGGTATATTGGATTGACTGCAAAACTTGTAGCAATTTTTATATTGGAGAATCAAAAAGAACATTGGCTGAACGAGTATCGGAACATGGTAGGGCGTTAAAGAACGGAGATGTGGACGCCTCTGATATAGCTCACCATTGCTTGAAAAAAGGACACATCATGAATGAGGACATTAAAATTTTATATAAAGAAACTAATTGGAAATTCAGAAAATTCTTGAGAGTTGTACCATCAAAAACACAAGGAATAACAACTTTAATAGATATGAGGGTGTTAGAGTTGATCCAATCACTATTGGTTTAATTAGAAATTTAATTAAGACAGACAATCAAAAAGGAGTTACAATCAATGAATTAGATTATTAACTTTGTCAATTTATTGTATGTATGGATATCATTGTCATGTGTAAATTTAATAATATGAGTAAGTTAAATAACAAACCATTATCGTAACAATTTATATTATTCAATTGATGTGTATATATTCAATTTATGATGTTCTTTCTGTTTAAGTTATTGTTTGATATGTTAGTTCCTTATTTGCTTGAAGAGGGGAATGACATAAAATATGCTCCCAAAAATTCGCTGCTTTAGTATTTAATAAATTATTTTAAATACTATGAAAGGGGTTGTGGAGTCATTTTTATATAGTCCCTAAGTTTGTTAATTGTTGCTTCCTTACAATTTGATGATGTATAACTATATAATAGATGCAGATACAAGTCTATAATAGCTGACTCATTCATTGAATAGTTTTGATTTTGAAGTGTAAGACAATTAACGTTAAAGAAATCGCCATAGCTACATTTAGTGTGCTAATCGCCTAGTTAGAACTGATGTTAACGTAGTTTGATTACTTGTTGGAATTTTCTAAATAATTACAGGAATTCCATTTCTCTTTGTGAGATTGTATTATGCTTTAAAAGGAAAATATTTTATTAAATATTTTTTGTTACCATTTTGCATTAGTTTCTTTACTTCCTTATTAAGCCTTTTTTAATTCGGGATTTTCTAGCTTACCAGTTGATGAAATTCTCTGCCGAGGAAAAGTAATTGGGATTATTTTACCCTCGATATATTTATAACTGTTATTTCTCACACACAGTTGCTCATCAATGGAACGAATGCAAAACATCTCCTAGACGATCAGGTACTCCAGAAGTACTGCGACCTACGAGAGTCGGATGGATACTGTCAACAGACGAGTGACCAAATTCTTCGCAGCAGTCAGGGCCTGGAAAACCCTGAACAATAAGACTAGACTGCTTGAAGCAGGTTTGAATTCACTCATAAGTTTACGCTTCTGTGTAAGGCGAAGTATTTTTTTTTTTTTAACCAACGCCCATTTATTAGCAGTTATTGTCTTTGGTCTCGACAAGGGACGAGACATGGCCGAAGAATCCTTGCCCAGGCTATACCATTTACCGTCCCAAAAATTGGAGAAAGTTTCAGGTGCCCCATTTTTACGACAACCCGAGCCATTATTTGTGTTTGCAGGCATAAGGTCAGACAGGCTGTACGTCCAACGAGTAGTCAAACTATCCTGGCATCTTCATGGCAGACTTTTCTAATGAGCCGCAGAGCAACACCTACACTATTTCAGTCATTACCATAAATGTTCTCGAAGACCTCTAGACCTTTGATTCGGCAATAATATTCCCGATAAGTCTCTTAGCATGTATCGGCATGCTAGAGGACGAAGTAGGGATACTGGAAACGAATTCGAAAATTGTCCAGAAACCTTCTTTATTATAAAAAACAAAAAAAACAAAATTAGTATTCTCATTAATTTTGGCTTTTAATTCGAAGTACTTTAATTCAGAAAAATAAAGTAAAACATATACTGTGCATAACTAACTTTTTTTTAATAACTAAACTTTTTTTAATACACTAGTACATATATGCTAGTATAATAAAGAAAAAAATTCAGTTAGTGAAGTTTTACATATAAAACTCTTACATAAAAACTTCATTTTTCCTAAAAGAAAAGCACAACTGAAATAATTTTAAATATAAACAGTAAAAGAGTTTCACCACAACATGATATGAAAAAAAAGCTTAATTAATTAAATAAATAATTAATTAAAACCAAAGTTAACGAGAATATTATTTATTTACTTATAATCTTAAATTGGTTTTCTGTCTAATATTTATAATGTAAACGGAAAAAGTAAATTATCATAAAAAAGGAGGCAAAAAAAATAAGAAAAAAATAAGAAAATAAATAAATAAAAAAAAACAGGAAAAAGAAACAAAAAAAGAAAGTAAAAACAAAATAAGAATGAAATGAATTTAAAAAAAAAAAAAATCTTATCTCGCAGCAGGTTCAAATCTGGATACCTCAGATTGACAGGCCGATCACATACCACCGTGCTACCACGACACTTTCTTGTTCGTGATAGCAGTGAGCTTATAAGCCAAAACTTGAAAATCGATGAAAATAACGCCGAATATCTCTAAATCTTCATGAGCGATTTGTTGTGCATGGAGATTACATGACAGATCGTGTGAAAGAGTAACACCTAAATCTCTGAAGGATTGGACTTGTTGTAATAAGGAGTTGTTATAAGTGATAGAGAAATTTTCAGAATTGAGTGTATTATTTCTTTTGATAGAAAAACATATAAAAACCGTTTCGGTTATACAAAATATTTAAAGTAAGGTCTTTTGAGGAAGCCAAGATTCAAGATCGAAAAGTGAGCACTAGACCTCGTGCTTGAGTTTTTCTACATTTTTATCAGCAAATAGAAGGGTTCCATCATAGGCATAGAATATACATTTGGAAGCAGGTTATGTGAGAATCAGATCGTTTATAAATAAATTAAAGAGAAGAGGGGAACGGATAGATCCTTGGGGTAAACCTGTCGACGTGTGATATACTTAAGAGGAATATCCGTTTATGTTCCCCTGATATTGTCTTTGTGATAGATATGAAGAGATCCATGTCAGAGGTGGCCCTGTAACACCCATATGTTCCAATTTTTGGAGTAAAATATTGATATTAATTGAGTCAAAGGCCTTTTTCAAGTCCAAGAAGTCTAAGACGTTCTTATTAGCCTCCATATTCTCTGTGATAAACTCTGAGAGCTCAATAAGTGCAGTTTCGGTATTTTTCCCTGTAATAAAATCATATTGTTGTTGCGCAATGAGTTTTCTTTTTGATATATAGATAGAGAGTTTGATAATTTTTCAAATATTTTAGAAAAACAGTTCACCAGGAGATAGGACGGTAGTTGGTCAGTGTTCACATCTACTGCTTTCCATAATGGAACAACTTTCGCTTGTTTGAAGGAAGAAGGAAAGACGACTTCAGATATTGAGAGATTAAAAATAAGAGAAAGAGGGAGTGCAATTTCATCCACGATCTGTTTGAGAAAGTATGGGGAGATCTCATCAGGACCAGAAGTAGTTTTGTTGGATAGTGATTTGATAGGTTGTTTAACTTCAGAAGGGGAACTAGGAGATAGAAAGAAGGAGGAAGGACTTGCATTGTTCAATATGGGATGTACATTTTTAGCTAGTGTGCTGAAGGTAATATTTGGTAGAAGGATGTTAAGAAGTTTACTTAGGTTTTGATCGTTTTTTTTAAAGTTATTTTCTATTAAAAGTAGACAGACATTTTGGATTTCTGTGATTCGATGATAATTTGTTGATTTTATTCCGCTTTTCTTTTACGGAGAGATTATCATTAAATAGATTTTCGTAATAACTTTCCTTGGAAGCTCTAATTCGTGATTTTAAGTCACTCCTCATGACTTTAAGGTGTTCTAGTTTTGCAGGTGTAGGATGTTTCTTATACGATTTATATAGTTTATTTTTGTGATGGATATTTTTTAAAAGTTCAAAGCATATCCATGGTTTCTTATTTATTGTGGAATTATTTTGGGAGATAAGAGAAAAATATTTGTTAAATTCTGAGAAAAAGATGTTCGTTGAAGATTGAAATGGAGTGTTCCGTAGTGGTTACGTTTTCCATTTCTTCAACCCAGTTAATTGACTACTGTAGAAATATACTTTAAATTTATTTATGTTATCAAGGGAGAATTTGCGATTCTTCATTTTCGTTGCTCTTTTAAACGAGAAACCTTTAAATAAATCTGAAAGTTTTGTAGTGAAAAATACCAGATCGTGCTCAGTAATGAAGGCGTGAAGGATACCTTTCGTTTGAATTGGAAAATTAGTGAAGATTTGATCAAGAAGTGAGTGAGATGAGTGTGAGATAAAGTGACAGGTTGGAGAATCAATAAATGGAAAGAAAGAGTAACAATTCATTGTTGTTAGAAGATCGATGACATTTTTGGCGTTTGTATTCAGGAAGTTAATGTTAAAATCACCCATAAATATTCCTCTTTTTAAATTTTGACTAATAAATTGTGTAATCGGATCAATATAATTATGAAAATGTAGAATATTTACAGAAGGCGGACTGTAAATGTCTACCAAAATGACATCTTCATTTATTGAGCAGCTAATACATTCTAAGTCCATATTGATAAAAGAGAATTCATTTAATACCTTGATATAATAGATCTTTGAGGTCGCGGTGCTCGGCTGTCAAGCCACCCACGCTCACCACATTACATTACAATACCTTTATATTAAACTTGTCTTTATAATAAAAAGTCACTCCCCCACCTTTTTTTTTTTCGTTTCTATTAACTGAGACTACAGAATAATGTTCAATATTAGGTAAAATTTGTGGACTTATAGCCCAACTTTCAGTTAAAAGAAGGAAATCTGGAAATTTTTTAAGTGTTTCTAAGTTATAAAGTAAAAGATCCCAATTTGCTTTGATACTCCGACTATTTTGGGATAAAATGAAAAGAGAATCCGGAGAATAATCCGGAGATGAGTCATTGAGTAAGGAAATGTTGTAGAGAGGAAATGACGCAGATTACAAAATAATTAGGTCCATTCCTGACATATGTAGTTTGCGGGTTGGCTCTAGATATTGAAGGGAGAAGAAAATAAAAATATTAAATCGAATGATAGTATGGAGTAATAAAGTAACACTAAAGTTAATAAGTAAAATTGTAAAAGGAATTGGAAGATATTAAATACGGAACGTAGGAGTTTAGAATATGTTAGAATACTATCAGGCAACGCACCAGAACAATTTCTTTCTTATAGGTTTACTAAAAGAATGTAGTAATAAATGAAAAAGAGATATATAATCTAATAATTGAAAAAAAAATGCAATGTTAGAAAGATAAAAATTAAATATAATTGTTATTAACTTGTTGAAAATAAAGAGATAAAATAAATATAAATATATAGATATATATAAAACAGTAAATATAAAGTACAAAGAAATCAACAATTACGAAAGCAAGTTTAAAATACAATCAAGAATTTGAAATTAAAATACAACCAAGTTTAGTATACAGAATTTAAGTAAAAAATAAGAATAATGTTGCGAATCAGAAGAAAATTGCGGATTAATTAGGCCTAAATTAATTTTTCTAAATCATCTTTAGAAGTAAGGTTTAATTTTTTGTTGCCATTGTGCACAATGATTCTCCCGTCCGTAGACCACACATTCCTGAGTCAAAATCTTTTAATCGCCATTTGTAGCAATTGTATTCTTGTCCTAGTCAAATCCTCTCTTATCGTAATCCTCTTACCTTTGAGAAACTTTTTTCTTAGAAAAACTGCTTCTCTTGTTTTGTACGAGACAAATTTAACAATAATAGCGCGAGGCCTATTACTTTTTCTGGGACCTACTATATGCCAGCGATCAATGTCATTTTTTGATATTTGAACACCAAGTTTTTCTTTACACAAACTGATTACTACATTGTTCGTGTCCTCGTTCTTCAATTCCTCTAATCCAAAAATTCGGAGGCTTGTTCTTCTTTAATATTGTTCTAGGGAATCATCCGCTAATTCTACTTTGCTTTTATATTCACCGAATTTTTTTTTCACTTCATTCAATTCTTGACGAAGTTCTTTAAGTTCTCTGTCTTTTTCACTGAGCGCCTTTATCAGTCACGATCTTCGTAACGGAATCAGTGATGGCGGTTGCTATTGCTTATAATACATCCTGAGATTCAAGAGCTTCGCCCACGTGTAGCCTCACCGCCTCCTGTATATTCTCCCATCGGGGTGGAGGCTCCACTTGCGGGGTGTGGGTGGCGTCCATCGTCGGGGTTGCTGTACCCTCAGCGTTCTCTTGAGAAATTCTGGTTTCCACCATTTTGATTTCCTTTGAAAATTGCTGTGTGCACTCTTGGTCATTTAATAAATTAAAAAATTGGATATAGCTAACTTTCAGCTTCTTTTACATCACCAACAATTGACTTTTTTGTCGAGCCCTGTTTCGCACGTGCTTAACAGTATGCCGCCATCTTGAAAAAAGTTAATACATTGTTGAAATACTTTATGAAATAAATAGTGCTTAGGAAGGTAAACAATAAAAATATGAAATTACTCTAACACAATATTTTTTATTGTGTTGTAATTCGGAAGAAGAATTTATTTGACAAACTAAGAACTCACCTTTTTTTTTTCTTTAATACAAAGGTACATAATTACAATTTAACAGCTAAGGATATTCATTATCTAATGGGATCACGGACGTAACTCGAGCGGACTTAAGTCGATGATATATACGGAATACGAAAATAACTACAAAAATAAATTCTGATATGACGGTGTAGAATTTTATCGAGTTATTTTCCTTTCATTATTTATTGAAGATGCAATTAAACATTTCGAAAAGCAGTCAATCAATTTCGTATAAATATTTTATAAACTGAAATAATGTAAGTTATATATTAAAAATAGGATTAAATAATTAATATTGTTTTGTTCAGTATATTATTAGTGATTTCACATATATTAATTGAATGTCTGAGAAACTGACATCAATTCAAATAATGATTTGCAATTACTTTATTTCAGAAGAGACCATGACCAAACGAACATCGTTTAGTACTATCATTTAGGATGAATTCGCAAATAAAATGAACTGCGTACATCAGGCAAGTTTTAATATTGCATTTCGTTGACTATTTTAATATATTTATATTGTGTGTTTGTGTCTTCCAATTCATTCTTCTGAATGTATTTGTTTTGATATTGTTCCTGAATTGATTTCATATCTAAAAATTACATTAAGTATGAAAATCTTTAGGGTGGCAGACAATAATTGCAATAAATGAAAAATTCTTCTCGGAAAATCAACCAGGTGAGTGTGGATGTGATAATCTGAACTTTTGGTCGTGGACTGCACATCCATCTTAAGGGAAAAGAACGGAGATGTCGGAGCTAGAACCTCTTTTAAAAACTCTGTGAGATCTCTGTGGGCGGTGAGTCATTCCATAACTTGTCTTTAAGTGGGGGGAGGAGATTTCCGATTTTGCTGGGAGACCACGGTTGTATTTGGCAAGGATGCGGCCAAGAATTCTCGAAACATAGCCAAGTAAAGAATAAAAGCTGAGATAGGGGTTTGGCTTCATCTTCTGTGGGTTCACAAGTAGGTGCATTTATTTCCATTTTATATCTTCGTAGCGGTCTTAGAGAAAGAACCATGACTTTGTAGTGCCATGTACAGATATTGAAGTTCTCACGGAAGACTTTCCTCTCCGAAATGGCAAATGCATTCTGGAAACAATTGGGTTGCCTTGTGCTGGATGATGGCAACTGTTGGCGTTGACGTAACGATCAGAGTGAGTAGGTTTCCTATAAATTGAATTTCTTAATTTCCCATTGAGCTTGCGTCAGATAAAAATATCGATGAAAGGAAGGCCACCATTATACTCCACTTCCATCGTGAATTGAATGTTTGGGTGTTGATTATTCAAAAATGAAAGGAACTGCTTCTTAGTTGTTTTGCCACGGAGCTAGATGATTAAAGTGTCGTCAACATATCTGTAAAAGGCTTAAGAGTAGCTGCGGACAGGATCTGGTGTTCAAAGCGTTCCACAAAAAAATTGGGCAGTGACCGGTGAGAGGGTAGAACCAATGGCTACACCATCAACTTGTTCGTAGTCCCGCAGTGGCACCTTGGTGAAGAGTGAAACCAGATCGAAACTGACAACAGGTCGTCGGGTATAGTTTCTAAGGTGTGGAGTGTTTTCACAAAGTCAGCAGAGTTCTTGACATGATGGGGGCATTTTCAAATTAAGGATAGAAGCATTTTAGACAGGAATTTGACCAGTTTATAGATGGCATTATTATTCATTATTCATAGTGTGGTAATAATATAATTACGATGTTCTGTAATGTGGGCTGTTATAAGCCTATGTTTTTTCCGTTTTATATTTATTTATTTACAGTCTGAAGATAAATTTTCGAAACATGTCACTGTTATTATGTATTGATTTATAAATGATATCTTTCTTATTTGTGTGGATGGTCTTATATAATTAATTATAGATAGCAGACTTATCAATAACGTAATTGCAAGAAATATTTAAAAAATGAGGCTAAAATTAAAATAATTGTACAATTTGATAAATCCTACTATGTGAAAATATAGGTCTTTTGACAATGCTGTCAAAAGTAATATTCTTGAGTGAATTTTATAACTTCAAGATAATTTGAGTCAATTTCGCCTGTGATTTAATTTGACTCAAATTTAACCTGATATTAATTAATATTAAGGATTTTTTTTTTTGGTTTTGAACAATTTTCAAGTTAAAAATTCTTACTCTTTCAAAATTTCCTAAAATATCTGAGAAATATTAGAATATACTGAGCCTGTTTATATTGAGTCTGTCTGCGCCTTCATAGTCATGCAATTATTCTCTTTAATATAATGCAGCGCTTATTTTTAGCGACCGACTTGGGAGCAATTGTGATAGCGACCAAAATCGGTAGCTTTTGCGTTTGCCCTGTCCATAATCCGTGTCTGTCGACCCATAACAGCTCCCGAACAGATTTCACCATCGTGTTCAGAGGCCCAAACAACGTAGGAATAGGGTATTTTTAGAGGCAACGCTCCCAATGTTCAAGATATTTAGCATTGTTTTCATTGGATTTCCTCTATTAGTTTAAATATTAGAAATGCAACCGTTGCACTTTAATTGTCAGCTGTAGCTTGATGACTAAGGATTTGTACTGAAAGTTGTCGGTTCGAATCCCTATATATAATTTTTTACTTCATTTTTTTTCTTATTTTTCCTAACTTTAATTTTTATTTTTCCTTACGTTATTTCACTTTATTTTTTTTTGTTATTATTTTTAAATGTTTTTATTAATATGCGTCGCCTTTAAATTTGTGCTTTAGCAGAAAATCATATTCAATTGTTACCTTAATCAACTGAATATAAACCCTAATTCCATAGGACTTTTTCATTACTATCTCTACTTATATTTTCTATTGATATTCTGAACAATATGACTATGTGGGTGGATGCTACACGTGTCTGTAGAAGAATATTGCAGACATGATATATTGCTTTGGTTTATTTTTCGTTGCTGTTCCCGTTTCATGAATATTTAATTTCAATATCCCTACAAAAATATTGGTACGGACACTAGGCTTTTAAATTGCTTAAGGTCATATTAAATCAATCCTTCTTAGAATAAGACCGATCAATAGAATTATTCATTTGTTGATTCCTGTTTTTTTACCTCAGAATTTGATGATCCCCTTCTGTACGAATTAAGCATTTCAATACTTCGTTTGTTACTTCTTATTACTTATTGTTTCAAATTTCATTTTAAAAGAATGTATCTGAAAGCATAAGTGAAAGGAATAATGTTCTGAAAGTAAAGTGAAATCTAAACAAGTGGTTGGTTAAAATTGTCGATAGATTTTTAAAATTTCATTGATGTTTCTGAAATCAAACTGATGACTTTTTGTAACCCATTAATCATAAAACAAGTGCTTTCGTAATCTTTCTGTTTCCTTCTTTAAATTAGTATAAACTATATGAGTAATTGTGCAATATTTTATTATAAAAAAAAGTTTAATACCCAGGTCAAGAAAAATTTAAAATTTGGAATTTTAAACAAAATCGCATCTTTTTCAAAATTGCAGAATACTACTGCCTACTAACAAATGTATCCATCCTCATTTTAAAAATGTCGAATTAAAGCAACACAATACTAAAACGGAAATTAATCGAAACCTGATTATTTTGTTTTATTTACATTAAGTATGCTATAAGCAATAACCTATTCTTCAGCATCGCAGTGGTACTTCAAAAACAAAAATAAATAAAAAACTCAGTAATGAAATATTAGTGATAAAATTCATTTAAAAGCAGTCCGCGGGACTTTATAATGCCAAAAAAAAATACAATCTGAATATTGAATTAATAATAATTCATCGTTGTTCTCATCTCAATTCAATTGTCAGCTATAGCTTGATGGTTAAGGTTTTGGATTGATATACTGAAGGTTCGGTTCGGATCCATGTACATAGATTTTTTTCCTCTTAATCATTTTTTTCTCAATGTTTTTCTTATTTTCCTAATATTTTTTTTCCTTACATTCTTATACTTTCTTTTTTATTATTTTTTAAATTTTTTTTTATTTGGGTCGCCTGAAAAATAGATATGAAAGCATAGGGGATAAAAATAATGTTCTGAAACTGAAGTGAAATCCAAACCAGTAGTTGGTTAAAATTGTGATAGATTTTAAAAATTTCATTGATATGGTTCTGAAATCCAACTGATTCACTTTTTGCCATAATCCTAAATTTTCTTAATCTTTCTGTTTCCTTCTGTCAATTAGCATAAACTTTGTGAATAATTGTGCAATATTTTATTTTAAAAAGAATTATGTAATTAATTTTATTATGTCAATTTATTATCACATTTATTACAAAAGTGAGTAAGACTACTTCCCGCTAAGGAATGTACCCATCGACATTTTAAAAATGTCGAAATAAAGCAAGGCGACACCAAAAATGAAATTACTCGAAATCTTGACAATTCTGGTTTATAGACATTAAGTAAACAACTCAAAATACGTGTAATTCGATAACAATGTTGAATTAATAAGCTATTAGTTGGCATCGCAGTGGTGCCTCAAAAGTCAAAATAACTCACTAAGGAACTATTAGTGAGAAAATTCCTTTAAAAGCAGTCCGCCGGCCTCAATTAATTTTTTTAATGCATAAAAAAATACAATCTACTCATTGAATTAGTAATAATTCATCGTTGTTTTGAGTTTTGATTGGAGTTTTGATTGAATAATTCCATTCCTTTTCGGTGAGTTCACATTTACGAAGAGGACCATTTTTACTGAAGACTTTCCTGCTAGAAAATAGGAATGCTGAATAAGACCTGAAAAATAATCTTAAATTAATGATTCATGAAACGAGTTTTAGAATCACTTCCACGGCATTCATATGGTAATGTACAGTCTTCATTGAACAATTCATCACAAACCTGTCACAAAAATATGTTCGTGCAAAATAATAGAAAGAATACATTTTAAATAAATCGTTGCATCCGTTTGAACCAACTACAGAAGCACCCAGCCCAGTCCGCAGCAAACACCTCACCTATTTCATATATGGTATGCCTCCAGATCCTCAGGAGATGTCTCAGGAAGCCTTTCGTGCTATGATTTTCTACGACTTCAAAAAGGGTCTTCAGTTGCCGAATGTTGCTCATCTTTGTTTGGGGATGATGCAGCTTCCATCCGACAATTTGTAAGTGGGATGGGCATTTCCGCTGCGTAGTTCAAGCGTTTAAAGATGCACCAAGAGAATGTCGCCCTTTGAGTGCTGTAACACCGGAATCGATCATCGCAGTGCAGAAAGCTGTTGAGTCAGACCCCCATGTCAGCATTGCATATTTGTGCCATGTGTTGAATATTTCATAGTGATTCGGCTATCCTCCATCAACATTTGGGAATCAGCCCCATATCCAGTCGTTGATACCCCGTCAATAGTCTTCTATTGAACAGAGATCCAATCGTGTGGAGTTGTCACGGAAAATGTTGCGGCGCTTCAACAAAGGTGCTTCGAATGGGGTGTGAGATACTAACAGGTGATGAGACTTGAGTCTATCACTACGACCAACTGAACAGTCGTCTGTATGGCAGCCATTGAAGTTCAAGCTCGAATGAAGTGTGAAAAAAATGATGATTGCAACGTTCATCCGTCGAAGCGGTAACGCATGCACAGTACCATTGAAAACTCAAAAATCTGTTACGGCAAAGTGGTACACGGATGTTTGCCTACCCCGTTTGCTGGAAACTACCGCCCAGGTTCTTCCGAAGACCAGGTGCAGAGGCCTGCTAGGGCATCATGACAATTGTCCTGCACACACACTGCGAGATTAACCAAGCATTTTCTGGCGAAAAACAAACTCAAGGAACGGGCTCTCGCCCTATTCTTCCGATTTAGCCTCTCTGGACTTCTCTTCCCAAAGGTGTAATCAAAGTTACGGCGATGACGTTTCGAAAGTGACAAAAAGGCTCTGGAGGCATACCTATATGAAATAGGTGAGATGTCTGCTGCGGACTGTGCTGGGTGCTTCTGTAGTTGGGTCAAACGGATGCAACAATGTACAGATGTCGATGAATATTATTTCGAAATGCTGTGAATAAAATTTTTTGAGTAAATGTATTTTTTCTATTATTTTGCACGAACTTATTGAAGACTTCTCATATTCTGATATAATTACTGCAAAAAACAAATTTATAAAAGTAGAAATACATAGAAAAATTATTCAAATGATTTAAATGAAATTTAATTGAAATATGAGCGATCTTCTAAAATTTGGGAACGAATCTTTTGTATATTATAGTATGAATCCATCTTTTATTGTTGTATTTATTTGTTCAACATTTATTTGTTAGAATCAGTTGTCAACAGTAACTATGGAGACGTCCATTAATTACGTGAGGTGTTTTTTAAAAAATTTGGACCCCCCCCTCCCCCTTGGCGAGATTTCAAAAATTTTAACAACCAAAAAAAAAACGGAAATCTTGCTATGATACATATTTTCTCTGAATGAAAAAGTTTACGTGAGATTTTCGTTGACCCCCCCCTCCCCCTTTTGACCTCACGTAATTAATGGACGTCCCCTATGATAATAATTTATTTCTATAAAGTTAGCTATATTAACATTTGTATACCTTTGATTAAAATTTATTTAATTTTCAATTTAAAAATTAAAATACTTCTAGTCTTCAACTTCTACTTCCTTCTTTCTGCTGATAGGATTAGTTCTATATTATCTGAGATTATACTTATTAGAAATTATGTTTTATGTTTTATTTCAATTAAATGATAAGTAATGTGTTATTCTGATAAACATACTTATTCTGATAAACATATAGCAAAAAGAAATAACACAAAAAATTCTAATCTTTCATCGGTGAAAGTTTGGGACGGACGTTTCGTCCTTTTTAGGGACTTATCAGCCAAAACCACTCACCAGATGAAATGCTCAGATAGTGCAAGACTGATAAGGGAAACCACTTCCCTCCAAAAGAAAACACATTTAAAAAAGAACCAAAAAAGGCAAAACTTCAAATCCTGGCCTGCGAAACCGTGAGGCACAAAGGAATTTGAATATAAAGAGCCGAGGCTGAATCCAGCCTGGTTTAATATAAACAAAAGGTTTAACGTTCCAGAAATTAAAATAAAGCATAAACAAATGACAGAGAAATAAAAAAAAAATCTGAGCTTTCATCGATGAGAGTTTGACTGATGAGTCCCTAAGAAGAACGAAACGATCCGTCCCAAATTCTCACCGATAAAAGCTCAGATTTTTTTTTTTATTTCTGTGTCATATCTTTATGCTTTGTATTAATTTCTGGTATGTTAACCTTTTGTTTCTTATAAATATGTTTAAACCTTGACTTTTCATACGAGTAAGACGCTGCAAAGCAAATGGCCAAAGAACATTCGAATTTCACAATCTTTGCACAAGCATATTCAAGTGTTTGTCTTTGGTGTCTATTTTACCTAATTTTTTTCCATTCCTTATACACTTATCATCACTGCTGCAAATTGTTTTTATTTTCTTAGGTTGATAAAGAATAAACCGAATATTTAAATTCGTCATTGAAGCTAACAACATGACATTGATAGGAAGACATCGTTACAAAACAGTTGTAAGGAAAACAATCACTTGTGAATATCAACTGAAAAAGTCAAAGAGGAAGTTAAAAAGGAAACGGAATAAAAAGATTCCCGTTCGTCGTTCCCAGAAAAAAAGGATTCTTCCTCCTCCAGTAATTAGTATTCCAGGTGTCGACAGAATTGTGAAAAAATCTGGCAATAAAACAACAAAAATTGTTTGGTTTTCAATTATTTTCATTTGCACTGCTGTCAGTCTTCAACAAATGGGAAGCTGTTTTCTCAAATATTACTATGGAGATCCTGCTATTGATGTATACTTTGAGAAATTAATATTCGCACCTGGTTTAGCATTTGTAATTTGTCCAGTGGACATATTTGGAAAGAATGTAGTTACTGATAATTTACGAAATCGATATAATCTAGAATTTAATACATCTGAAGATGCTGAAATTAATTTTTCCGATTTCTTGAGTTTATCAGATGTAACAGGAGAAGTGCTTTGGGACATTTATGGATTTAACTCTGACAGTATAAACATAACGGTAAAGGTAAGAAATTTTTTTGGAATTATTATTTTAATATTATTTTGGAATTATATCGCAAAGCCAATTATTTCTTTTAGGTATTGCATTATATTTATTTCTTATTTTGTTGAAATGAATTTAAAAATCATGTTAAGCCGTAACATTCGAAAATTGCACTGTGATTTTTTTTCTATTTTGAATGTTTGGTTTTATTATTATTTACTTTTGATTAATAATTAAACGCATTCTGGATTGCTTATAAATAGCGTTTATCGCTTGCTTCGGCACTTCCAAACGTAGTTTTGGTTGGATGGCTTTCTGTAACCGCTGAGAATGCCACGACAAATCACTGACAAATCGTATCAACAACTGAGTGAATTTAACACAGGCATATTGTGGGCTTGAGAGAGTTGGGTTGGACATATCGTTCTATCGCCCGCCACTTGAGTTGCAGTTGAGAAAAAATAAGAGGTTGTTGACGGGTCCGGCATCGCACACATACCCGTCAGGTGAACAGAGGTAACCACTGCAGACAGGATCGTAGGATTGCGAGAACCGCCCTTAGGATACTGTATGCCATACAAGGAGAGTTAATGGCATCTCCATAGCCCGCTTTGTTACGACCAACCATTCTAAGAAGGTTGGCATAGGCTGGATTGAGATGCAGGCATCTTTACGGTTACTCTCACTAATCCCTCAGCATGGCATCGAAGTGATGTCGAGAAGCAGCGAGGAATGACGCTTTGGAGTGTCACATGACCATCACACCTAACTTCTAATTTGGGGAGCCATTGCATAGGACACCAGATTACCATTAGTTGTCCTTCGGAGTACTGTCATGGCACAATATTATGTTCAGAACATTCTGCATTCATTCTGTTCTGCCATGCTGCGAGGTCTTCCAAGAACCGTTTTTCAGCAGAATAATGTACGACCGTAAACTGCGAATATCTCTAGAGAGCGTACTAGGTGGTGTTTCGATACTTCCTTGGCATGCAGATAACCAGATCTATCAACTATAGAACATTCCTGGAATATGTTGGAACAGCGATTACAGTCCTTAATATCATCGAACTGGTCTCCAACTTCAAGATATTTGAATGAATCTTCCACAAAATACCATTATACGTTTATATGCGTAAATGCCACAACATAAATTCGCATGCATCGCCAGGTCCCACAATATACAAACATGTATCAATTCTGAGCCTGTTGTCCGAAATAAACATCTGCATTGCTCTTATAGTGTTCTGGCATCATTTGTTTCCATTCTATTTGCACATGTCATGGTTAAACATGATCATTCCATTTTATCAAGTGCGTAGTTTTTTGTTTATATAAAGTAATAGAGTTACCCCGATTAAAATTGAGGACATTTCTCGTCAAAATCTACAAAAAGAAACATTTTTTTTTTTAATTCCTTTTTATTACAAATAATTATATTTGGATTCGTTCTTAGAAGTATCTTTTTTAACAAGACTTTCTCTTTTGAAACACTTACAGGGTCATTCCACGTCAGATCACTTGATGAGTTCACCACACCATCACAGATTTTTATGAAAATTTATTTGCATGTAAAGAGTCATAAGATAACATATTCTGCAAAATATGGGATTCTTTGGTTAAATATTTGCCAAGATATGAATTTTTGAAGTTTTTTTTTTGGTGCCACGCCTCTTTTTTGACGTATTTTCTTGAATATCTCGTCTCCTAATCAAACAAATGGAACCAAATTTGTTTTCCCCATGTATTTTTTTATGCTGAATCCAAAAATTTCAACGAAATTAGTCTAGGACTAATAGTTTTGTAGTATTAGAAAGCATATAAGCATTTAGGAAAAAATTTAAATGGCCCTGTGGGACAACATTTAAAAATTTGAGATTTTAACCCAAGTCTAAGAAAGGTCTAAAGTAACAAAAAAAAATAATCAAGAGGGTGTTTTGCTCCTGAGCTTGGAAAAAAAATCGCAAAGTTGGTATACTTTTCGAATCGCATAAAGAAATATCCAACAATTTATTACTTTGTCACAGCATATTTATTCCGTAAATTCAAGTTATCCCTTGCTTTAGTCATAGCTCCGTAATCAGTAACTCTCAGTTATCAGGTAAAACCTATATTTTCAAACTGAATATTGTTTACTAAGGTAATAAAATTGCTTTACTAAGGTGTGACTTAAAATATTTTCGATAAAAATTAATTTTTTTGACGCTAGAAAAAATAAAAATACTAAACGAGTTATTATAAAGCGAGTTCTATAAATTTCAAAATTATTAACTGACAGTTATTCAGCATAAAATATCAAAATCACCCATTTTTTTTTCTCGCTTTCTTTTTAAAATACTATCTATAGTTTAGGTTTTGAATCATATAATTGTGGAAGGGCGGGAATGACGTTTACTTTCTGTTTGAGGCCAGATACTTTTACTTTCGGTTTTAGAGTTAAAATTTCCTACCAAAATTTCACTAAAGTAAATTGTATGATTGTACAATTGTTTGATTCAAAACCAAAAATACGGAAGCTATTTTGAAAAGAAAGCGAGAAAAAAAATGGATGCTTTAGATATTTTGTCCTGAATAACTATTAGTTAATAATTTTGAAATTTATAGAACTTGTAGGAGATTTTATTTTATTTATTTAGAGTAAATAAACATTATTATTATTTTTGAGTGCTTTAAATTGTATTTAAACAAGTTAATGGAAGAAAATTTAAATAATGCAACATACTCAGCGATTGAACTGTATAATAGAGGTGACACTGTCTCGTTTTATGATAAGAGATAATAGCGATACAGTAAGAGTAGAGACATTATGAGCAGAAGTTTTGTTAATGGAAAGCCAGAGGTCGCAACGAGCAAGACACATCGTGACGTGGGTTAATACGCAGAAGTGAATTACGTCATTATTACGTCATTGGGGAAGTAAGCTCAGCGAATAGTGTTATAAAGGCGGGAGCCTTAAGTTCTGGCGGTATGTTTAAAAGGGCTACGCAGGTATGCTTCAAGCCATATAGAGATTAGAAATCAACGAACTCAATGAACTGTAAGTAAGAAACTTATTATAGATATTCCATTGAGGGTTTATCGAGCATTGTAATTGGATTGGCGAGTACATTTGGAATGACGGAGTCACAAGAAGCTAATCAGATGACTGTTAGTGATAATTGAAGAGATAAGTGAATTTAAATTGACTGGTCGATTTAAAGTTATTATATAGATTAGTATTATTAATTATTTATTGGAAGAATGGTTAGAAGATTAATTTCATCAGAGCTACTAAAGTCAAGTAGAGAAAACAATGAATACACTTTTGTTAAAGTGGGATCGTCCGCAAGTCGCGTGAACTGATTCGATTATTATTTATGCTTTAAATCAAAGCTTTCTCATTTAAGTTGTGAATAGTAAATTATTGAGAAAGAATGAAATTATTATAGAAGTGAATTATCAGTATTTTAAGTGTTCCAAGGAATTAAAGTGAGAAGCTACGTCAACATGGAATGACATAATGGTGAACTGAAAATAGAGATAAATTAATTCAACTGTATGCAGATTAAATATATTCACGCAAGGGAAAAGCCAAATGCAGTTTAATAATTTCACACAAGTGAAAAGCCAATTAATTACTTCACACAGGTGAAAAGCTAAAAGCTGATAGATTATTTCACACAAGTATAACAGTCAATTAATTATTTCACACGGGTGAAAAGCTAAATGCAGATTAATTATTTTGCACAGGTGAAAAGTCAGTTACCTGAGTTTATTAATACAAATGGTATTAGAGAAATATAAGGAAGCCATATTGAACTTTAGCGTGTTAATGTTTATAGGAGAAGTAATTGTATTAAATACATTTTATATTTTAATTACAAGACAAGAATTATGAAACTGAAAAAAACTTTGAAAATTCCTGAACTATTATCATCAGAATTGTATCAGTATTATTGCTATATATATAAAAAAAAATTAATTCACTCAATACTTTCTTTTATCTCAAACCATAATAGTACTTTGCTAAACCCAGTAAAAAGGTTATTATCCTAGTTAGTTGAATAATAGACCTTTTCCAACACCAATAAAGAGAGCAATTTCAGAACTCGCTGAATAATAACAGTAGTTTCTTGTTTTAATTTTTTACTGTCACAAAAAAAAAATATTGAAAATATTTTAAGTAACACCTCAATAAAACAATTTTATTAAAGGAAATGAAGTTAATGAAAAGGCCTGTATTGTTTCAATAACATTTTGGACTAGTTGACCCGTGCGAATAATTCGCAACAAAAAACCACCTTTGAGAAATAATAAACAAATCCAACAATAACATGTGTGCATGTTAGTTAAACACATTGTCAATAGATGGCGTCTTCTCAAGTTTTATAAAAAAGTTGACTCGTGCGAATAATTCGCATGGTATCTTGATCAGTCACCGAATGGTAATGTGGAAATAAATAAATGAACAGATTGTCAATAGATTGCCTTCTACATTTTTACAAAAAAGATTTTTAAAATAAATTTTTTTAACGAAAACATTAATTTTAAACAATCTGTTTATTTTTCATCATTAGCGGTGAACGTAATCTTGAAAATATCTCAATCATTGATTTCGATGAAGTATTAAGGGAAATAAAAAAAACACCTTTGAGAAATAATATATGAGAAGTTGACTAATTTTTATGTTTCTATTGTTATAAATCGTTTATTTTTATTAAAATATAAATCTTTGTTTATTTTTTTATCTGTTGTTATTAAATAAACGATGAAATATCATTTAAAGTGCATTTTTATTCAAAAAAAGGAAATATTTGAAGGTTACAATGCTAAAGCAATATTTTCACTTTCGAAAAATAAGGCGCTTTGTTAAAGCGTGTCTACATTTTTATAAAAAGTTTTTAAAAATAAAGTTTTTTAACGAAAACATTAATTTTAAACAATTTGTTTATTTTTCGTCATTAGCGGGGAACGTACTTCAAAATGATGCCTCAATCATTGATTTTGATGAAGTAGGAAAGGAAATATGGCGTTCCGACAAAAAAAAACCCTTTGAGAAATAATATATAAAATAATATATGAGAAGTTGACTAATTTTTATGTTTCTATTGTAATAAATCGTTTATTTTTATTAAAATATAAATCTTTGTTTTTTTTTTTTATCTGTTGTTATTAAATAAACGATGAAATATTATTTAAAGTGCATTTTTATTCAAAAAAGGAAAGATCTGAAAGTTACAACGCTAAAGCAATATTTTCACTTTCGAAAAATAAGGCGCTTCTGTTAAAGCGTGTCTACATTTGTATAAAAAGTTTTTAAAAATAAAGTTTTTTAACGAAAACATTAATTTTAAACAATTTGTTTATTTTTTGTCATTAGCGGGGAACGTAATCTGCAAAATGATGCCTCAATCATTGATTTTGATGAAGTAGTAAAGGAAATATAGCGTTCCGACAAAAAAAACCCTTTGAGAAATAATATATAATGATGATTATTACGCTGACTTGGTGATTGAAACAGCTTTTGAATCGGTGATTGAAACTGGTGAATAATCTGTTTGAATCGCCATATTTTCAAACCATATTCAGTTTGAAAACATGGGTTTCATCCGGTAATTGAGAGTTACTGCTTACAGAGCTATGACTAAAGCAAGGGATAACTTGAATTTACTAAAGAAATATGCAGTGACAAAGTAATAAATTTTTGGCAATTTCTTTACGCTATTCGAAAAGTATACCAACTTTCCGATTTGTTTTCCAAGCTCAGGAGCAAAACACCATCTTGATTATTTTTTTTCAGTTACTTTAGACCTTTCTTAGACTTGGGTTAAAATCTCAAATTTTTAAATGTTGTCCCACAGGGCCATTTAAATTTTTTTCGAAATGCTTACATGCTTTCTATTACAACAAAAATATTAGTCCTAGGCTAATTTGATTGGAGTTTTTGGATTTAGCATAACAAAATACATGTGGAAAAGAAATTTGGTTCCATTTGATTGATTAAGAGATGAGATATTCAAGAAAATACGTCAAAAAAGGGGTGTGGCACTAAAAAAAAAAAATCAAAAATTCATATCTCGGCAAATATTTAACCAAAACAATCCCATATTTTGCAGAATGTGTTATCTTATGACTCTTTACATGCAGATAACTTTTCATAAAAATCTGTGATAGTGGGGTGAACTCATAGGGTGATCTGACGTGGAATGACCCTATAACATTCCTTATATGTAAAATTTATACAAACCCATGCTCTAATAAAGAAACAAAAAATAAACCTAATTATTTTGAAAACGTCTGAAGTACATCTTTAGATAATAAATAAATTTAGAGACAAAGATTTTAATATGAAATTTTATTATATTTCATAAAATATTGAATTTCTGTAATTAATGCCAATTCACATAAACATTATTTCTTTCTCGCTAGAAACTAGATATGCACTTTCTTTTAGTTTGAATATAAAAAAAGGAATAAATGAATTGTACAATAAATATCACAATTGTATTTCTTAGCTTGGAATAACAAATGTTACATCTGAAAAGAAAAAGGAATATTATGTTCACAAAGAATCTGTTAGAACAACAAGTGGAACATGTATTCACATAAAAGTTGGTGAGTTAAAGATTTACGTATTTGTATATGGAAAGTTTTAAAGAACAAATGTTAATAAAAATTAACAAAAGAAAAAACAAAAGAGAAATACTTTTTTTATCGATACAATTCTTTAATCAGGTATCTTCGTTTTCTAACTGGGAATATTGATCTTGATTGTGATATCCGAAATTTCTTCAATTGTTTTACTTTCATACTTATCTATCCGTTGATGTAAGCAATGGCAAAACTTGAATATTAGGGGATTAAAAAAAATAAATGAGTTAATGCAGTAATCTTAATGAAAGACCTATCAGCGAACGCAGTGAGAAGATAAATAAAATCTTTCAATATTGTCATAAAGTCTGTGGCAGTTTCCATATTCTAATAAGTATTAATTAATTTAGATTTAGGGATTAAAATGTTATAGAAGTTCTTATAGAAGTCATATGGAACTTTAAATTATTGTACTACTTGCAAAGTATGTTAATAAGTGATGATATATTTTTTTTGTCTGAAAGCATGAAGTAAAAAATGTTTCAGTGGTAAAAAGCTTGTACTTTTTGAATTGAGGAACAAATTCATTGAAAATGAAAATTCTGACTTTAAAACCTTGTAGAAGAAACTATCCTTTATATCAGACACTGAGATAGAAATACGAGACACTTTTATCTCATGAGACACTTTTTGTTATAAAACTATTTTACTAGAAGTCTTTCACTTAAAAACTAGAAAAACCATAAATGGGCAATAAATATGCTTTCACTCACTGAGACAGCATCAACAGAATCTTGGACTGTTGTTTCATCTTTATTAGGATTCATCAACAGGAATTACTCTTGATGACAAGCTCAGACTAATCGAAAAGAACTGGAACCATTCCGGGGATTGGCTTCTGACAATAAGAACAAGAATGAAAAACAAAATTAACATTCAGAAAATCAATCAATAAGAATTAAAATCATATACTGCACATAAATAAGCATTCACGCCTTTTATTTTATCTTCAGAGGGAATCGGGAAGTGCCGTTTCGTCCTTATTAGGGACTCATCAGCTCGATCCACCCTGCTTCGATGACAAACACAGAAAGGTGTGAAAATAAATGGAATATGATTTTTATTTTTTATTCATTGATTTTTATGCACATTAAATTTGTTTTTCTTGACTTATGACTTTGGTTTTGGAAGCGAAAGTGACTTCCATTTATTTTCACGCCTTTCTCGGTTTATCGTTGAAGGAGGGTGGATCGGTCTGATGAGTCCTTAAGAACGAAACGAACGTTTCTGATTTCCTCTGATGATAAACTGAAAGGCTGAATGTTTATTTATGTGAGGTGTTTGATTTTTATTTCTTAATAATGTTTAATTAATAATCAAATTAAAAAATAACCCTGTGAAGTTCACAGTATTAAGCCATTGGCCTTTTACTGAAAGGCACTAAGAAGTTTAATAATAACAAAAAAAAAAAAGAAAAACATAAATAAAAAAAAAAAGAAAAATTATTATGAACAATTTAATAATAAAGTTCAGAGGATTATTTTTCAATTAGTTGCTCTTGTTGTCAATGCCATTCACGGGAGAAGGAATGTCTCGATTTCCTTTCGTGCAGTCTGAGCCTAACACCAGAGATAAGTCCTAACATCAAAGATGAATCCTACTAAGAATGAAACAGCTGTCCAGTATTCCCGTTGATATTGGCTAAGTGATTGATTTGTTGTCCCTTTATTTTTGGGAGTTTTTGACTAACTTAAGGACATTAATTATTGCTGTTTTTCTCTTAAATTTACTTTTATTTACAATTTAAAAGAAATTTGACCAGATTAAATAACAATGATTTTGGCTTAATAAAATTGAATACTATATAATCCGTTACTTCATTTTTCAGGGTTTAAAAATAAGGAATTTCTTTTCTTCGAGATTTATTTTACATAAAAAACAATTCGCTACTGTATGGATATTGAAATACAAGGGATTACGTTTACATTTGTGCTGAAAAACTTTGTATGATCGCGAATAGCTTTCACTACTTCTGTCTTTTTTAGATTTTGTATTGAACCTCTAAAAATCATTGTTTTTCTGGAATATTCTGATATCAATAATGCCAAGCTGTTTATATATAAATAAAAATATTTCATTTATTTGGCCTTTCATAATTTTATTCAAAAAATATCATTTGTTATTTCTTTCTTATATTTTCCTTGTGATTTCTTCTTCATAATTTAATGGAAAATCTTTTCACATTTTATTTTCAAAAATAGAGGATAACAGAAGCCCTGTTTTAGGGCCAAGCACTTATTTCAAAACATCGTTTCCACTTGCTCCAAAGGGTTGGTTGGCAACTAATCTCTTTTTCCGGGTAAGCATTTTTCATTAAACTTTATTTTAAATAATTTAGTTTTTTAATAATTTATATATGTAGTTGCAGTTTGAAATTTTTAATCAAGAAATATTCGATCTTTCTTGTAGCATCTCGGAAGCTGTTCTCGTCAACCTCTCAGTAGCCATACATTTGAGTAAAGCTCCGGCAGCAACAGTCTGTATGAGTGCAGTCACCCTCAGCAACAGAGCATCCAGAGAATTCAATCCCGCTTTCACGATGTCACATTTTGAGCTTTGCATAGTTGGTGCAACTTTCTCAACTGGCTGCTGAGAGATTGAATAAAACTAACCGAGAAATAGACAGTTGCCAAAATGCTACACGGAAGATCGCAGATAAATATCTCCAATCCCAATTCAACTGAAACGGAGATAAGGAGAAATGTGGATCAATAGGATGTACATCTAGATCTAATAAGATCAAAGAACATTGACAACTTAATGTTTCAACTGGAACTATATATTAATCAATTAAATGTATAAGGCTAATTACTTTTAAGTAATAATTTTTTTTTTATTCTTCCTTACATTTCAATTACTGAAATAGGAGGAATTCACTTTTGATTTAAATTGTTCTACTTAACGTTCTACGTAAGTCAGCGTCATAATAGATAAAAGCAAAATATTCTATTTAACATTCTTGGAAACCCTGTCTATTCATCTTTGAACGTGGAAACATGATCATGAAATAATGTTACAAAAGGACATGGTCAGTATGGTTTTCTCCGGAAATCGCAAATACTGAAATTGCAAAATCCCATGCTCAACCACAGCAAGTAGATTGTTACTAGTATGAATATGGGCTGCAGTGCACTAGTTTCAGTCCACTTTAATGTCTAAAATTGGCTAAGTGTACAAAATAGACATGGACTTGAGATGCTCTCACAGCCGAAAGTCACAGGGATTAAGATCCGGCGAACGTGCTGGCCACGTTGTGACAAAATGGCGACTTATGAATCTGTCATTGGTAAAAATATCCCGAAGCATCTGCTTCGCGGGGGTGGCTATGTGAGGTGGGACACAATCCTGCATGAAAACCATTGATGCTGTTTAAGTGTGGACGCATTACGCTAGCCAGTAATTGTGCAGCTGACGGAATCCTCAGGACCGAGCTCTTCGAGAAAGAAAGGTTCGACGATGAATGTGGATTTAGTGAAGGTAGTGGGCAACTGCCGCAAGATGTGTGTGTTAGCAGGTGCCGAATTCTGCAGTTGTGGCTATTCACATCACATGCCGATGAAAGTGAGCTTCGTCAGTCGATAAAATGATCCCTGGCTAGTCGGCTTGCAGTTCAGTTTCAGCGAGCAAATGTTTCACGTGCACCTCTGTTTGGGGTCAGTAATTGTTGAAAGTTTGCAGAACTTGTAGGGATACCAGCAAAAAATTTGTCGTTGAACTTAGTGAACAGTGCTAACAGACTTGTCTAACTACTATTCAATAAGCAATGCAGTGCTGCTTATCAAGACATTGCTGTCCTTTCTTCCTCCACCGATATGGCTACATCCTCCACTGTGTTCTGGTCGACGGTTTTCGGTTCTCTGCCAGGCTTCACCTGTCTTTTTGTTTCATTTTTGTTTCATTTTTCTGTTTCTTTTTTCAAAAGTCATTTGCGGTCATAGGTCAGTTTTTAGTCCCTTTACTGTCTTAAACTTTCGCTATTAAGATACAGTCGTAATTTTGAGAGGTGCGCGATCCTTTGGTAAAAATCCTTTGGTAAAAATAATGAAGTAGCGCATTCCTCATCTGCCTACTTTTATGTAAGTTTCAATCACGTATCATTTGCATTACCTACAATGCCATATTAGTGCTATATACCGCCCTACTGGCCACCTTCGGAATTAATTTGTTTTTTGCGCTAAACAAAATTCCATCTACACATGCGTCATCATGTGAAATATGAAGTTGTTCTGCTGATTGGTTCCCCAGGTTTCAGCCTTTCGAAATGTGAACTTTCATTATCAATATCTTTCAAGTGTAAGATTCTGGAAATATTAAAAAAAATTAGGAACTGCAGATTAAGGAAATTAGATTTGAAATTCATCGAGGAAATGGATATATTTGGTGACAAAATTGAAGCCTGTACACCTGTCTAATCTTGATAATATTTAATTCAAAATTATAAAAATACATTAGCACGATCTCTGTTTCAGTTACTTAAACTTTTTTCAAGTGAGTATACAAAATAAAATGTCAGTTTTTAGTACAAATAATAAACCAATGAAAACGATGTGTTCCCTGCGGCAACCCTGTAGAGTGACAGCTGAAATCTCATTTACATATACGTCATGACAGTTTGGTTATATTTATTTATTTATTTCAACAATTGAGTTTCTTTTACATTATAAGAGTAATTATTATGGTTCCGTAGTGATTTAAGACTAATCATTTAATTGAAACTATTTTTAACTGATTAAATGTTTAAAAGTACATGATCTTCATGTTTTGTTTAGGCTTTTTTTATTGAACGGGAAGAAAATCCAGTCTACCAAAAGATTCAGGAAGGCATAGCTGCAGTTCCAAGATTCTCCGGTGATGTCATACTATCTATAACGAAAGTATGAGTTATTATTTATAAGTTAATCCAAATATCTCTCAATTTTGTAATTTCAAATTGAAATTTCTTTTTGCTTTTCAATTAAAATAACTTTTAATTATTTCTCAGACATACAGCTTTTAAAATACAATTTTGTATTAAAACTAACATTAAAATTTTACCGCTAATATTAGCATTAACGGCAAATTTCGCCTCATCCGTTTGGGGCTTTTCCAAGTGATACATCAATCAAGGATTTTTCATTTTTAACAAATTTTATCATCTGAAACATAAAAAAGCAAATGTACTAACTAATCTCCTAACGCTCAAGGGTAACTTGGTCACAATGAAGTCTCCAATATACTGTTTAAAGGGTGGAAGGCCGAATGACGTAAAAGCACCTAAAAAAATAAACTTCTTCAATTATTATATTTTATTTGTCTCGTCCTCATGTTTTTGGTTTTCCTTTTCTTGTTTTCTTCGCCTTCGATATTATATTGATAAATGCTTTGTATGGAGACATTATCATTGTAATAATTGTTAAAATGAATGACCTAGAATACTGGCGTTGTGGCGTTAATACAGACTCTTTACATTTTCTCAAAAATAAGCGTTTAGCATGAGTGCGGATGACTGGTTCTTTAAAGTTCAACACTTGTTCTATTGTCTAATTTGCATGCTGCTTGTCTCACGTAGATGGATGATAAGGAAAAGGAACCGTGTGATTGTTCGTGATTTGTGGTGATCGATCCGTCGGTCATTTTCCTCCTTAACCCCTGCAATAACCTAAATCTCTCCGATAACCAGCAGACTTTGGCGTCTCGAGTTTGATGAAGACTTCCGATTCGCGATCATTTGGAAATTGATGAAATGCCAATTGAATATATTTGCATTTTAATGTCTGGAAAGAGTAAATTCGTTATATAAAAAAAGAATCTTTATTGACGTATCGTTTGGAAAAAGCCGAAAGGGATTAGGACGAATATAGTTTTTCTGATAGTTGTTTTAATACAAAATTGTTTTTTTAAGCCTATGTATGTGAGAATTAATTTTCCTACTTAAGTTTAGAACAATTCCGTGTTGACATACTAGTATGAAATTAGATACACACTCATTAACAAAAAAAACGACGCACCTAGAAGGAGTTGTCCGACTGTAATGAAATTTCGTATGCAAAGACATTGGGACCGCCCATGCAAATGATTAAACTTTGGTGTCCAATGAATGAATAGCGAGAGCTACAGCGCATCGGAACTGCGCACTCTGCAGGTGTATATATGAAGCGATTCTCAATCTGATGGTCAAAATTTCTGTTGCATTGCGAGTTAGGATACCTTTCAACGACTGAAAAAATGCCTCCCCCCAGGATTCGAGCTCATTACATGCAACTGTCAGAGTTTGAAAGAGGTCGTATCATTGGATTGAAAGAGGCAGGTTGGGCAAATCGGAGAATAGCTCGTAATATTGGTCGAAGTGATGCGGAGATTAAAAGATGGTGGCAGGAATGGGTGGACAATGGCTGATTTCAGCGTAATGAAGGTAGCGGTCGACCTAGGACCACAGCAGAGCCGGAGGATAGAGTGATTATCAGATCAGCTGTCACAGCGCCTGAATCATCGTTATCAACCATCAGACGTGCGACCCGCACACCAGTGTCCACCATGAGCATTCATAGACGGCTGAGAGAGTGACATCTACGCTCGTACCGACCCCTACGCCACCTGCCACTCATGTCTGCACACCGTCGGGCCAGATTACAGTGGTGCTTGGCTCGATCTGGTTGGAATGATGCTGACTAGGGACGTATAGTGTTAAGCGACGAATCCCGCTTCCAACTGTGTCCTGACGATCGTTGCAGACGTGTCTGGAGACGCCCAGGGCAGCGTGCCAATCCTGCTTTGATTATTGCACGCCTCACAGGCCTTCAACCAGGAGTTATGGCCTGGGGTGCCATTTCCCTTGATAGCCGGACCTCTTTGGTCGTCATTAGCGGCACACTTACAGCACAGCGGTACGTCGATGACATTCTGAGACCTGTTTTGCTACCCTTTTGCAGTACCCTGGCCTTATTTTTCAGCAAGATAATGCCAGACCACATACGGCAAGTGTTGCTATGACCTGTCTTGCAGCTTGTGAAACACTTCCTTGGCCATCCAGATCCCCAGATCTCTCTCCAATCGAGCATTTCTGGGATATGATGGGAAGGCAACTGCATCCACCAGGGAATGTGGATGACCTAGCCCGACAATTGGAGCAAATTTGGCAAGAAATACCGCAGGAGACCATCAGGGGGCTTTATCACTCTATGCCACGTTGTGTGGCAGCTTGCATTCAGGGCAGAGGTGGGTCAACACCTTATTGAGCTCATTACTTTGCAACTATGTAACTCTGAAATAAATCATTCAATTTGTCTTAAATTTCAATCATTTCCTATTCTGTACATAATCTTCCTCTCCACCAATTTTTGTCTCCATCGGACAACTCCTTCTAGGTCGTCGGTTTTTTTTGTTTATGAGTGTAATACTTACCTTCGTATCTAAACTCTTGCATTCTATACTGTGAAATCGGGAAACCATTACTACAACGAAAAGGATAGTGATACACAACAAAGAAAGTGTACACTCCGTGTGTCATGCACATTGAACAATAGTGATTGTTAAGGGTGATCTCAATGCAGAGTGGAAGTCGCTTCCAATGGATGTGTTTTCGGTGAGTAATAATTCCCCAAATGCAAAAGACATAATTCAGGAAAATTATGCCGAAGACCAATGTAAAGCAGAAGTGCTAATTCAGTGCTATCATGGAAATATTTATCTGCGAAACTACGAAGTTTCCATGGTGATAATACAGTATCAGTGTTATTGTATTAGTGTTGTTGGCAAGCTGCCATTTTGATTAGTGTTTGAAGCTGATGTATGCGATATGGGTAAAATTCCAGTTTACGGAAGGGATGTTGTTTTTTTTCCCCCCGCATTGCGAAAGAGGTCCATCTTGGAATTATTTTAACAAACCGGAAGCTGAAGTTCATTAACATTAGTGAACTTTTGGAAAAGTATCTGAAATAAATACAGAAACGACTATGCTTGCTAGAATGGGCCAACTTCAATAAACAATATTAAAGCACTGAATATTTACGAAATATCCGATGAATTAAATAGTGAAAATTAACATGGTAGGCTTACCTTGTGACGTATTAGGCCTAATGTGAAAATTGTGAAGCATCAACATAACCCTTACGTCAAAACAAATTGTTGTTTCCTTGCTGAGGATGCAATTTGTGATAAATGCGGTTTAAAGGAACGATATCAGGTAGATTCTTGGGCCCTACGAGTACTTGACATCCATATGTAGGCCCATGAAAAACATCGTTAGGCCTAAATCATGACGATCACAAGTCAGTTGAAACATATGCTTATTTCGTCCAGAACAACGATGCTTGAAATGAATCTTAATATTTAGAATGAAACCTTGGTATCTTACTTCTTGTGTACTCCTATTAGATCGTTCTGTCATTTCCAAAAAATAAAGAAAATGACATATATATGTAAATATTTTCTGGAGTTCTAACAAGTGATGCCATGTTGAATTAAGAAACGTAGAAGTCACAGCATCAACGAGATCAAGAACGAGAAAACTTATGACATGTATTGTTCCACATTGCACTTCGCCGGAAGCAGTAGTTCGCCCTGATGCAGTAAATGCCAAGAACGCTTCCTATTGGCTAGTACCTTCAACTGGAATCTAACTGCGATATGCAATCAAGTGTATTTAGTCAACCTATGTGAATAGGATATATCGCAAAATTCAATCAGTGTGAAAGCATGCCTTGTGAATATGACTTTTCTATTTCTTGTGAACACGACACATCAGACTAAACCACGAAGTGAGTGGAACACGTAGGACATATTCACACACACGATATTAATTCTGAATAGAATGATTCGGCAATGTTAACGAGTACAAGTTAAAGTTAGTGAAAGTAAGAAACTTGTAAAGAATATTTGAGAATTCCAATATTTTAATTCGTGAACTATTAGAACTACCGGAATTTTTGCGAGAAGTATAACTTGTGTTAAATTGTTTACAAATACATTCAGAGCTAGTAGTCAAAGATAAAAGTTGTATAATAGTAAGAACTGAATGCTAAGTCAAAGGAGGCATATGTAATTTTAGAATAGTGGCACGTCATTAAATGATTTGTGTTACCTGCGGATTTATTTCTTGATTCAAAGTATAGTTAGAATTTATTGCATAGGTAATTGTTCCATATAGCTCATTTTTCGCTAAAGCCTTACTAAGATTATGTATTGGGATTAAGAAAAGTAAAATTTTAAAATATCACCAGGGAATATACTTCTTTCCAACCAAACTTTTTATCTTCCCTACTTTCGAACTAAACCTACAATACATAATCCACAATTTAAAGCTATAACTTGTGTACAATAAATTTTCTTTTATTACTACATATGTCACCATTGTAATCGTAATTATAATATTTATTTGACATGATACTTACATATTCCATTTTCCTTCTGAAGTGAAACTTCTTGCTGAGTGAGGCAGCTTTTAGAATCTCTTGAATCCCGAAAACTCGATATGCAGTCAAGAGTTCTGAGAGTTTTAATCATCAAAATACATTCCTGTAGCCCATTGTTTAAGCACGTGACTACGAAATGTAGGAGTCGCGTTCAATTCCCGGTTGTGTCCGAGGATGTGTCTATGATTCTTTCTTCTCCACACACACCCTAGGGATTACCCACCCTTCTGTACTTTGGTTGCTCATTCATGGTGTAAGGGCCTTCCGGCTTCGGAATCACGATCCAACCTCAAAGGATTGGCCCGTTGGTCAAAGATCGCTAGGAGCCTAAACTTTTCACATCCCAAAGGATCTCCATATTCTTTAATGGAAAACCTTAACTTTTTAGTTGAATTAAACAATTTTATTTTCATCAAAGCCCGACCACAGGAATGTCTCGAAGAAGAATGTTAAGAAGTCCAATTTCAATTATTTTGAACATTCTAAAAATTCTCTCAGAATATTTATGAAATTAATTATAATAAATATTCAGCTCTTTTGGTTAGTCGAAAAAATGAACGTATCAGAGTTTAAAATTTTTGTAACGATGACTTTGAAGGGCATTAGTTTACTTAACTTCAAACTGTAAATAATAAAAACTCTATACAAGTTCATCACTGTTCTAATAAGAACATATTTTACAAATTACAATTTAATAATATTCCATATTACATTATTAACTGGACTAATAGAATTCGAAATTATGAAATTAAATTAAAACCAATTTGCACATTACATTTTGTGATTTGTAATTTGAAATACTTCAATAAAAACAACTAGTTATTTGTTTTAATATTAAAATATATATTTGTTTATTTTATTCAAACAACAGATTATGAATTTGAATTTACCTAATCGTCCTTGTGCTGATTCTGTTTCTGTTGAAAAATGTAGAGATGAATGTATTGAAAGATTACTTTATAGAACTTTATCTTGCAGGTTAGTTATTTATTACATCATATTAAAGTTCAAAATTGAACATTCTTTACACATCTTATATGTCAAAAGTTTTCTCAGGAAATAAAACGAGCAAAATTTTTTGTGCCAATTTGTTGTTTTTTAAAACGGTATAAACAAGATGAATAGCACAAGACAAGAAATAGGCAAGTTGGGATGGGAGTTTTGTCCGCTAACCAGTGGATAGCAGGCTTTAAGCCCTGGTTATGTGGAAGGAGACATTGGGATACTATAATGTGGTGGTGAGCTGTTTAGCATCTGTGATGTTGAAGTGCTCAAAATATCCTGTTTCATGGAAAAGTTTTACTTTACATGATCCTGAAATTTTTATGTTCCGTGATTCATATGTTATAGATACGAGACAGCGTACTCGTCCAACATAATCTGACAGACGTTTTTCTCAGGAATCCTGTTGGAGGGATCATTTTGTTGTGTGTTGTATGAAATGTGTATATTTTAGGGATCTGAGTGGGAGGGGATTGCTGGTTGGGCAAGGAATTATTTAATGATCTGCTCAAAGGAATAGGAATGTATTTGCTGAAGAATTTGCGTTGGGTGGTTTATGAGTTTTAACAATTCATATTGTAAGAGGTAATGACGGTTGTGGAAGATATGGAGAAATAGTTAGGGAGATTGAGTTTGTTGTAGATAACGTTGAGCTTATTGTAAGGTTATGTTGAGTAATACAATGCTACGTGCATTTGGAAATGAATGCTGTTGATTTTTTAAGAGTGCGAAATTTTTTAGTTTTAATAAATATAGAAATTGAGTTTTCTTACTTACTATGGTGTTACTGGTGATGTTGTGATATGGAATGAGAGCATCCATATAGTTAATGTGTTTTAATTAGATGGTTTTTCAAGTTCAAATTAAAGGTGGGAGGGTTCACCCACAATAACCTTAGAGCAACACCATTTACATCATAGTACACAGAAAACCTGCATGCTCCAACAGATAGATAAATTATAACTCTTCATATCCCACTCATATGAAATTAAATATAATTGATTTCTTTATTTCTTTTCTATATTTCATAGATATATGTTAAGCCTTCTCATTACTTGCAAATTAACTCCGCAACTCATCTTTCTAGTATTTAAATGAGATTTATTTTAAATACTAAATGCAATTTTTTTTTAAATTGCTTTTTAATTTTTATTTAAAAAATAATATGATTTCATATTTAAAACATAATACGATTTCATAAACATAATACGATTTCATAAACATAATACGATTTCATATTGAAAACATTATATTTAAAGCATTATATGATTTAATAATATGATTAATTAAGCTCCGAAATTACATTATTAATAGTTAAATACATCATTTTTTTTGCTATTTTATTACCATCCGTTTTTATTAAATTCTTCATTTATACAATTGTAGTAGGGTCCACAAAGGCTCCCTCATATCCATTAAAATGCTTAGCTTTTGTATTTTTAATTTTACAACTCTCAAAAACTTTTTTTAATTTTAAATTTGTTTCTTTATACAAAATCTCAACATTATTGTCCATTATGTGTCCCTTTTTTATGCAGTGGTCAGCAATGTCAGAATTGTCCATATTTCTGTTTTTAATGCTCTACCGTGTTTCAAAACACGTTCCAACAAGGTTCTTTTAGTTTCTCCTATGTAGAAATTGCCACAAGTTTTACAATCTAATTTATACACAATATCCATTTCATATTGCTTTTCTTTAAAAATTACTTTTTTTGTACAGTAAATTTTTGATTTTATTTTAATATCTAAAACCTATGTTTAAACCTATATATTAAAGGATTTAAATAATTTTTTAACACCACACTGTTTTCATTGAGATATGGGATAAAAATTTTATTTTCAATCTTATTCATTTCTTTTATTTTAAATGTATTATAGTATCCAATTTGATACTATAATAGTTGCAAAGTTTATTTGTAAATATTTTTTTTACAAGATAAGAAAAGGAAGGAGATAGAAGAATATGGCATCTTCTCATTACTGTAGAATGAAGTTAGATATAAAACATATACTATGATTTTACTTTCAGATTGCCTTATTTGAACAAATCCCTTCCTGAATGTAATTCAACAGAGAATTTTAATAAATCAATTATGGCATCAATAGAAATAATGAAAAAGAAACCAGATTGCATTCGTCAGTGTCCAAGGAAATGTATTGAATATATTATTGGATTTTCTGCTGATGTCCAATCATTGGAAGACAACTACGTTAAATTTTATATATTTGATAAAAATATAAAAGTAATAAAAGAATTTAATTGGTACACTTTTTCATCTCTTATGTCCGATGTTGGTGGAATTTTTGGAACATTTCTGGGATTTTGTTTTCTGAATTGTCTCGAAATTTTGGAATTTATCTGTTATAAATATAAGGTAAGATCTAAAAAGATTTATAAAAAGATTTTTATTTTATTTATAAAAGAATATTTTTGCAAGTTATGTTGGGGTGCTTATGTGTTATTAATTAACTGAGAATATTGAAATTATAAAACTGTTTTGCTTAAATACTTTTATTTGGTTTCTAATCAGAGACGATGAAGTGAATTTCTAAACAGTAAACTAAAGTTAAAGTAAATTCTTTTAAATTATGTAATAAGGTCAATAAGCCCCTTTATATGGATAGCCAACAGAGAATATTATTTGGCTAAAATGTTAATGTTTACCTAAAATGTCGCTGCCAAAAGAAGGTAAATAAGTGAGGTTAAGTATCTCCATGATTCCTGAGGTCGCCTGAGGTATGATATCCTGCGTTACATCAGCAACCAGTCTATGTTGAGGTCGGACGTGGAGGTGAGCGCCGCGACGCGCCGTTCCTCTTATTCTTTTAGAAATTACAAAAACGGATCTCAAAACAGAGAGAGGAATCATACAGATAACTATATACAGTAAAACCCCGTTATTACGCTCGTCAAGGGACCATGACCTACAAGCGTAATAAGCGGGATAGCGCTATGGACGGGAAATGATTTATGAGATGGGGAAACATTTAGACACCATTTTACAGGAAAGATACTTGATTCTGCAACAGATATAGTACAAATGTGCGCTTATTTCCTAGTAAAAAAATCTTTGGTTGTGGTTTCCCATGTGTGTGTGCTACTGTTATAAATTACGACCTTTTCAATGCAGTTCAAGTAACTATTAACATCAATTGATACACCACTAGGAGCAACACTAATATATTTTCGGAGGAGATTTAGTGCACTGCCCACTATTTCACGCGCCCACTATTTCTTGAATGATTGGGCCACTTAATGGCACTGATGCATCACGGGACTGATGAATCCATTCAATTAGAATTTCCTCGGCATCTTCATATTTTCCACACTTTACTTTTTACGTTTGCAACCACCCTTCGCTGCATTGGTAATTCCATTTTTACTTTTTAATATTGTTCTCAGACTGGATGAGAGAATTCCTAGAGATTCTGCGAAATCCTTCTGACTTAGTGTAGAATTCTCGTCGTACTTACGGAGAATTTGCGATTTTTCACTGATAGAAAGGGATTTCCGCTTCGACATTTTGCACTAACTTACTGTATCACAGAACCGCACTTCAAAGAGTTCAAAGATTCCCTCCTACCAGGGAAGGAAAAGAATCTTTACAGTGTTACATTTCTTTTCGATACAAAATTTCCGATATAAAAAAAAGCGCTACAAGCTGGATTTGAAGCGTTATAAGAGGGTAAAAGTATACAGAGTTACATAGAGCGAAAAGAACGGGATAGTGCTGTAAGCGGGAGCGTAATAACGGGGTTTTACTTTACATGAAAAATAGGATAGAAGATATTCATAGAATGATATAGAGACAAGGATAAAGAAATGTAGTTAAAAGTGAATCATTAAATGAAACATCCCAAGTTCTTCTTACACGGCAGATACTTTTTTAATATCTTATATATCCAGGAGATATTAATTTATTATATATTACTAACATTCTTGCTGCAGCTGCTAAAATTTGACCCTCACTTTTATTACTTATTTATTATTGGCTATTATTATTATGAATTAAGTTTAATGTCAAGCGTGAAATGAACAGCATATTTAATGTGAAGTTATTCATTTTTTTAGAATTGCTTTAACGATAGAATTCGCCATTGATGGTATTTTGAGAAATTTGATTATAAAAAAGAAGCTTTTTTTAAGTTATGATTTATTTTACTGTGATGGTCTGCGATTGTTTTCCATCGGTGGTTTCAAAAGTGAACATGAAACGAAAACTTTCAAAAAAAACATCGACCTTTTCCAGATTTTGGTTCAAAATTTGTATACATTTTATGAATTAAAATGACTTAAAATAACAAAGTACGACTCTTATAGATGTCTATAAATTGCATGTCAAATAATTAGTTTTATAAAACATAAAAAAACAAATTAATTTTACACACATGTAAGATCAGATACAGTCAAATTGGCTATAACTAACATTACGAGATTGATTTACATAGAAATATCATAACTTCGATAATGTACAGTTTTCTCTTACTACAGAAAATCATTAACAATGTATCACTCAAGTTTCAACATAAATATTCAAAATCGATTTCCTCAAATGTTCTATACTTTTAATGTCTTGAAACTTCTAAGTTAAAGCTTCATTTTAACATTACCAGATATCTTGTCGCTTGAATTATTACTCGATATCACTTTAAGCTCTATTGTCTTGATTTTCTTAACAGGATCGAATGAGTAAGTATTTAGATTTGATCGCTGTCGTATGTACTTCATCTATCGTTTCCGCTATAATCAATATTCGAATCATGATGAAACGATGTCAAGTTCTGGCTAGTTTACAGACATCTGCGGCACTATCGAAGAAGTAAAATTGACTTCCAACCTTATCTGGAGATTTCAATGCTGCTACATAATCGTCCACTAGTTTTCGTCATGGTTTTCGAAAGTCTTGGACATTATTAGTATCTGAAATTATTGTAATTCCATACATACTGCAAAAATTGATTTTGTCGAATTTCAACGATTAATGTAGATACTTTATTAACATCACTTAAAACAACTTCGTCTGATCATTTCGATAAAACGATTCCATAAGCCTATGTCATGACTAACACATGAGGGTGGTAAGCTTAACGTTTTAACCACCTTTTTTCTCCATTATGAGAGCAGCTCCGCACGCGTCAAAAAAAATCAGCCAATCAACCAAAAACGGTGTCAGAGAATCATGACGTACCCTTCAGGATTTTCGTGACCTCTGCTAGTAATCATAAGCATCGTTCTTTAGTAATAGCATTTTTATTATATATATCACATTGATAATGTCAAACCGTAAATCATATTTTCAAATTCAGTAAAATATCTATTAGGCATTAATGATTATAAGGTCTATTTCTTTATCTTTTAACAGGTGAAACAATTAAAAATATCTTCATGTTCCTATCCTGGAAAACAAGCTTTTAAAACTAGGCATTATGTTGCTAAAAAAACAAAACAAACTGTTTCATGTATTCAAGTGAGAAAGGTTCGTGGCTCTAAAATAAAGTAAGGTTTTTAAAAATACTTCACTCTGGTTCTTACTGTGGAAATTTTTTAAAACTTGATCAGGATAATAAGAAATTAATATTTGTTATTCATTTGTTTCGCTTTTTCATTGGTACAACAATATGTAGCTTAATTTATAATGATTGAATACACGATAGAGACAGTGACCCCTCAAAAACTAAAAGCAATGAAATAACAAATTATTTGAATTAATTCCTTATTTGAATTTATAATGATTACTTGATTAAAATATTAATTTATTCTTAAAACAGATAAATCAATCAAGTCTTTATATTACAAAGAGGGATGTCAGCTATAAAAGTGGTCGTGCTGGGAAATCAAAACAGGTGTTTGGAGGAATTCAAGTTCGCAACATTCGTGGATCAAGAAATGCTACCACTGAGAATGATTTCACTCTCAGCATAACGGGATTTGATAGATTATTAAGTCACACCACTAATAGACTTGTTAAGATTATATGGTTGTGTGCTTTAATTTTGGCAACATTGCTTTGTATGTATCAGAATGTCAGAACTATTCTGGAATTTATTCACAGTTTCCCTGATACGAAAGTGGAATATGAGAGGAATAGCTCTGTAAAGTTTCCCACTTTCACAATTTGTCCCAAACAGCCATTTCTAAATTCTGAGATTATTAAAATGTATAAGGAAGAATATATTTCCGAGTTTAACTTATCGAATGCAGATGTCGATAATATTCATGTCGGAGAACTGTTGTTATTGGAAGACGTTAATGTAAAATTTATATGGAATGCAACAAGAGAAGAGGAATTTCTGAGAACAACGGTGAAGGTATTGAATTTCGATATTGGGAGAGTAACACAAATAAAACAAAACATAACAATACAATAATAATAAAGTATTTTTCTTTTCTCTTTAGCACATTCAATTTTTTTCTGGTGTTACCAATTATGATAATTACAGTGAGTTGGATCAATACTTTGTGAACACTGTCTGCTGTAGCTGTTTGTCAGTAAAAGCAGGTAAATAATTCATTCTATTTAGTTTATAACAGTATTATGAGCAAAGCTAACTTGAAGTTTCTGCATCTAATTATTATACCTGGAAGACCGAGCTTTGCTCTGTAAAATAAAGTACGAATACTGTAGACAGTCTCCTGGTGATTTAACCCTCTTTTGAGAGAAATGGACAGCTCCATAGTGAATATAGACGTAGTTGAAAGGAAAAAAATTTAAGAATTATTACTAAGTAAAATTATTAACTTTATCAAATGTAAAGTAAAATTATTATTTTATTAAAATTATTATTATTTTTTTAATTATTATTTTTTTAGCTCTGAACGCGAATTTATTGAGAATAAAATAAAACGAAAATAAAGTACGAAAACTAGACAAAACCCTCTACTCAGGTCAGGTCCCATGTCCCATGTCCCATTTATCCCCTAAATGATTTTTTCTAAATGAGTTTTCGAGAACAAACTAAACCGCTTTCTCGCACCGAAAGGCGGTGGATTCACCCCATTTGATCAAATTCCTTAGGCCGTTCTCAAGATAAAATTTACTAGAATTTAACGGTTTACAGTATTTCATTTTTGTATTATTCTGTCACTATCATCATAAGAATTTGGACATTTTCGGAACAATATGGAGGAAATATGTAATTCAATCATTTTATCATGAATTATTTTCATGGTTTTTCTTATTTTCAACATTTATTTGATTCTATGAAACTTTTATTTCGTCAGTGGCTTATTTATTACAATATGTATTTATTCAGTTTCTCTTGAGTGATTTAAATTTCTGCTTATATAAGAAGGGCTCGAAGACGTATAGTCAGAAGCTATCATTTCTTCATTTTTGAGATTCTAATTTAACCCCATTTTTTAAATCCAGCTCTTTAAAGCCACAGGAAAGAATTTGGAATTTTCGCAATAGATGGTTTAAGATACACTATCCGGCCATTATATTAACCCCTGCTGTACGCACAAATGCTGTGTCTCACAACAACTCTTCAAGCCGGTGGGGGTACTGTCATGGTGTAGGGGATGTATTCCTGGCGCACTTTGATACCTCTGGAGGCATGTCAGAATGCTAGTGTGCCTAAACATCGTAGCTGACCAAGTGTGACCGTACATGTTAACAGTTTATCCTCATGCAGATGCGTAATTCCAGCAGGATAATGCACCAGTGCACAAAGCCCACATCACTGTAGGATGTTTTGAGGAACATGATGATGCCTTTTCCTTGATGTGGCCCGTTCAGTCCCCGGGTCTCACCCCCGATTGAAAAAATGTGGGATGAGCTGGAACGGGCTGTTCGCTCCAGGCATAGACCTCCATCAAATCTTAGGAACCTTATCAAATCATAGAAACTGCGTGACACACTCATGTCAGCATGATGCACAATACCTCAACAAGGTTTTCAGCATCTTGTGGAATCCATGTCACGACGAATTCAGGCTGTTTTGAGGGCTAAAGAGGCCCTCAAAACACGCTACTAGGTTTGTGTGCTTAATAAAGTTGCCAGACGGTGTAGATGACAGATCTAAGTTTTTGACTTTGCAATTTAGTGACAATTTAAGAAAATATATAGTCACAAGCCACAACAAAATGGCGTGGAGCTCAAGATAAAGTGGAGATTTCTCTTATGTTCGAAAGATTTTTGATAATAATAGTCTCCAAATTGAGCAAATGTGGACTTACAACTACGACATACATGACTATGGTTCCAAGAAATGCTTTTCTATGTAGTGATAACGAAGGAGAAAGGGGATCTGATAAAGTTGCAGAGCTGTTTGATAAAATATTTACATATCATAACATTTGCATATAATAAACAGACAACTGTAACGAGTTGGCTAAGAACTAGGCATTGGAGAAGTCTCGTGTGGCTAGCAAGAGATTTGAAACTGTCCTGCATTCTTATCTGTGTTAGGTCTCACCTAAGCACTCTTGCGATCGTGAATTTGGTGGCATTGAAATGTATGCCAGAAATTGGCGCCCAGCAGTATATATTCGAGATTATTGGATAGATATTTTGAAGTCACCAGATACAAATTAATTCATCGTAACAAAAATGATAAAGGGAGGACTTCAAGAGCTTATATTACCTTCATTCATTGCTATCCAAATCCAATACCTTCAAGAACGGTGATTTGATGCAGTTTAGTGAAGCCTCACAATTCCAGCTGAATACGAGAAACCCCTTTGAATTTGTTGTAAAGCACTGCTATACCATTCTAGGCCCTTCGAATTTTGCTGACTTATGCTTTAAGAAAAGATAAAAGCTTATTGAATCTGATACTTTTCAGCTACGAATGAAATATAGAAACTCAATTCCTATTAACCAGAAGAAATAGAATGATGTAATGTCTCTCATGACATTCATTCCAACTGACAACCAACACTTCTTCCAGTCTCTCACAGGCAAGAATGAGAAGGGTAATAAGGTAGAAGAACTTCCACGATATGCATAGTGACAGACAGGATTTGATCTTGGAGTGTTTTGTAACACTTATAACTTAAGATATCAAGCATTTATTGAAGATTAACCATACGCTTCGAGGAGTTTATTTCCAATGATATTTAATTGAACTTTTAATAATTTGTGTGAACTTTAGAAAGTATTTTTTTGGAAATAATTCAGAAGCAGATATTGAATTGTGTGAACATTTATTCGAGAAATAATATGTTTAACGCAAGTGATTTAATTCTAAGAAGAATTTATTAATCTTTCTTTAACGTGCGGAATGAACTATCTAAGAACACAATTGACACGCAGAGCACGTTAAAGAAAGATTAATAATTTCTATTTACAGCGTATTTCTTATTTAATGCTGCCATTAAATTCCTTTTGTGCTTTGCGAGTTGCAGGCCAAGGAAGTTTTGTATTTTCTCGTTTTATTAATTTTTATTTTGTATTTCTTTGGGGAGTGGTCCCGCTCTTGGGAGCAAGAGCCGGGATAGCTAAAGTATCGCACCTTCTGAGCATGTTATCGGTGGAGTTTGGCTGGCTGATGAGCACATAACAAGTGCGAAACGGTCCGTCCCAGTCTCTTCACGATGACAGCTCGGGGTGCGAATCCTTTGCGTAAATTGTGCGTGTCAATTGTGTTCTAAGAAGAATTGTTAATGAACTTAAGAAGAAATATATTTAGAAATATTTTCACATGTTATGCTCATGTTTTCTTCCGAGATTGTTGCTGAACCTTTCTTTTTCACAATGATACCTAACTTATCGTCTCTTTTAATATATTCATTTAACTGTTTTTAGTCTCAATTGGTTATGGGCCCAGCATGCTACCACTGCGCAAGTTGATGTATATTGGATACTCATGTAGTTGGTATTCTCATTGTGAATAGCTGTAATATATTTACTCAGTAGCATAAATAACTTATCAACATGGCAAGAAACATGTTAATGTTCGATGGAGAGAACTATTTATGGTGGAAAATCGCAATTGGAACTTCTTTACAAAGAGAAGGTTTTTGTATGTTATCCAATTGTCCTATCCAAGAAATAAATGATAATGAGGACACGGATAAACTCGAAAACTATTGATGAAAGTTGAGAAGGCAGTTGGTATTATCCCGGGATCAGTTGATGAAAAGTTGAGGTTACTTGTTCAAGAAGCAGATGATGAACAGTTATTTTTGAAGGAATTAGAAGATAAATTCAATACCACTGATTACTTAAAATAACGGACTTAAAATGTGATCTATATGTTTCTAACAAAATGTCTAAAGAAGATGATACACCAAATAAAATCATGAAGTTAAAAAGGATTGTTGCCGAAATAGAACAAAAAGGAGGACAGATCGATGATCGTGAGATTTGTTGGATTATCTTATCGGGTCTTCCTGAGGAATAGTGGCCTTGTGCCCAAAGCCTGCTTGCCTTTAAAAAAGGGGCAAATTTCACCTCGGAACTTATAATCAACACAATCATTCAGGTGTACCAAAGAAATAAAAGCAGTGGAATGCAAGAAAGCAGACCAAGATGGTCTGATATCAAATCAATGTCATAATGCTAAAGCAAATGATAGAAGCAGGGAAAAGAGTCCGACAAAAGGTCGATATATGCGTAAATGTTACAGATGTGGAAAAAATGGTGACAAAGCAAAGTATTGTCGAAATAGAAAAGATACAGAAAAAGAAAGAAATAAAGCCGATTAAAAAAAGGAAGAGAACAACAAATCCTTTTTCGGAAGAATGAGTCTTTTTTAAAAATGGACAAGCCAATAACAGCAATAAAGGCATATGGTATATAGATTGTGCGTGTACTAACAATATTTGTATATATCGAGAGTCCTTTTCAGATTTATGAAACACTAAATAATCCTGTTGAAATATTTAGTTCAAATAACACCTCTACAAAAGCAATGCCATTTAGTTATTTTTGAAGACTTATTTACTGGGTGGCAAATCTCAACAAGTGAGAATCAAGAACACTTATCGCGTACCCGAGACGAACATGAATCTAATATCAGCGGGCGAAATTGCTTCAGTAAGTTATAAGCAGGAAATTTTTACAGACAAATTTGTCGTGCATTATCATAACAAAATTTTATGCATGATTGGTTAAAAGAAAAATAATTTATAAGCAGTAGACTGCAGTGTTTTAACAGAGGCTCAATCTCATTTCAATGAGAATGTACACAATCAATATAAATTATGGCACAACAGATTAGGACATTTATCCATTAGGAAAATGAAACTCATCAACGAGGGAAATCTTCTGAGAAGATTAGAACATCTAAACATCCCAAAAGAGAAAGATTTATTCTGCGAGAGCTGCAAAGAAGGAAAAATTTCTAATATTCATCACAGAAAAATAAGTCAAATACAAGCAAATAAAACACTGGAGTTGATATATTCTGACCTATGTGGTTCTATTAGAGTAAATAATCCAGACGATCTCCAATACATTTTAACATTCATCGATGATTATTACAGGCGAAGTTTTATTTACCTAATGAGAAGCAAGGAAGATGTGGCCGAAAATTTAAGAAATTTCGTGAACTTTGCTGAATGGTCGACAGGAAACCGGGTGAAATCCTTTTTAATACATCAAGGGACTGAGTATAACAACAGTAGAGTAAAAGAATTTCTCAGAGAGAAAGGGATTCGTCTACAACACTCGTCTGCATACCAGCCCCAACAAAATGGTATTGCCGAGCGGTTAAATAGAACTTTCTTGGAGAACGCTAGAACACTTCTCCTAGAAGCAAAGTTACATGTGAGTTTTTGGCCATTTTCTATTCTCACCGCAAACTACACTCTCGATTGTGCTCCACATGAAAGCATTTCTTTTGAAGTTCCAGTGGCGAGATTGTTTCAAAACAAGTATCCACCAAGCGTAGAGCATCTTAAAAAATTCGGAGCATAGCTTTCAACAAGGTCCCGACAAATCAAGTAATGAAGAAATTTAGTATTCGAACAAAGAAAGGAATTATATTAGGATACTCGTTGACTACTAGGGATATTACATTTTTGATGTACTGGCAAATAAAGTAATTGAAACTAGAAATGTATATATAAATGAGAATCAGCGTGGTGTGATCTCTTAAAATCGACCAGCTGCAAGTCTGAGACGTATGAAACGTTCGTCTTTCCTGCTAAAATGGCAGAAAATGATGAAAGTACTTCAGCTGAAGAAGTTGATGATACACAAGAGGATGAAGATGCAGTGATCCCTGCATTAGCAGATCATTCTTATGAAAGCGAAGATAACGATAACAGTTCGGCAGAAGAGGAGTCTGACGAAGAGTATATGTCTTTGCGTAGGAGAAAAATAATGAGACAACGAGATGCTCGAGTTAATACGACTATTTTGAGTGACGAACCGTTAACCTACGATGGAGCCGTAAACGGCCAGGATAGCAGAAAATGGATTAAAGCCATTCATGAGGAATTAAGCAGTATTTATCAGCAGAAGACTTGGATAGAAACAAAGATACCGGAATATGCTACTCCCCTTTTCACCAAGTGGATATTTCGCAAAAAGAAAAACACGCAAAGCGAAATTGTTAAGTTTAAAAGTCGACTAGTAGTGAATGGATTCGTACAAAAATCCGGTGTGAATTTTGACAAGATGTATACTTCCACTCCCAGTTTGAGTATTCTACGACTACTTTTGGCCTTAGATATTAGGTACAAAGTGGTAATACATCAATGCAAGGTTAACAGAGCAGATCTGAACGGAATTATCGATACCTTGAACGAAATTACTACCTTGAAGTAACTAAGGGAGTAAAAATTGAGGGATCCACAGAATAATGAACTCAAGTTACTGAAGTCGTTATATGGTCTCAAACAGGTAGGCAGAAATTGGTATACCACGTTTCGCGAGAAATTGGGTAAAGATGGATACAAGGCATTAAAAACAGAATCGTGTGTATTCGTTAAAAAACATAAGAAAAATCTATGCTTGCTGCTTCTTTATGTAGATGACATACTTATTTTTAACAAAGAAGAATCTGTTATTTCGGATATAGAGGATGAGTTATATTGTTTTTTCGGGATAAAAGATCTTGGTTTGATTAATGAATATTTAGGGATGAAGATAACGCACAATATCGAAGATCAGACTTTATCCATTGCAGAAGAAAATTTCATTGATGAAGTTTTAATGAAGTTCCAGATGCAAGATTGCAAAAGCATTAGGACTCCCTATTTGGAAGACGGCACGAATTTAAGTGAAAACGAACATGAAGCAAACTTATTAAGCAAAGACGAACATTTAAAGTACAGGAGCATTATCGGTAGTCTCACATATCTGAGAAATTGCAGTCGTCCAGACATTGCTTATGCGTTAAACCGATGTGCGGAAAAGAATATTTGTCCGTCTCCAACGATTATATTTAAAGTCAAAAGAGTCATGAGATATTTGAAAGGAACAAAATCATATAAGATGGTGTTCTCCCATAATAGCGATGATTTAAAAGCTTACGCAGATGCAAGTTTTGCGAACAGAAGAGGGGTAAATCTATCTCTGGTTATGTTGTTTTCTTAGGAGGATGTGCCATAGCATGGTCAAGCAGAAACCAATCTTTAGTGTAGCACTCTACGCAAGAATCCAAACTGATCACTTGTTGTTATTTCAGTAGGTTCAATATGAGCTACAAAAATATTTTATCAGAGATGAAATTTAATCTTACTACAGATAAAACTTTACAAATGTTTTGTGACAATCAACCTACAATCCAAATGATGAATGACACTTACAATCAAACAAAGAGTCGTCACATAAAGTTTAAATATCATATCATTAAGGATCAGGTAGCTCACAAAGATATTCTTTGACTTACGTG
>JAFIDM010000006.1:6375077-6402133 GCA_023159025.1 Thereuonema tuberculata | reverse complement strand
ATCATTAAGGATCAGGTAGCTCACAAAGATATTCTTTGACTTACGTGGAAAGTCATAACAATCGAGCCGATATTTCTACAAAAGGTATTGTCACGATTTTTTTTAGTCTTTTTGTTTATTTTTGCCCTTTCATTTTCCGTCTCTTTATTTTCCGCCATCTTTCTCACTGTTTTACTCTTATTTTTAATTCTTTGCGAATTCTTTTTTGCATTGGACTTATTGTCTCATCATTCGTGCTTATCATTTTCTGGTGGTCTGGTGTTTAGTTTCCTTTTGTTGGCCTTTTGCCTTTTGGTTTCTATTTCTGTTGCCCTGTTTACTTTTAGAAATTCCTCTGCTTGTTTCACGTGGCCTTTGGTCTATCAATCACTTCCCCTTCGTGGCTTGCCCGTCTATTCGTCGCCTGTCCCGTTATTGGTTAATTTTGTGTGTTTTAGTGACTTTATCAGTTATTCTTTTCAATTTTTTTCTCTCAGAGAAACACTTAGTTGTATTAAACACTTCATTGTATTAGTATACGACACACCGGAATAATTACTTGATTCTTTGGTGTTCTTGAACTTACTTCTAAAATCCGCATTTCCATCTTTAGTTTTGAACTTTAACTTGTTTCTGTAGTCACGAGCAAGATGTTCAATTTGGTTACATGAAAAACATCTTCGTTTTTCAACTTGTTTTACTTTAGAAATTTTAGTTTTATAGGAATTTATTTCTAGGTTATTCTTTTCCAAGTTTCTTTCTTCTTTCTTTCTATTTATTTCGGGGAGTATCATATCCACAATATTTTCAAAAGTTTAGTTTATTATATCTAGTTAATAATAATCCTTGAGCTATAGAATCAAACTCAGGGGGTAAACCAGAAGGGATCATCCAAGAAATTTCTTGGCCTACAATTCTTCCTCCAATTTGCGCTAACTCATGAATTAATAATTTTACATTCATTAAATCATTTTCCAAAGTATTACAATCTTTGAAGTGAGTTAATTCATATGGTTTTCTTTTTAGGCGTGAAATCTTCAAATGATCTAAATTATTGTATTTCAAATCTAATTCTTTAATTAGAAGACTAGGTACAAATTCTTCTTTGAGTAGCAACTTATATCTATCACCTATTAGAGACACTATAGTTCCATAAGCACGTTCCGACTTTTCTTTAAGTTTCCGACGTTCTAGCTTATCGTCTAACTCATTGATTTCACTCGATAGCATATTGGCAGCCCCCCATAGTCCGTCACGCATTAAAGTATTCTCATGCCAATGCGCCATGTGGCATAATTAGTGCCATCAAAAATAGGGTTGATATATTTACTTGTTCCGCTCTCAGCCATACTGAAAAGTTTCAAAATTTATGTGAAGTCAAGACTTGACACAAAAATTTAAATTCCGCCAGATAATTCTAGAGGCTATATTCCAAATAATTGCGCATATAACTTAATAACGGGTGCACATAACTTAATATCTGGCGCATATAACTTAATATTAATAACCTTAAAAAAGTTAACCTTAAAAAATGACAAACAGGATATTCTTTTTATTTAACACTATTTGTTAATACTTGGTGCACAGAGATGATAATAGTTGCAGTTATTAAGGTTGTAATGCACAAAAGTTTCAAGTCTCTAAATTCCTCTGAATTAATAAGCTTGAGAATATCTGTATATTCATCCGTTATATAGCACACTAAATATATTCAATATGGCTCACTATAATTTTATTATTTTTTGGAATAATTTAAGTAAATATAGCTCTTTATATTTCACTATTTCACTATCGATGCACTTATCACTTAATAAATTATAATCTTCCAAATTACAATAATCTAGCTCTTGCTTACTAAATATATTTCCTTACTTGTCAGATATTTCTATTGATTTAATTCTAGTTTAAATTACTTATTTAAACTTTGGCTTTTTCACCTTATGTGAGAAAAATAAAATTTTCGTAGTATTATTGGCTTCATAAATTCTTTCCTTAAGAATTTTGCTTTCTTAATTTCTTAATATCCTCTTGACTTGTAAATTCGAATGAATGTTCAATAAATAAATAGGTTTATACTCACAAGAACTGAAGTTCACTACTTTCTTCCGTGAATTTCTACTTGGGGTTCCGTTGTCTTGTTATAGCTTCCGTAGAATTTACTTCTCGGCTCCGTGGTATCTGCACTGTGGATAATTTCTTCTATCCTCATTGTTTTTAGTTGCTTCAATAGACCAATCTTAGTAATCCTCTTCTTACTTATTAATCCATCTTCAATCTTCATAATTGTATGCTTTACAATTCTTCTTAGTTTCTTGAAACAGCCAAAAACTTCTGTGTGGACACGAGCTTCAAAACTGCCGCTAAATTCAAAGTGATCTCGAGAATTGGTGAAGTCAACTGAAATCGTCCTCCTGGCGGTATTCGCTACAAACAGCCTTTTAAAATACAAAAATAACGAAACAATTCACTACTCCTTATTTTCTTCATAAATTCGAATTCTATATTTCAACCCAATAAGGGACTTCTTCAGGAAAAATATAAATAAAAATACATAAATGAGAAAAAGAAAAAGCTTCCTCTTTCTCTTCAAATCATAATCGAATAGATATAAAGCAATAATCAAAAAGATACAAAGCAAAATACAATAATTAAACCTTATAACATCTAACATCCAATAATCATAACAATTGATAACAAATGAATTATAACCAAAAATCATTTATGTATTTTTATTTATATTTTTCCTGAAGAAGTCCCTTAATTGGGTTGAAATATAGAATTGGAATTTATGAAGAAAATAAGGAGTAGTGAATTGTTTCGTTATTTTTGTATTTTCGAAGATATATGAAAGTTATTATGATGAAAAACAGCCTTTTAATTTGGTTATCTGTCGTCTGCTAATTTCGTTAATCTTCTTCATCTTAATTCTTCGGGAAATTTTCTATTTCTTCTATTTGATTTCTGTATCAATTTTATCTTCTTCCTTCAGACTTCTTCTATTTAATTTTAGGTTCCAACTTCTATAAGACGACTTACTTGTAACTCCAGTCTTCTCGCAACTAAGGCATTCTACCATCTGAGTTTTTACTATTTCTCACTGATTCTCGTTCTGATTCTCGTACACATTCTCTCTAAAAGCTCGTCTCGGGTGTGAGTTTTATATACGTCTTCCCATGACGTCATAATTATTCAATTGCATAATAACCTCTTAATTATTAAGCACAAAACAAAAAATTATTTAATTAAATATTTGACTTAAATATTTAATCTCTTCAAAACTTCTTCTGAAATATTCATATATGACCTTCATCTCTCAAATTAAGTTGATAGTGACTGCATATTGAGAAGGGGGATTGTTATTTTCTACTAATAGTGAAAATTTATTAGCGGCACTATGCAAAAGTCATATCAAGTTAATTTTAATCGTGCCAAAACGTAATAATAAAAGAAGTCGTTAACTATTTGTTATCCGTGTTATTTCTAATGCTATTGTTTTCTAAACTATGAGAACTGGTGAAATGATGATATCATTGTTCTAAACAAATGATAGTGCAAAATCAAGTGATTTGATTGTGTTTTCGGAAGGGTCAATATAGTGAAATGCGATAGAAGAAAATTGGAACCGTGACGGAAAAAAAAATTCTGTAGGACGATTAGAAGATATACTTCGAAAGGACTTTATTGGGTTGAAGTATTCACTTACCAGATTGAACATTATTAATATTAATGCTGACTGTGTGAAAGATATATAACCATTTACAGTTTGTTTTTAGTTTTAATTCATAGGAATTCTGGATAGATGTCCTACCATGTTGATAAATTCCGAATATCGAATGACCTGCGCCATATTGGATTTAATAAACAGTTTTACAGGATAAATTGGTAAAGATGAATCCAAGGATTAAAGGTGATGCAAAGTATCTACAGAGAAACGTATAGGATTATGGAAGAACTAAAGTAAGTGACTTTAGTTAATTTATTCACAGCGTATTTGACGGAAGTTACCCTTTAAGTTAATACCCTATGTCAAGTTATTTTGGATACTATAGCAGTAGTAAGTTCAGACTATTAAGTTATCAAGCATTTGTGGAAGATTAAGTATAAACTTCGAGAAGTTTATTTCCAACGATATTTAATTGAACTTTTAATAATTTGTGTGTATGTAAGAAGTTTTTTTTGGAAATAAAACTTAAGAGCATATTGAATTGTGTGAACTTTTAATCGACGAATAATATGTTTAACGCAAGTGTTTTAATTCTAAGAAGAATTGTTAATAAACTTAAGAAGAAATAAATTTTGGAAAATTTTCACATTTTATGCTCTTGCTTGTTTTCTTCCGAGATTGTTGCTGAACCTTTCTTTTTGACAATGATATAATACACCAGATGATCTCCACATCAACAGACACAACTTATCGTCTCTGTTAATATATTAATTTAGCTGTTTTTAGTTTCAGTTTTCATTTGATAAGCCGAAAATAAATACACTTTATTCAGTAACATATGTTTTTATTAATATGTTCTTGAGATATATCAGAAAATATTTAATTTATCTTCCGTGAAATAAAGTCATAAGCCTATGCTGACTACCTCTTAAATACAATCACTACGAAACGACATAAGAAATCAAAAGTAGCATTCCATATACTATAAAATGTTTCATGACCTACTGAAGTATCATTTTCAGAACTAAGTTAGAGTGGCATATGATTATATCTCTCTGACCCCTTCATATATAAACTGATTTTAATTTCTCTACTGCCGTTCTAACATATACCAGACATTCTAGATTGGCAAGTTATTTCAGGAACTGACTGCCAATTATGGAAGGATTTTGACTGTCTTGCAGCATGTTGTCTGATTTTATAAAGCTTATATAGAGCCCCAGAATGGTATGACAGTAGTACAATTGTATCACTTTAAAATAGTAGTGTGATGTGTTGAAGAGTAGTAAAATTTGCTACAGAACGTTGTCAACATGACGGTGTGCTGTAAAAGTGAACTTTACCAAAAGCAGGAATTGTTTTGGTCAATATCCTAGTTGTCATTAGAGATGGCTATAACCCTGGCGTGATGAACTATGCTTTTTAAGATAGCAGCTGAATAGAAGCGATAAATAAGCGTCTTTCACACTCGGATATAGCATCATCTCCGCCAATAGAGATACTAGATTCGTCCTTTAACATAACATGACTCTAGTTGGACACCAACCAGGAGAACAGTCTTGACACCACTACAGGTGGAGCTGGCAATTTGGGAGATGTGTAATAGATCTCTTAACTGACGCCGAAAATGAAGTACAGTCTTTGCAATTGATCGTCGAATGATGTATCTTAATACTAAATGTAGCCTATGGAGAGTTATCTGGCTTTGGATGAAGGACAGCGACGCCATTGGTGTCATTATTGCTGCTCTCGTGATCGTACGATCCCTCGAACAGCTGCTTCTCCTGAGACGTGCAGAACCTTCGTGGTAGTTGTGTGTTTTCTATTTCAAGCACCAAGAGGACGGTTGCCAATTCTTCATTAAGACCAATCTTCTCTTAAGCCTATAATGCGACTTATCACAAACTCGACTCAATTGCGGGTTTGTCAACGGGTGCTCGTAGAGGAATGTCCATAGACTACTTAATGTAATGAAACATCAAAACCAATCAGATTTGTCTGTCAGTTTGAAGACCTAAAATGCGCCCTTCTCATGTATTCGGAAAACTCCGGAGAGTTTATTTGCGATGAAATTTTGTTTATTTGCATATATTGCCAAACATCGTTTATATATCGGGTTCTAACTACAATATTTTTTAGAAACAAAGTAAATGATTTTTTTTTCAACAGAGCGTATTTAAAGATTGAGTAATATACATGCATCTCTTTAATTTTCATTAATATCCTTTGCTAATATTTTTAATAAAATAACAATTCAACTTACATTATTAAAATAAATCTTGATAATAGAAATTCATCAATAAAAGATAAAAGATACTCCATCTTTGAATAATGGATTTTGTTTGGGTTGCTACATTTCTCCAGTTCAGATCTTTTGCTATTTTTATAAAAATACCTGTTACAACAAGAGTTCAAAATGATAATACCTTTCCGATATGATAAGCTATCAAGTTGATTAGACACTCATTCTCCAAACGATAGTAAAAAGGATTCTCAGACTAAGAAATAAATACAAAAGTTGAATTCTCAAGCTAAACTAAATGTATTTATAAAAATAACTGCTCATTTAAAATAATATAGTAATTTATAATGATAAATAAATAAAAATTTCATTTAAGGACTTCTAAGTTTAATTTAAGTTTAATATAACTTTCAATTCTCTAGTAACATATTTCAAAGCTTGAAACATATCTGAATGTATTCATTACATGTATTCATTCATGTATTCGGTTCTTGCTTTATGAGTATTTTATAAAATGATTATAAATTCGAGAGTTAAAAATAAAATGAGGAGGGTATATTCGAGAAATTAGACTAATAGAAAGGTGCAGGAAAAGATTGGAAAATGATATCAGATGATATAAGATAAATTTGCTAAATTTCATTCCTCTACTAACATATCTTTATTTCAGAACAATTACTTGAATATGAGGGTCTGGGAACAAACCTGATTTTCTTTAGAATTCTGAATCAGCCATTGATATCTCAGGTATTTACTTTATCTACAAATCTATAACATAAATCAATATTGAAAACATCATTAATATTTTAAAACTTATTTTTTTCATAAATTCTTTAACATATCAAACTAAGCACTACTTATTTTAAGATGTGTATTAGCATGAAATGTGAGAAATGTTAGTATTGTTATTATTGTTATTTACGAAGCATCATTAAAAGTAACAATATTATTGAATATGATATTGTTAATTTGTTAACATGAATACGAAAATTAAATATTTCCAACATCACAAATTTAAATGTAAAAAAAACTACATTTAATACTAAAAGCAAATTTTCAAAAAGATTACGTCTTTTCTTTTTCAAGCCTAAAAAATAATAACAATAAGTTGAAGAGCAACTAAATTCCTCGAGAAAATATTAACAATATCATTTATTTATTGGGCGAGAGTAAAATTTATTCTATTTGGGCGAGAGTAAAAGAACAGTGAAGGAACGAATGACGGAACATGGGTCCAGCATTAGGAACAAGTACATTGAAAAATCAGAAGTGGCAGAAAATTGTGTGAACAGAAATCATTGCATTAACAACGAGATACAAATTTTATATATTGAAAGAGACACCAAACTAAAAAAGACAATAGAAAGTATATTTATCCGGAACACAAAAAGAAAAAATATGAATAGGAATGATGGTATTGAAATAGAGAAATATTTCATAAGATTAGCTAAAAGTTTTGTAGATAAAATGTCCACAAAATGTAATAATAAGCTTACAATCAAGGAACTAAATTGTTAAGCTATATCATGTCAAAGATTGTAAGTAAATGATATTGTTAATATTTTCTCGAGGAATTTAATTGTTCTTCAACTTATTGTTATTATTTTTTAGGCTTGAAAAAGAAAAGACGTAATCTTTTTGAAAATTTGCAGTTAGTATTAAATGTAGTTTTTTTTGCATTTAAATTTGTGATGTTGGAAATATTTAATGGTAGAGGCTGTAGAAGGAGGGATCTACAAAAGAAATTTGGGAACTTTACATGAATACGAAAATGTTTTGTGTAGTTTTTATTTGGAATGCTACAGAAGTGTAGAGGAAGAATAGTTTCTTGTCCTCTGTTACCTCCTGAAGAACTCCCTCGCAAGAATGAAATATCGCGGGAATAAAAGGAGTTTTTACATTAAGAATTTCTAGGATTGTAATATTATTTACAGGAAATATTAAAGAAGCTTATGATTATGCTTGTTGTATATGAGTAGTTACATCACCTGATTCACAAATTGTGGCTTAGACCTAAATATACGAAAAAAGAGGCTTGATTTTCCACTTTATTTCAAGATTTAGAATGCGTTCACTTTGATTCCTTTCTAATTGCCAAATGATATAAAAAAAACAGTGGTTCTTCTGATAAGACCATACCTCATCAATCGCTGTAGAATGTCTGCTGCTTTCTCTTGAGAAGTCAGTGTCCATCCATCGCACATTGATTTCTAACCTTCTTTTTAGAGAAGCCTTCAAGATGAGAAACAATGTAACAATGACAATTTAGCTTTAAAGTATCAAATAATCAAATCAAATTCAAAATGCTTTTTATTTGTTCATTTAGATCTATTTTAAAAAATTAAAAATTGATACAATAACTGAATACCAATTTTTGTAAACGCATTACAGCGCAAATTGAGATAGGATCATATAAGAAGAGAACTCTTTCGTTGGTACAAGCAAAGATTTTTTTTACATTTAAAAAATTCGTAATTTACAAAAATGACTAATAACATGTTTCCAAAGATATTTAATTACTTGTTCTTTAAAATAGATGGTTTTTCGTTGTAAGTGATCTTAATTGAGCAGAAGTTTGAAATTAAGTTTGAGTTTTTTTGATAAACAAGTAACAAACAAATCGAAGTATTCGAGATTTTCTGACAAAGCTAGAGATTGGTAGAGTGTGGTGGTCTGCTACTGAAGAGTTAACATTTAAAAATTCGGCAATCACTAATTGATATTGAAATACCGAAAGGGCGGTAATAAATGTTATTTCTGACAACTTTGAATCGAAAAATTATCGAGAAAGCTTGTTACTAACTATCGAATGTTGAGAGATAGTGGAAGTTAATTGTGTTGCGTTCTCTGTATTTGCTAATATGTGATAATATTTCTTGAAAATTCCTTCATTTCTCCATCAATCATAAAACAATTATGAATTTGAATAGTAAATATTTAATAGATTCAAAGATTAAATAATAAAAATTTAGCTTGAATTTTCCTAAGTTGGTATAGAGAAAGCAAACGTCTGCATAGGGACATGGTCAGTAGTGAAAGTGAGCTAATAGTGGGGAGACAAAATAAATAGCAAGGACAATTGGACCCACCCAATCGATAGTATTATAAGAGACGATCATTTTATCCTCTACACCCATATTCGACTTTTTAGTTAAAACTTCACATGACAAATATACCAAATTAGGAAAACGCTAAAGAACTTGAAACTTGGCATTAATATACATCTCAATATATACCATTATGCCATATATAAACCTAAAAGGTACCTACCCCAAAATCTTTATATGGGCCCATAACCATTTGCCATGTCCAGGTCATGAGGTTCTGGGGTAGTTGGGTGGTCATGTGGCATTTTGTTAGAACCAGTATCTCCAGGGCAGATGAATGCTACAAAAACCAGAGCTCTACCTGCTATGATGGCCCAGCAATTTGCAATCAAAGTTGCACCTTGACATGGGCGTTATCTACGAAACGGTAAGAGCTGGATACGTGGGCCCATAGACATTATTCTTTATTAAGACCCCTTAATCTATTTCTGACCTGAAATGGGTCATTTTCGCTATTAGGCTGTGTCGATATGCAGGCTTGCTATTGTCCTTTTTAACGAAAGAGGCCTATAGTGGTTATGATATTTATTTATTATTATATTTGTATGCAATTTTCTATTCAATAATGTTTTCATAGAAATATGTTATCTTTCCTCTTTTATTTTTGTTTCACATTCCAAATAAGAATTAGCACAATGTCTTGAAAAGATTTAAACTGTTTCGGCAAAAAGAAAATGAAATGTATAAAATTTCACAAAAGTTTAAAAAAGATTCTATTCATTATGATGCCAAAAGTTCTTTTCTTTTACAAATTCGGAAAGATTAAGAATATCTGTAAATGTGATTAGAAATAAAAAAAATTCATTTTATTTTTTTCCAATGTACAACGGCTTAACAAATGATACAGTTGATGTACGTTCTGTTTTTTTACACTGTCAAGTCCTAGTTTAATAATAAAAGGTAATTTATATTCTCTTTATTTATTGAATTATGTTCTTTTCTTTCATAGCTTTTTATTCATGAGGAATATGAGGACCCATTATTGTTAGATCCACAGCTTGCCATACCAATTGAAAGTGTGATTAAAGCAGTGTCATTGCAAGTCACAAAGGTAATAAAACAATGAATAAATTTCAAAATGAAAAGACTTTTAAAATTGCCGGTATTGCATGTTAAAAAAAGATCATAAAACTTACTATAATTTACTAATTTTTGTTATCTCACCGAGTCAATATCTCCCAGAGAAACCAAATTCTTGGAAAGAAAAAGAAGATTAGCGAAATTCATTGAACACTATATAGAAAGAATTGGATTTTGGGAATTTAATAAAGCAATGAAATAAAGAAACAAAAATTGAAATTTAAAAGCAACAAGTTCACGTACATGCAAATAAATTTAAAGACTTAATCCACTTCTTGTTCTTCAATTCAATTCAATACATTTCAAACTTTCATATACCTCCCAAAATTATTAAAGTATCTACTTAATTAGCAAGTTTATGCCGTACATTGCATTCAACGAAATAGTTGTTTGTCAGGTAGAAACATCCCTTGAAATTTTTATTATTTATTTATTCAGGACCTGAAGTAGTGACCGATTGCCAAATTTTAGCTGCTCTTATGCAATGAAAGGGGGTTAAAAAATGCTTAGTTACAAGGAATAGTAATGTGACGGCATCACTGTTTGCGAGCCACTCATGACGTCAGGATTCTCCTGGTAGATCGTTCAACGTTAAAAATAAAACTGGTAGCGCAGCATAGCAAAATACTTAATTTATAAAAAAAAATACTAAATTTAATTACTGCATATAATATAACAGCAATAACTGAAAAGTGCCGTGCCGGCGTGGTCGTTTGCTCTCAGTCGTCGGTCTGCCGTGAGGCCAGTTTGCCGGTACCCGGGTTCAAATCCCGGTCGAGAGCATGGAGGTTTCAATTACCTTTCCTGTGTTGTCAGCCTCTTCTTCAATTTCTCTTCGTTCTGACGTCATTCCGTAATGGCGTCCTGGATAAGGCAACGGGAATCCACTCCAGTATCTGTTTCCTTGTATAGGTACGGCTTCTCCTAGGGTTCGCCCTTCAGGGTTCCCCAGGGTTCCGTAGACTTGAACCAATCTCCGAATTGACCTATCTTGTTATGGTATGGTAACTGAAAAATGTGGCCACATTTGTAGTTTAAAAGAAAGTACTTTTCATAAAAATTAAAATAAAGAAAATATAATATTACAATTAAAAAATTAAAGAAAAACTTTTGTGATAGTAATTGTAAACTATTGGCATATTTTTAAAATATAATTACAAAAAAAAATAATGACAATAAAGCGAAAAATAATTTAAGGAATTTAGCAAAAAATAAAGGAATAGAAAATGTTTTAATTAAAAATGGAAATTACTATCGTAAACTTGGGAAACATTAGTACATGTAATTGTTATATGAATGTTTTGGATTTTAGTACAAGTATAAACTCGATGGCTTTATAACCCGAACTATATACGATTTTTTAACAATAATAAAAAAATAATAAAATAACAACTATATAGGTCTAGATAATGTGTCAATAGCTTCAAACATTTCCAATAATTACTTTGCATTATCTTAAATATGTATATCTATTCTTGAATTTACAAACTATTTTTTACTTTTGTTTTAAGAAATTGTCTTTTTAGATTCATTTTTATTTCTGGCAGTATGATCACAACATTTACTTTTTATTGAAAATATTTATTAATTTTACAGGTTGTAGTTTTTAACTATTTTCTGCACATTCAAACAGAAATAGTATGGTTTTATCTAGTGGGACTGTAAATGTGTTGAAATTAAATTTAAACTAAAGAAAGTTAGGAAATTCAGTAATTTTCATTGGAAAAATTTAGAGAAATATTTTCTACTTACAGAATGATGAATACGGATGAATTCAAAAAAGCTAACACACTTGCTTAAAATCTTTTCTTTAAAAAACATGTAATAAAGAAACAAGACCTAGGTGTCAACCTGTCAACAGATTTTCATCAGTGAATGATTAGGAACAGGAGAGCAGGCTGTAAATGGAGAATAGGGACCAATGGAAACGCTGAAGAAAAAGCACATTGTGGAAAACTGAATTTGACAACGGGTAAAAAGCTGATTGGAAATTCCGCTGGGTGGCGAGACAATATTTCTCTAAATTTTTCCAATGAAAATGACTGAATTTCCTTACTTTAGTATAAATTTAATTTCAATACATTTAGAGTCCCACTAAATAAACTATACGTTTTCTGTTTGTATATGCTGAAAGTAGTTAAAAAGTACAACATATAAAATTAATAAATATTTTCAATAAAAAGTAAAAGTAGTGCTCATAATGCCAGAAATAAAAATGAATCTAAAAAGACAAATTCTTAAAACAAAAATAGAAAATAATTTGTAAAATCAAGAATAGATATACGCTTTTAAGATAATGAATTATTGGAAATTTTTGAAGCTATTCACAACATTATCAAGACCTATAGAGTTTTAGTCTGTTATTTTTTATTATTGTTATAAATTCGTATATAGTGCCGAGCTGGCATGGTCGAGCGGTCTCGGCGGCGGCCAAGCCGTGTCAACCAGTGCGCCAGTTCCTGGGTTCAAATCCCGGCGTGGGGCTTGGATGTTTCTTCCTTCTTCCGTGCTTGTTTCTCTTCCTAGGAGGCAGAAGTCTGACTGTCACCTTCGGGGGCCTCCCGGATAATAATCTGATCGACAGTAAAGCAATAATTTCCCCATCATAGAGTGTTCTATGACCTGTGATCCGAAAATGGATCCGGGGATACGACAACAACAACAACAACATTCGTATATAGTTCGGGTTATAAAGCCATCGAGTTTATACTTGTACTAAAATGCAAAACATTCGTATTTCAATTACATGCAGTAATGTTTCCCAAGTTTACGAAAGTAATTTCCATTTTTAATTGAAACATTTTCAATTGCTTTATTTTTTGCTAAATTCCTTAAATTATTTTTTCGATTTATTGTCATTAAAATACAAATGTGGCTACACCTTTCAGTTATTGGTTTTTATTTTATAAACAGGAATTCAATTGAGTGGTTTTTTTTTATAAATTAAGTATTTTGCTATGCTGCGCTGTCCGTTTTGTCTCTCACCTTGAACGATCTGTCGGGAGAATTCTGATGTCATTCGTGGCTCGCAAAGAGTGATGACGTCACATCACCATTTCTCGTAACTTTAGTTTGATTTTAAATCCCCTTTCAGTGCGTATGAGCAGCTAAAATTTGATGTACATCAACTACTTAAGATCATGAATAAATGATAAAAATTTCAAGGGATGTTTTGACCTGACTAACCTAACCATTCCCTTGTCAGTAAGTTAAATTGAAAATTGAAGAAAACTTTAACGTGTGTATCTACTAATATAAAACATAATTAGATTATTTCAATTATAATACCTTCATACTTATAATAGGGCTAGCAAGTTTTAAATCATAATTTAATGTTACTACTTGATGCTAATAGTTATTTAAAGTGGACAGACTTTTGATTTTGATTGAAATTTGAAGTCATACACATTCCATATTTTTGGCCATCTTTTTTATCCATGTTTTTGTAATTTCTTAACAGGAATAATCCTAATTTTCCCTATAATTTTGTGAAAGTTATAAATTTAAATACTTTCAGATTCTTCATGTTCACCACCCTAAAAGACCAACAGCTCATCAATTGGATGCAGTTCATTGCGAAAAAAGCTGTTTTAATGAAATGATGGAAAGTAACTTATCTTGCAGGTAATGCTATTTTAACTTTTTTATTCTTGTAAAATAAAGATTTCTATTATAAAATCGGACAAGACTATACACTGAATTTCCTTGAATAACAATATCAAGAATTTGCTTTATTAAATAATTTCTGTTAAAATTCATCTTTTGCTTAATATTTTTTGTGCTCAAATACTAATGCACATAAATTTGATATTACGCTACTTCATGGATCCAAAATTATTTCCTTTGAATTTTCAAAGAAGGTGATATTTAATTTATAATTATTGTATTATTATATTTATCTAATAAGCTAGATGAAAGTAGATTTTGTACACGAGATACTGGAATATTTCCCATATCGTTGAAAGGAAGATAGATAGCAAATACCTCATTGTGTTGTCTACAGTAACTTCGCCCACAGTCACATTAAGAAGATGAAAATAGATTCCTTCTCACTATTTCTAAAAATTGACAAAAATAATTTTAATTTTCCTGATCGAGACTCCGTTGTTGTTAAAATTCAATATATGAGATCTACAGATTTAGTTGTTTGAATGATGAATCGCCTATAGAGGAGATTGAAATTAAACCATTGGAAATGAAACAGTAAATGTAAACATTGAAAATCAAGGAGCAAATGCCTGTCTACAGGAGACATAACTGTTAGAAAAATTTCTGTATTATAAAAATGGATTGAAACAGGCTCCTTCAGTCACAAATCAATGGGCTCACCACTGGGACCATGAAGAAGTAGAAAAGAATTATAGGAAAAGCAATTAAAATACGATGAAAAGATTTTTATAGTTGACAAAGCTAAAATATTGTACCATACTCAATATAGAGGATTATTTTAAAGTCGTTTCGCATTCTACAGTATGTTTAGAAACTTACGAACCGAAAATGTAGAAATTTATTTTTGAAATGGATCTTAAAGGAAGATACAAGTTAAAATGACAAATTTTGATAGTTTAACATTACTTAATATTACGTTAGTTGTAATAGCACACTAAACATCGTTATGTAATCCCCATTATGGTGTGAACAGGCTAAGTTTAAAATCAATCATCAATTTTATAGATGATACAAAATTCATAACAAACTCTCCTAGATTTTTGCTGGTTTTAACTATTTTGAAATTACTGATTTCTTTTTTTTCTTTTTTCAGATTACCATTTATGAAGAATTCCACGAAGAATTGGTGTTCAACGCCCGAATCGTTTAGCTATTCCATTGAAATGTCAAAAACTATTTTTAATAAATTCCTTTTAGGAGATAAGTGTAATTGTCCACTGAGATCTGAACAATATTTATATAAGGCAGATATCGGCTACTATAAAGCCCCTCTGATGGCTGGTGTGGATTTCGATTTGTATTTCATTGTGTTTCAAAGCAATATTATCTTTGAAATTCTTGATTACTTTAAATTAAATGCAAATTCCGTTTTTGCTAATATCTGTGGAAATTTAGGTTTATTTCTTGGAATTTGTATTCCTTCCTTAATTGAAGGTTTAGAAATAATTTTGTACCTGTTTAAAAAAAATAAATAATTGTTTTTGACAATTTTAACACCTAAATGTAAAACAAAGTGGAAAATGATTATTGTAGGGAATTTTTTGATAAACACTGAAGAGTTGATATTAGCAGTTATATATATATTTCGTTATTTTGTGTATAATGCATAAAAAATAATGTATTGATATAAACATAAAAAATAATACAAAGAAAAGTTTGTATGGTTGTCAGTAATATTTTTGTAATATACTAATATATATTCAATATTAATATTGCTTTATATTTATATTGCTTTAATATAATAAATATTAAATTAAATATTCTAACATTTAGTATACTGTTTATTGTAAAACGAAACTGTTACATAAAGTAATGAAAGGATTTTTTCCAACATAGTAAATGAAATATGCTGTTGCTAAATTCTTTAATATGAGAATAGGCTTTAGAAACTGAACACTGTTTATCCAAAAGTAATCAATTCATTATGGTGATAAATCCACCAACAGAAAAGAATAAACTTTAAAAAAAAAAAAAATTCAAAAGCACAACAGCAATTCCATATTCAACATGATATTTCTATGAAACGTTTTGAAGAACTTTAGAAAAACTTTGTACTCTCATACAAAATTACTGATATGCCATTTAGCTAATCATAAGAATACAGGCACTCCTCACTTAACGACCTTCATGTTTAACGACCGCTCGGACTTACGATCAGCTCTCCAGTCTTGTGAAACCCTTTTTGAGTTTTCTTAAGCGTGTTTCACAGCAACGAAAATACGAAAGAAACATGTCCGACCAACGAAGAATATCGAAAACGTGAAATCCTTCTTCTGGCTCACACTATTACGATTTGATTGAGTTTTTTTTTTTTTTTTTGTAAATAAACTTTAATTTTCTTGGTACATCATTTTTATAATTTTGATGATTGTATTTTTATGTTCTGTAATTTAGAAGAGATGCAAATTAAAACAAAGTGTGAAGTTGGAGTTTCCTTTACACCTTTGTTTTTTTCAGAATAAAGAAAAACGATTAAGCTCCACGCTTATCGACCATTTCGCTTAACGATCTAGTCGCAGGAACAGAACTCGATTGTTAAGTGAGGATGTTGTTTCATTTATCCAAAACCTTCCTAAGGTGTAACTATTGGTTCCACAACGTTTATTTAAAGGGAGTTACCTAAACCTTGATTTTAACTTTATGCAAAGCGATGAAAAAAGATACAAATAAGTCTATAAATCTTTCAGAACATATTTAATAAACGGTAAATATCTTGATTACAAATCTTCATCTTCTTCAAGACGGCTATATTCTAATGTCGTGTTTTGAATTACTAAAAGTCTTTCTTTAAATCACAGTTCTTACAAGTATTAAAGCGTTTCTTTTGTTTAACACTTAAATGTTCCTTGTTTTACTTTACTTTAAGGTTAAATGTATCTGACATTGCTTTAAACTTTATTAGTAGAATTCTTGTCTACGAGAATCTTTAATATAGAATATTTCCTTATCGCGATTCCATATTAATCTTTAAACTTCTTGAATGTGGCTTTCTTTACACGTCCTTTACGTCTTGAGAACGAGCTGGAAAAATAAGTATGGAAAAATGTGATTTACGATCTTTCCTAGATAATTCCTTTGCCATCTCCTAATAACTTAATCGTCTTGATAATAACTGAAGATAATCCTGAAAGGTAATAATACTCGAACCGCTAATTCCAAGATGGTTGCCTGTTGCTTAGTGACAGAGGAATCCCTGAAAAACATGTATGGAATTAGTAGGGGAGAGTGGGGTAAAACCGGGACCCTAAGGCTTGAAGGCTTCCAGAAATCACAGTTTTTAGCATAAAGGAACAAAATTTTGCAAAAGTATGCACTACTTATCTATTAATGCAACCACAGTTTTAAAAACATAAGTTGTTGTTTCTTTTAATTTTTTTTAATTTTTTTGTAAAAAAAGTCATTTTGCCCGGTTTTGCCCCACTAGTGGGGTAAAACCGGGTAGACATGTTATTGCTATGGGAAAATAAAAATTTTAAAAGTTTCCACAAAATTCAAGTTTTATTTAGTGACATATGTTAACTATTGTCATAAAATATAAGAATACGTATAAAAGGACACATATTGATGAGTTGTTAGTAAATTTAACTGTCTTTACCTTTAATACAAGGTAACCACACCTAACTATGAGACTTACTATGTTTTAAAAATCAAGGGGCAAAACCGGGTAGTACCCGGTTTTGCCCCTCGGTTAGTACTCGGTTTTGCCCCGCACGTAGAGCTTTCATAAAAAATGGTGTCATATGACTATACAGAACGTTACAGACAATTACTTAGAATGATAATGAAGGTAATTAAATGTTGTACAAAGAGAGCAACAATCCTTTACTGTTGCAGAAACAGTAACGTAGTATAATCGGTCTAGTTTTGTTCAAAAATCCTAAGCAAAAACCACTCAAACAGAATTTTCTTCACAGGAACGAAAGAAGCGAGTCTATTGCGTTCTGGTGTAATGGCCGCTGCTTCTTCATCAAGGTGGAAGGTAATTCCTCTGTTGTCCACGCGATTGCAGCGCTTACAGAGGCTAGAAGGGGGTACCCGGTTTGCTCCCGACTTCCCGGTTTTACCCCACTCTCCCCTATTGGTTATTTACTTTAGAATCTTTCAATATCTCGAAATTCGAAGGCATTAAATATTATGCAAAATATCTTTTATCTTTCTTTGCATGAATACTTAACAAACTCTTTAGTCCTTGAAATTTCTATTATCTTCATAAACGTAAAAGGATTGCCATTTCTGTATTCAACGTCTTGTAGCGAACATCAGATTCGTCTTGTAGCACATAACACAATCGATCTTCCTGCACCACGCGAAGGTCATTATTCGCCTAACAAAACATGGCGAGAACAGCAACAGCTTTACTGTTCACTAATCACTTGATTGTTCTTGTACAATTATCTCTTGGTACCACAGATGTTCACAATAATAATTGCCATTTATTGAACAACAGAGTAGTGCCTTATATAAAAATAAAGAGAATTGGCCGGCCCCAAAAAAAAACCTAGATGATCTCGACAATCTGATATAAAAGTTTCTGCATATTTTAAGATATATCAATATTCTTTTACACTTATCCCTTCAAAGTCCATTAAAATTGTTCGATGATAGATGATTCATTTCTGAAGGTATAACAATTCTATGGTTTTAAAGAAACATTTTTAATTGTGCTTAGTTTTACTGACTTTTCACTTATTGTTAAAATAATTCAGACTTTATTTCTGTAAGAAATCTGCAAATCTTAAAATTAAATCTTGTACAGAAACAATTTCTTTGGGAGAGATACAAATAAAATCCTTTTTGTTTCTATTTTTTATCAATTTTATTAAACTCCTTTTATTAAATATTGTAAATGTTCCATAATTCAGCTGTCAGCAATCTTTTATTATTTTTACTTAACAGTTTTATCTGTAGCTTCACACATGTAACATCCAACCTCTATCTACTCTTCTACAATTCCATTTTTTCTCTTTCTTCTTTCCCTGTTCAACAATATTTATTTCTGTTCATTATTTAGCAAATTTGTGTTACAATTCATTATTTTTGTAAATAAATGGCTAATAAATGTTATTACTTTTTTATAAATTAGCAGAAAATTGAACAGATTTACAAAAATTTCGACATATATTTCGCTTAGGGCCTATTACTTTTTAGAAACTGTTAATGTAAATTTTGGTCTTTATTTAATGCCATAATAGTTTAGAAACCACAATCTAAGAAATATTTATGGATTATTTTGATTTTTCGTTAATTTCAAGGAGTTGACTGAATAAAAATTAATTTTAAAACTTTGTAATTAGAATTGTTGCAGTAATTAATGATATTTCAAGTTGGGCTTTATAAAGGCTAGTGCTTCTTAGAATAAAAAGGAAATTTTACTCAGGGAAAACAGTGGTACAGTTTTAAAGCAACAGGGCAGACTGACTGACGGAACAAGGCTGATTTCCCTGGTTATGTTTATTCCCTTCAAGGACTTCCTCCGGATTTAAATTTTTTATTAATTAAATTAAATGAAACTGTTGTGGCCGTCTATTCACTAAATTCTGAATATTGGTCGATTGATTCACAAGATCAAGTAGAAAATAATAATGATTAAGTTCAAATTGGAATCATTTATTAGCCAAAGAACAGGAAAGGATTTATATCAATATAAGTTTTTTGTCTATCAAACAAATGAATAGAAAACTTTAATGACTCTTTGATACCTATTATTAAAAAAGGTGAAAACATTAGCAAGTAATAATACAAAGTAATCATTGTAATAGCGATAGTACAAAGAATAATCATTCTCATTTTATTACAAATTACTTGCTTTCTAGCTGTAAAGATCATACTTACTGTACCATAAAAATAATCATAATTTCGATGCAATTTAATACGAAACGATCAACTTTTTCCTGCTGTAATGGTTTCTAGAAAACTATTTCTTATTTTTATATCATTAATAAATACATTTTGCTTTTCTCCATGTAATTATATACAGTCTATAACTGTTTCCATCTTCTACCAATAATTTTAACAGTTGGATACTTATATTACGATAATATATTATTTTGAGAAGTTGAAATAATATTTTATTAAGGAATAATATTTTCCTCCAAATATCATTTTTTAATAATTCAAAACCCAGTGATAAAACCACTACTTACAAGAACTTCAAATCAAGATAAATCTAACATAATTTTTGACTTGCAGCAATTGTATTTAAAATTTTGGGTGCTTTTCCATTAGATGCTGTATTTAATGTCCGAATATTCTAAGGTTTGTTAGCTTCAAATGAGAAAGCTCTGTTTATTAATTGTGGTGGTTTGATATGTAATTGGAAATATCTACAATTAACCATAGCAATGTCATGTAAATATCCTGGTTACTTTACATTGCTTTAGAAAGTAGTGAATTCAGAAATCCACTAATTAACCTATCGATGAAAGCTAAATTTGTCTATTTTATCGATTTTTTATAATGTTATAGGCAGATTGAAGACTTGAAATTGTAATATATTTTGATACTGTTGCCTTGATATCGATAGATGTCGTTGCTGGTTTGTGTGACATCATATTAACTCTATTTTTGATACTGAAGCGATGATAACTACAACAAAACCATCTGTTTCATCGCATATAACATGAACTATTTACTTTTCTTTACTTTTAATTTCAGCTATCAGTTGTTGTCATAATAATGTTTGCCACTTCGTATTCTGTTTTCAAATCCATTCTCTTCCTGACATCTCTTTTTTTTCTGAAATGGTAAGAGATCTTGTCCAGTAATAACTTAGCGGTTCTCAAATGGAACATTGGATAAACTTTCAGTAATGAAATTCCATAAAAACTCTTTCAGTTGCCGTTTGTTCTGATGATTTCATAGAATTACATTGTGGAGATAGTGGTTTTATGGATATTCCGTAAGAATGAACTGTTTTGATACTTTCTTTGGAGGAGTTGCTGTTGCTGCACTATTGATAATTTTTGTTTTTGACAACTTATTGTTTATCAGAAAATCATATACAATTCCTCCTTAAGGCCATTGCACGATCCATACTAAAGCAGAACCATCCACGCCAATTACTGTATATAAGTTACTTGTTCTGACTGATTGTGGACAACCATAGTGTTCATCAAAACAACTTGCCAACTGCCTCTCTCATGTCTCCTTGGTCTTTAAAAATAGATGGAGGCACAGGAGCAAATTCGTAATTTAAAATATTATCCGCTCTTATACCTCTGTTTGCATGAGGGCTATTATTCTGAAATATGAAAGTGTAGTTTCCATTCGCATGGTAGTCTGACATTTACCACTATCTTTCATCTTATTTATGGGCACCACAGATTTCTGAATATTGGTATAAAACCCACAAAGGAGGTATTTCTTTATACTTCCGCACTGTTGCGGTTCCCATTCAATATGTCTTGTTCACATTAACATTTTTCGACACTAATTTTTCAGACACATTGTCTACCAGTCCTTCAGGATATTCAGATGAATATGAAGGCGGTTTGCATAACTCTAACTTTTTTCTTATCTTCGTCCAGCCTCCAGCATCATAACTACTTCTTCGTCTGCCTTCCTACTCATGAAAATTCAACGCTTCAGGACCCTTCTATTCTCATATTTCACATTGATCATTTTTTAGCTGGCTGGTCACATACATACTTAAACCCCATCGTTTTACTACTTATTATTCAGCGTCAAACTAGTCGATAAGGTTCCTCTTTCAATATACCGATATCTCATAAATGTGTATTAGTCACTATATCTGGCCACTATATCTATATCTGGTCACTACATGAATTTTTTCCAATGTCATTACATGCTCTCCCTTCAAAAAATCGTTTAGGGAATTAGGTGGAATCGTCTCTTTGAACATTACATAAATAGAAGCATATCGTAAATAGCTATAGTGCCCAGCAGCAGCAAAAGTAGGGCAACATTTCTACTATATTACAAAGGTGAAGACACAAATTTGCTTCTTTCCCTGTTCGTACAACATTCATCATTGGGAGGACTGGTTGAAATAAAACATGAAACACTCCAGTTAGTGCTGCGACTCTTGAGTGCACATTTCTTTTAACTGATTCATGATAGCACAGCATGGAAATTATTCGCATCATTCTGTTTCAAAAACGTCACAGCAGTTCTTCTGCCAGTAACCTTAATGCTAGAAAATTAGGACGAGATATTTCCCTTTCAACATTTGTAACAATCCAGCAAATGCATATTGTAGGATTTCTACTATCCCACTCCAGACCAAAAGTGAACCTATCCAACCGATGAAATACATTAATGTTAGCATCCCACCAAGGCTAGAAATGAAGTCCAAAAATTGTGCAGGATCATTCCTTATGAAGAAAACTAAGAATTTAATAATGCTCTGAAAGTAGACTGGTGAAAGCAATGATGTTTCGAAAATAATTGGGGAAAGGAATAATATTCTGAAAGTTGACTTGTGATAGGAATAAGATTCTGAAAGTAGACTGGTCTTCCCTTCTGATCGCTAATGAGATTACTGCTCCTATCTTGTTTTTATATCTATATTCTATTAATTGAGATGGAATAAAAACGACTTTTATTGACTGCCGACAATTCGATAAGTTTATGAAGAAACTTAGGATAATTTATAAAGATCTATATTTTATTTGGCTAATTAGAATTGTCACTTTAGTAATAACGAGATAATCAAAAGACATGAAAAGTTGGAAACTTACCACCATTTCAAGTTATATGTATTCAAATGAAAAAAATATGAATTCAACTGGTGCAAAATATGAAGGTCAATTTTTTGTAAAACAAAATGAACTTCTCTATTTTGTGTTTCATATGATGTTGGTTTATTAAAAAACACAGAGAGCTTAATTTCTTAGCTAAGTAAAGGTCTGTCGTCAGTTTTTCACAGAAAGTGGATAAATTTCTTTTGACCAATCCGTAATCGGCCTTGGTAAGACAGTTGGCAGATTCACTAAAACAAAGTTATATTCTTTCCAAAAGAAGGAAAATATTTCAAAGAAAAATGTTATTTTTGAAAAAAAAAAAAAAAAACAATAAAAAAAAATCCGCAAATTAAAATATTATTTATATTGTTACTTCGAATACTTCTAATTTAATATAAAATATCTCGAATGTGTAATATTCAATTCTTGTACCAGGAGCCAACTATTTTGGAATGCTTACATTTAATAACAACTAATGTAATGTTTGATAGAAAAAATAGATCTGTTACTTTCGTAATATGTTTATTTTCCTATTTTGAATTGTATTGCACCAAAATTGATTTCTTTATTTGTTTAAACATTTTCTATCTTAAAATATTAAGTCTTCAATTTTTATAAAAAGAATAAATGTTTGTTAATTACAAGCATAATATTTACCATCAAGAGTTAAATATGATGATATACATGTGTTTTAACACATGTTAAGACTTTACCACATTTAATTATTCGATTAATGTTGTAAAGGAGCAAAATTTTAGATACAATTATAAGATAAAAAAGGTAAATTAAGTCATGAAAAATGAAGTTTAGAAGAAGGATTAAAACGTCAAGAAAATATAAAAGATTTACAAGTGACGATACAGTAAATTTCAGTATATTTGGAAGAATCTATTTAATGGTAAAACATCAGATGACGGTGCATGCATTCAGTGAACTTTTTTTCTCAACTTGTGATGTCACAAGTGAGTGAGGACTACATTCAACATGGTGGATTTCGTAGAATGGATTAAGATATTAAAAATGGCGGACTTTCTAGAATGGCCCACCTGTGGGGTTGAAGATATTAAAAATGGGGGACTTGCTAGAATGGCGCTCCTCTCAAATACACATAATGTGGCTTACCTTGAATTTGTTGAGGCCACAACAATTCTGCCAGGGAAGTATGGGAATGTGAGGCATATGGTATTGTGTTAGGCCTAACCGTACTTAGGCTTATGCATCGTCGTTTACCGTATTTCTGTTAGGTGATGGGACCCTATGATACCATATGATCATCGAAAATTAGAGAAAACGGTTCTCCCTGGCAGAATAAAGCTGTTGATGACGATCATCAGCATTTTATTTATCCATGTGCTAGCCATCCAAGATAAATCAAGTTCATTTATCCACAGACAAGCACTGAGACCCATTTGAATTTCCCAGTAGTGGAACAGAAAGTAAGAAAACATGGCCGACCAAACCCCATGATGTCAACACCAATTAATGTATCTCTCCGCGATGAAAACATTGCAAACAGTAACCAAAACAAAAAATCCTTACGAAGCATCTGATTGGCGGGCACCGCATATCTTGCTTTACCCCTATTGAATTAACACATTCTTCGTAATTGGATTGGATAAGTATAATAATCAGAACAATGTGACGTTAAAGATAGCACTTATGTACAAATTATATAGAAGTAAGGATGGTAGACGGATGTGTTTTAACTATTTATCTTAACAAGGATTAACAAATGTTTCATAGTCACAAGAAGATGAAGAGAGAAGAAATTGTAAAATTTTAAAATACCTATACTTCGTTCCTCATAGAGTCCATAAGAACAAAAAATATAGTAAATAATGTTATTACTGTCAGTCTATTTTTTTCGGAATTTCAATGATATTCTTTCTGTCATTACGAATTATCAAGTTTATACTTTTTGAATTATAACTGAAAGCTTACTGCGGAGTTTTTGGTTCAAAATCAAACATTAATAAATGCTTTATTCTTATGTATCCTCGGAAAACCAATCGGTAACTGCACTATATGTTATCGTGATGCGTAACACCAAATGTGTTTGTTACGATGATATGAGAAACATGTCAAAGAAAGGCATTGTTGACTGAATGACGAGAAGTTGGCAACGGTGTTGTGAGTTGCTAAGTTCCTGGTATTAAATAAACAAAAGAGATCATAGAGCAAAAAGGGCCAAATACATGTGGAAATATCTCCTTGTAAACTGCTGGACAACAGAAGAGTTCAGAAGATTGCGATTGTTCTTTTTGCGGATTAAAAGGCAAAGATTAGGTGATGTTCTAAGACAAGTGAAGGGGATATCATTCGAAATAAACGAAATGTATATCCAAAATATGGCGAGGGAATAAATGGAATTTTTCAGCTACAAAGGCCAACGAAACGGTTGATAGGAACAAATACGGATTCCCAAAGCTGCAAATACACCCGAAAGGAAAAGAAGCAAAACATCGATGCCTTTCAAGACAAGGTAATAATTGTGCTCCTAAATGACTGTGTCATTATTATTTTTGCTCGGAAAGAACTATTTGAAGTAAATAAAGTGAAATGCTCATTTATTAACAAATTGAAGAATTTATTTTATTTGAGATTCAGGAATTAATTTTTCAATTGATTTTGTGAAAGAAGAATTTAAATGTAAATAGGTTTTTTTCGATTCCAGATACTAAAGACTTTGTTAAGCTTATTATCTTTGATAATTATTAAAGATCTATTTATTGATTCACCACACTTACTAACGATATAACTGATAGATTAAGAAAACGGTATAGTAAATAATAAATACAATAAGAAAGATTCATTTAAAATTTAATAAATTACGAAACGTATAAAAAAAAAATAAGAGCCATACGTTAACAAACGAGCCGATGCAAAACAACGATATGCCATACATGCAGTGCAATACAAACAGTGTGGCTTTGTTAAAGGCAAGAAGAAGGAAGAGATGGATTTCCTATTGCGATTCGTTTGAAGTATGGATTGACGAGAATATGACTACGGAATCGAATGAGGGCGTTTCATTCCAGATATGGTGCGACTTGAGAACGTGGTACGACTTGTTCTTTTGCTTTGTTATCCTCGGCACTAAACATGGCCGGCCTAAGGAACTACTTTTAGAAACCGGAAGCGGAAGTTGATGTCTGAAATATCAATTTTTAAGAAAACAAGCAGAATGAAATGAAGAAGATGTAAATTTTTGCTGAAAAGAGCTATAAACATTAAATCAAAAAATCACCTTCAATATTTACGGAACGCCATGTTTTTCTGAATGGGGCCAACATCATTAAAGTATAGAAAAACCGGTTAATCAATATTTAGGAAAACCCATTATATGCTAAAACTGATCAAAATCATTAAAGCAGAATTAAACCCTGACTATTTACGAAAACCTTTTGCTTGCTAAAGGGGCCCACTTACAGTAAACCATGAAAAAATATTACGAAGCATATGATTGAATGAAATGTATTGGAAGGATACTGCCCATAAAAACAGTTAGGCCAACCTTTCATTGAAATCCATGTGCGTTGAACGATTTTCGTTTAATCTTCGTTAATACCATGACTGAAAATGAAATTATAATTTACGATGCAATGTTGGTGTATTGCATTCTGGAATCTAATGTAGCATGGTTATTTTATTCGCAAAAAATAAAAAAAAAAATAAAAAAATAAAATAAATCAAGAGGTACGAATCTGCCGTATTAAATTATAAAAAAATAGAACCCATATGATATGGCTGTCACATGATCAAATGCGAATAACATCATTACATCATGCTCATATCCATCCGCAAACTCGTCGAAGTAAACAAAAAAAACAATTCCGCAGTGAATGCAAACACAGCATGCTATTGGCAGTACCACGTATTCAAGTCAACTCCATTCGTAATACAACAATGTTAATCGATATTGAAAGTAGTAGTGATAATTAAATATATGATCTCCATTTCAGCAAAGTCATCGGGATATTGTTTATGAATGAAGAATTCATGTTGGATAGTCATCGGATATGTTTATCTGATGCTGATGAACACAGAGTGTTTTATATCTCACGAAGAATATAAGTAAAATCTAATATTGATCGTTACCTTACTTCATATGGAATGCAAATAGAATGCAAGGTCGCCATGTTGAAGGAAAGAATCAAGATTTGTATCGACTTATCCTAATAAGTCAGCAGTTTGGTTAAAGTAGTGAATTTAAATTATTGTTAACAAGGGTCACAGATCGCGGAACATTAGAAAAATAATTCATCTTATTGTTCATCCTAACGAAATAGGTTTAAATTACACCGGTGATTACTTAAGTAAAAATGATTGTGATTATAAAAGAAGATTATAATCAGTTTGATAATATGAATCAATAACTTTCAAGTTTTGGAAAGAAACTGTGAATTAATTTTGATTAGATACTATTAAATATATATTTATGTGTGACTTATGGAAGTGAAGATAAACTATGAACTGACGACAATTTAAATAGACACTTTGAGTTATAATCAAACTGAATTATTATAGCCGGATTAATTAATGGGTGATATTTATTTATAATCTCAGAGAAATAAATTTAAATCAATTAAATTGTTTCAATTGCCTGAGTTTGA
>JAFIDM010000006.1:6312390-6360077 GCA_023159025.1 Thereuonema tuberculata | reverse complement strand
AAAGACAGATATTGCAATAAGAAAATACTTAATACAAAGAAACAGATAAAAAATAGAAAAGAAGATTTCATAATGAAAGACGGTCTACTAATGAAAAGAAAAATGGATAAAAACGAGAAAAAAATTTCTCTATACTTTCATAATACCAGAAAATGTAATCAATCAACCATAACAACAAGGCACAAAGATCCAGAAATTGGAGGTCACAACCAGATTTTTAAACATTTCAAAAAATTAGGGAAAGATTCTACAGGTCAAGCTATAATTATGTGTAAATCAAGACATAAAAAAAAAATCGTCACATCTTGCGACATATGCCATAGGTCAAAACAAGATAGGAAAAAGAAATTAGGAAAAGAAGCAGCGGACAAAAAAAAGGACGATTTGAGACTTAGACATTGACATTGTAGGGCCACTATTAAAAAGCAATAATGAAAATAACTTCATATTCCACGTTGTAGATGTATATTCCGGATGGATCGAAGTCGTAGCTATGAAAACAACTCATTCGAAAAAAACAATAAACTTCATCAAAAACATATGCGACAGCTTTAATTTTCTCAGAGCCATACTTAGTGACAATGGCTCACAGTTCTATTCAGAAATATTTAAGAAATTTTATAAAGAATACAACATTCAACACAGATTTACATCTGCATACCACGCAGAATCGAACCCAATTTTACTTTATTTTCATTTTATTTTATCGAGCAAAGCTCCTTCTTCCAGATACTAAATTGTTTATTCTTTGTTTTCTTTTCTCATTCCATTAATTTGTATAGGTTTTTCTTTTTCATGACACAAACGTCAAAAGATAGTTGAGAAATAAGTTATGTATTGTTTCTTGATATGTTTATAGTTAAACATTAAAAAAATGTGAAAATGCTTGTTTCTTATGTAATCATCATCATTTTTTTGTTTTACGTTATTGTTATTTATGTCTTCCTATTAACTTTTTTAAGATAAGTAACATCAATAACATCTTCGATCACAACAATCAATAATAATATATTTTTTAGAAACACTGAACAATTACAACAATTTTCCACAATTCCCCTAAAAACGAATGCTAGGAACTATTATCTCCCCCTCTAATTTAATAGCCACATTCCATAAATTTATTTGAAAATCGATGGAAAGAAAGAAAACACAATGAATTGTAGTTGATGTTTTATTTCATTTTTTTTCATAATAGAGTGGATATCCGTAGGAAAGATCAATATATTGCTTTTTATTTCCTGAAACATTAACTGTCCGGAAAGATCTTTCGGAAACGAACTAATGAAGTTTTATTACCTCCTCCTAATAAAAGTTTTGTTTTGAATATAAAGGAAAAACATCTAATTCTCTTCCTCCGAAATATTTTATTATGCAGTGGAATTTTGTCCAGCTAAAAACACGAGTCGAGAGGATACATATTTTTCTAAAACTATAAGGCATTTTCGAGTTTATTAATATTTGACGAGCTGTATAAACTCATAAACTTCTTATCCAAATTTAAAAATACTTTCCTTCAATTTATTCAATAGATTGCTTGGAGAAAGTAAGAATTTAGTGAAGAAACTTTCAGGTAATTTTCATCCATATCTGTGGTTTATTTAATTCTTCTTTTGATTCAGTTGCTTTTCATTAAATCTTTATTACGAAGGAAATTTGGTTTTTAAATATCGCAAGACATGCAATTATAAACTGACAGTTACATACTGTACAAGCAATGTTACAAATAGTTTTGATCATTTAATTATTTTCAGTACTTAAAATCTAAACAGGAATATCAAAGGAAACGCTAACGTGTGTATCTTATAATATAAAACATAATTAGAAATCTTATGAACCATCTTATATTATAAATGCGTTATTCTGTCTGTCATAAGACTTTACGTTTTTCCAATTTTGTGACAAAACTATAAGACAGTGTTACCCAACCGGTGGGTCGCGACCCACTAGTGGGTCGCGCAAGGATTACAGGTGGGTCACGACTTGATCCTAAACTATCAGAAACCATCGAATAAACCATCAGAAAAGATCAGAAAATCGAAAATCGATCATATATAGCGAAGGGATACGATACAAATATGGTTTTATTCTATTCTTCTATTCCTAAATATGTGGAGGTATTCCGATAAGGAAAGGTGGGTCGTCAGCTAAAACAGGTTGGGAACCGCTGCTATAAGAGATAGATTGGTGATGTAAATGTATAAAATGTAGATCTTTTTTAAGACAAACAAAATGCTACAAAAATGTTTCGTAAAAAGTTTTTGATTTCCAAGATGGCACCTTTTAAAGGGTCAAATTTTAAAGGCTTAAACGAAAAGTATAAAAGATGGAAGAGAACATTATATTGAGAAAATGTTGGTATTTGAAAGTTCTATCGAACGATGTATTCACGAACGCTTCAGCGTTTGCAAGATATATGCAAAAATGTGAATTTTCGTTGGGTGACGCCGACCCGCAATACATCCGAGTTATTCGCAGAAGCTACAACGGGCTGGGTAGTTATTTATATTCTCCGACGATCGCAACATTAATTTGCTAAATAAATAAAGTTTGTTTTTTGAATGCTATATATGCAAGGGTTCCGGAGCGAAGCGACCGTATCCGGCTATTATTATTATATATTATAAAAACATATATTATAAAAAAGGTTAATCTTTTCTGTCATTCTATAAATGTTAAATTATAAATTACTAAAACGTCGGAGCAAGGAAATCTTTTGGAAAATGATTCAAGAATTTTCACAAAACACGTTATTTATCATGAAGTTTTGTAATAAAACCTAATATGTTTCGTTATCAAACATGTGTTTGTGTTATCAAACATAAAATATTAATATTTTAGCCCTGTATAAACCAACAAAACACAAAGAAAGGTAAATTTACTGAAAAATTAGAGAATCTATTCAAAAAAAATGAAAATATATTAAACAACTGTCCAACTATACTAATTGGCGACGTAAATGTAGATCTTTTCAAAATGAATAAAAACAATGCAGTAGCCTACAGAAATACCTAAAACTTATGTGCAATAATTGTTTCAAAAATTGTCTTTATGTAAGAACAAGAAACAACTGTACAATTCATGGAAATACGAAAACAAATGTAGATCATATTTTCATAAATAAGCATGATATCGAAACACCAGGAGTAATATGTAAAGAACGAATCTCGGATAGTAAGAGTTGAAAAGGAGAAAATAACAAATCCAAATATAATCTATGAAGAACTAATCAATGAGTTTAACAAAACAAAATTCTTAAAAATCTACCTATATAAAAACAAAATTCCTGATTCCCTCACTAACTGACTCATCAACTCCCACCTCAAACCCTTGGACCTAGAAAGCTGAAATTTTGCACGGAGGTTCCATTTATGATGCCGACAAGGAATAAGGCCGGGTTTTTCGAAATTCCTACGGGATAGGGAATAATCTGGCAAACTGGCCATAAAGTGTGTGGCGACAAACCCAGGTGTGTGGTGCCAACCCGCAATACACCTGAAGGCCACAATGGGCTGGGAAGTCGTATATTCTCCGATCTCATAATTTGCTAAATAAATAAAGTTTTTTTTTAATGCTATATATGCAAGGGTTCCTTCGCTTCGCTCCGGAACCCGTCTAGTAAAACATAATTAGTATCTTATAAGCTAATAAAACATGGTGTAAATACCTTATTCGTCAAAGAAACATTGAGTGTTTCGAAAGTGCTCGTATTTCAGGTGTAAATATTTCAGTTGTAAATATTGTATTTCAGTTGAAAGAATGGGTGAATAAAGAATAATGCTGAAACTGATCAGGAAGGGAAAAAAAAAAAACTGGTTGGGTCACTGGCTGAGAAGAAACTCCCCAATGAAGGATGCACTGGAAGGAATGGTGAACGGTAAAAAACTTCGAGGCAGAAGAAGATTTCAGATGATCGACAACATTATGATAAATGGATCTTATGTGGAGACGAAGAGGAAGGCAGAAAATAGGAAAGATTGGAGAATGCTGGGTTTCCAGTGAAGGACCTGCCCTTGGCAGATAACTATGAATGAATATACCTTATTTTATATTTTATGTGTGGAAGCCTAATTATGTTTTATACCTTTTATAAAATTTAAACTGTTTAAATTTACACGATCATCTAAAAAGTAATATTCTTTAAACATATTATTTTCTCTTCCTGAAGGAAAATTCAGTTGGATGTTGACTTTCTGAATTAAACTTGTTATTCTTCGGTTAAGTTTATTTTTAAGTGGTGACTGTGAGTGGCAGGGAATCCGAGAAGAGATGATGGTGGGAGAACCCCGAGAGAAAATGGGAGAACCCCGAGAAAACGTGCCCAAAGTGGATCGTCCGCCATTACGAAACCCACAAGAGAACCGAGCTCTTCTTTTATGATAATGATTATTGTGAGAATGATACAATTTCTATTACAAACCTAAGGCCATTAAAATAAAAGAAATATTATACTAATCTATTTAATATTTAAAATTTTACTGTCCAAGAGTGACTTTTAGAAGTATCTTAATTTTTATATATTCATGTTTTCCCATTTTTAAAATAAATATTGATTACCATTATAAACCATGAGTGTGGCTGGCTGATGAGCACTAATAAGTGCGAAACGGTCCGTCCCAGTCTTTTCACGATGACAGATCGGGGTGTGAATCCTTTGCGTAAATTGTGCGTGTCAATTGTGTTCCTAGATAGTTCACTCCGCACGTTAAAGAAAGGTTATTAATTTCTATTTATAGCGTATTTCTTATTTAATGCTGCTATTAAATTCCTTTTGTGCTTTGCGAGTTGCAAGTCAAGGAAGTGTTGTATTTTCTCTTTTTATTAATTTTTGTTTTGTATTTCTTTGATGAGAGGTCCCGCTCTTGGGAGCAAGAGCCGGGATAGCTAAAGTTTCGCACCTACTGAGCATGTTATCGGTGGAGTTTGCCTGGCTGATGAGCACTAATAAGTGCGAAACGGTCCGTCCTAGTCTCTTCAAGATGACAGCTCGGAGTGTGAATCCTTTGCGTAAATTGTGCGTGTCAATTGTGTTCCTAGAAAGATATATTTTAGGTATAGTGTTTCTGAAGTTTTAATATGATAAAACATAAATCCAAGCCCTTTAAAAATTAACCATGAGATGTTAAACGTTTTAAATGTATATAAGAGATCTTCAGTTACAATTTGATCTCACGAATATTTGTAGCATACTTCTTCAGAACTCTTAACAGTTGCAGAGCAGAATTTAATCTCACCAACAACAATTCGTTTTTGTCGACACCCATTCTTGACAGTCTTAAATCTGTCATTTTAAATTAAACTTTCTATTAATAATAAAAAAAATAATATAATTTTATGTTGCAAATTATAATGAAAGAATAAATATCATTGAAACTTTCAAAAAATAATAGATTGAGATCAATAATAACATTAATTAAATATTCATGTTTTCTAAAAAGTAATTTTTTTTTGTGGTATTGTGCTACGAGGTAAGGACTATATATATTTTAGAATTTTACCATTTATTCTCGAATTGTTTGTCTTCTTACTATTAAGGAATTTGGAAACTGAAGTCAGTTTGTTTTATTGACTATCAAAAGGCGTTCGACTGCGTTGAACATAACCAATTATGGAAGGCATTGCAAGAACTAAACATTCCTGTGCATCTAATAGAGATGAAAAGACACTGAGTGGTTTGATATTGATAGAGGTGTGCGACAGGGTTGCATTTTATCCCCGTTCCTCTTTAATCTTTACTCTGAAATGGTAATGAGGAAAGCAGACTTGGAAGAATCAGAGATTAGTGGTAGTTATCAACAACCCTAGATACGCAGATGATACAACTTTGTTATCAGAAACTGAGGAAGGGTTGAGACAACTTGTAGGAAAGATCAAGAGAGAAAGTGAAAAGATGGGTCTTCTTCTTAATATCAAAAAGACAAAGATCATGACGACTGCTGAAACAAAGGATAATAAAATAACCATCGACGGAGAACAATTTGAATGCGTGAAAGATTTTTGTTTCCTTGGATCCAAGATTGACCAGAGTCAAGGCTGCTGTTCTGAAATTAAGCGTCGAATCGCATTGGGCCACAGAGCAATGTTGAGCATGAACACTGTGTGTAAAAGTAAGGACATCGGTCTTTCGACTAAACGCAGACTAGGCAATGCCATAGTGTTTCCTATTGCAATGTATGGATGCGAAAGTTGGACAATGAAGAAAGCTGATTGGAGGAGAATAGATGGGTTCGAACTGTGGTGTTGGAGACGACTCTTACGAATTCCATGGACAGAAAAGATCACAAACAGGGAGGTTTTGAAACGCATGAAACCTGACATTTCACTTGGCGGGAAGATTACAAGAATGCAGCTCAAATATTTTGGACATGTGTCACGATCTGATTCACTTGAGAATGCAATAATATTGGGAATGATGAGTGGGAAAAGAAGGCGTTGCCGACCGAGGATCACCTGGATAGACACTATTAAAACAATCACAGGCCTAAGTTTAGAGCAGTTAAGAAGGAAGGCACAAGATCGGAAAGAGTGGCGAGAGATGACCCATAGAATCGCCAAGAGTCGGATAAAGCTAAATGGTTAAAAACAACAACAACAAACAGAATTTGTAACAACAACATATTGGATAGTTCCACTCAATCTCTCAGTAGCCATACAGTTGGGAAAATCGCATCCAGCAAAGCTCCGGCAGCTGATGGAGTCACACTCAGCAACAGAGCATGCAAAGATCTCAATCCAGCTTTCACAGTGTCACATTTTGATTTGGCTACCAAACGACAAGTGTGAGCTGGATAGATTGTGGTATGAGATTGTGGTAGCCAAGTCAAAATGGTACATCGTGAAAGCTGGATTGAATTTTCTGGATGCTCTGTTGCTGAGGGTGACTACACTTATACCAGACTGTTGCTGCCGGATCTTTGTAAGTTGGATGTGATTTTCTCAACAAATTGCTTGCTCCGTTTAGATAGTTAGACTATACGTCCATATAAAAATTAGAGTTTGACTTTATAATGTTTTTTCCTCCAGGTCTTGGATAAAATATTCCTTCTTTGTTTCTCTGAGTCTGCTACCTTCATTCTCATTAAGGATTGGACAAAAAGAAACTTATGCACTTTCTGTGTTAGACAAAAATTCATAACAAAAATTTTTCTTATCTGAGAAACTGAACAGTGAGTGTTATTTTTAACAAAGTAACATAAGACGAAATATAGAATAGACAGCTGGTTTTGTTTTACAAGAACTTAAAACTTTTACAAAAATTACTTCAAACTTATTCCAAACTAGTTTCCTAATTCAATCTAATTTCGAAAAGACTAAATAGAGACCTTTCTTTTTCTCTTTATATTGACTAATTAGCCAAAAACATTCAGTTCTTTGTAAATTATCCTAAGTTTTTTCGTAAACTTATCGAATGCTCTGCAGTGGTCAAAATAGTTATTGCTAAAGTCGTTGTCTTTTCATTTCTTGTAATATAGAATCAATGTTGATATAAAAAACTTGGGTGTGAGACTGTGATTTTATGTATCTTCTCTAGTTTCTATACTTCTTCAATAATTTCTTTTTAATTATAAAATAAAAACATATTTTTAAAAATATTTTTAAACATATTTTTCCATAATATTTAAAATCTTTTATTTATTTGCTCATCCGTTTCTGATTTTAATTCATTTAATAATAACACTATTCATTTATGCTTTACGCAATCCTTCTTTATGATTTATTCGATAAGATATTTCCGCTTATCAGTGAATATCGTTTATTCTCATAATAAGATTCCGTACTTTTTCTTTCTTCTACTACTACTACAAGCCATCGCTCACCCTTGGCTGTTGAGCCATTTGGCGACGCGCTGACCAGTAAAGCCGAACATCAGTGGATGGGTGTGTATCCATCGAATGATTGAGAGCCATACATTCTCTAAGATGTTACGCATTCATAACTTTATGTCCGCAGAGGGGGCATTCCGGAGAGGGGAGGATTCCAATACGATGTAAATGGGCGGCGAGATAATCGTGGCCGGTCTTCATTCTAAAAGTAGCAACACCAACAGCTCGTGGGAGTCTTTGGTCAATAGGCCCGTGTGGGATAAGACTTTGCCATTTTTTTCCCGTAGACAGTTCTCTAAGAAGTTGTCTATAGGCCTGGTGAATGGCTGCATTGATAGTGGCCTTTGAACTTTGAATCGAAGTGAGGCAGGATGGTTGTGGAAGAGTTGTGCCTTTTTTGCCATAGTGTCTGCTCTTTCATTTCCTAATATGTTGACATGACTAGGAATCCATTGAAGCGTTATCTGCCATCCTTTAGTTGTCAGATGTTCTAAGGCTTGTCTGGTTTTCACAGTTCATCCGCAGTCGGTTTCCGTGTTGCGCGATAGATTTTGTATAGCCGCTTCTGAATCGACGAAGAATACTGCCTTAGAGATAGGAGTAATTTTATTTAATTCAGCTGCTGTTGCTTGCACAGCAGCTATTTCTCCGTCGTAGTTATTTTGAGGGGCTGCTACAGCTAGATATCCTTCAAAAATGGGACTATAATAGGCTGCACCTGTTACTCCAGTTTCAGATAAAGAGGAGCCATCTGTATAAATATGTACTCTTCATCAGTTGTCTGTAGGGCTGCTTGTTTAAGTTCGATGTCCAGGGTTGCATATTGAGGTTGGCTATGGTTCTTTAGATTGTATTTAGCATTTGGTAGATTATGGAAGAAATCATAGTAGTTTCATAGCGACGTTGCTTCTCCCAGGGCTATTCTATACTTTTGAGCAATTCTTTCATATAGAGTGATTGGGGTAATTTGTGTTTTTAGTCGGATTGTAGCTGGCCTCTAATTTTTCAATGATTATTATACACTCTTCTACGCCTCTGCCAAAACCGAAGGGCTATTTTTTCTCGATGACTTTCCATTGGGTTTATCAACGTTTGTGCTTCCTTTGCAGCAATGGGTGTGGCATTAGGTGCTCCTGTTATTATTCTTAAAGCTATATTCTGTACAATATCCAATTTATTGTGGGTAGTAGGGTTACTCGTAATAGTTACTTCACTCCGATAATCTAAAACAGATCTAATATATGTCTTATAGGTGGATAATAGGACATCTTGTCTGGCACCCCCTGTTAAGGCCGTCAATCGTTTTAATATATTAGTTCTTTTAGCAGCTTTTTTCGCACATAGTTTAATTTGAGGATTCCATGTTAGACGTCGATCCAGCACAATACCCAGATATTCGGAGAAGTTACTTTCTTTCAGTAGGTCATTTTTATAAAATAGTGATAAATGGGGTATTTTAGTGGAAAGCGTGAAAAGTTGGAAAGTGGTTTTTACGGGGCTTACTGTCATCGAATTTTATTTTGCCCAAGACTCTAATTTTTTTAATGATTCATTTAAGGTTGTTTCTAACGCTAAAATACTTCCACTGGTAGCTGATATAAGTAAATCGTCCGTATACAATAGTGCCTTGATTCCCGGCACTTCCCTTACGGCGTAAAGCACATCGTTTATCATTATATTAAACAGCGTGCAACTAAGCACTGCTCCTTGGCAAGACCTTTTGAATGCGGAACTTGGACTTGTGGTTAGAATATCTTACTCGGATCAATCTTTGCGTCAGCGACGATTTGAGCCACTTAAAAAGATTTCCCGAAATGCCTTGTGTTGCTAATTTATGCAGGAGCATTGGTCTCCACACAGTATCATAGGCCGCTTTTAGATCAATAAGGACTGTCAGAGTAGACATCTTTCTATGATATCCATCCTTAACATGTTGGGTAAAATTAACCACATGATCCATTGTGCTATGATGTTTTCGAAATCCGGCTTGCGCATCATCTAGTATACCTCTAGATTCAATGAACTGATTAAGTCGGTGGACAACCATCTTTTCCGCCACTTTGCAGCAGGCGCTGGTTAAAGAAATAGGTCTGTAGCTTTCTGGTTGATCAGGAGGTTTACCTTTGTTCAAAATAGGTATAATGTCAGCTCTTCTCCATTGTTGTGTTACACTTTTGCCAAGTTAAATTCACTATGGCCAGAAAAGCTTTCTTTGCTTCGACCTTGTCTAAGTTGACAAGGAATTCAGGATAAATTTCGTCGATTCCTGCAGCTTTTTTTAGCTTGGTTTGTGCAAAAGCCCCTTCGAGTTCCGCACTTGTAAAGGGTAATGTGAACAGATCATATGTTTTCTCATCTAAACAAGATAGGATAAGTGTTTTTATTAAAGTCTTTGCAACCGTTTTATCCCCACTCAAACGGGTAATTTTTGCATGTTTACTTTTTCTTTCTAAATCACTCCATTTCAAACAAAAATAATAACATAATCATTATAATCATGATCCAAATCTTCAAGTTGACATTATGTGCAAGAAAACAATAATATGAAAAGGAAAATTTTGTAAGCTAAAATAATCCAAAACAAAATGGATAATGGTTAAATTATTATGAATAGTAAAACAATTTAACGTGCGGCTAATATAGAAATAATGAACAATAATGCATTCTTTAAATATGAAAAAAAAAATAAACAAGTGAATATAATTTTATAGTAAAGCATAAATTTAAAGGCGACCCACAATAATAATAAAAATAAAGTACCCTAGGGTAAAGAAAAATAAAAAAAATTAGGTAAAAAAGTGAAAAAACACGCGACACTAAGGAAGAAAAAGTTGATGTACGGACTCGAACTGATAACTTTCAGTCTGAGCCCGAAACTAACCATCCACCTATAGATTACAAATGAAACGAGATGGATCCAATTCTAATATTTAAGCAAACAGCGGAAATCCAATAAAAACAAAGGCAAATATCTCGAGCATGGAGAGGGGTGGGCGTTGGCCCCTGAAATTACCTTATTCCTACATTGACTGGGCCTCTGAACACGATGGTGAAATCCGTTTTTCGATGCGACCTTTCGATCGGAGTTTTGAGGGGGTACAATAATTACAATGCCAAATATCTCGAGCATGAGGAGGGAGAGAGTTTATCTCTGAAAATACCCCATTCCTACAGTGTTTGGGCCTCTGGACAGGATGGTGAAATCCGTTTGTTGATCCGATCTTCCGTTCGGGAGTTGATAGGGGTGGACAGACACGGATGGACGGACGGACAAGAGAAACGCAATAGCTACCGATTTTGGTCGCTATGACAATAGCTCCCAACTGAGTTGCTAAAAATTAAAAAAAGTGTTGACATGTTTCAGTTACCTTATTATTTTTTTATATTTTCATGTTAAAAGACTTATTATATTTATTCATAATAACTCCAAATAATGACCAATTATTAACCAATGACCAATTAACTCCACAAATCTTCGATATAGAGATTAAAACAATGCTCACTTAGTAAAATATTTTTTCTACAACAATTATTAAACGTATACGTATTATTAAATAGTTAATGTATTAGCTTTATTTTGTTTTTATTGTAATATCATTGTAACGTTTTCGATTTATGTATTAGCAACCCAACTGTTTCTTGTAATTTTAAAAAAATTATTTTGTCTACCGTCTGAAGAAGCTGTTTCTGAAACGGCGAAAATTTCCTAAATAAATATGATTATGTATTGATGGTATAAAAACTAGATTAGACAGAGTGAGAAATGAGGATATCCGGGAGGAGTTGGGGGTAAAAAGTTTGAGGAAAAAGGTGGAAGAGGGAAGGCTGAGGTGGTTCGGGCATGTGAAAAGAACGGAAGATGGTAGGACTCCTAAGGTCTGGCAACAGTTAAGAGAAGGAGGGACGTGACCAAGAGGGAGACCGCGTAAGCGATGGCTGGATGATGTGAAGTACAGCCTGGAAGAGAGAGGCATCCCATGGTAAAGAATATGTAGAGAAGAGGCTTGGAAGAACAGGGAGATGTGGAGAGGCTTAGTTAATTCCTAGACCCACAACTGGTGGAAAGGGAAAGGATATGTAGATATGTAAAAACATAATCGATTTGAATAAAATAAACTTAATTTCCATGTCTGCCAATCTTTTGTGATTTAATTTTTCTGTTTTTAAAATTCTAGGTTGATTTAGAGGGAGACTAGCTTACAACTGATCCACAAAAACTCGGAAGCGACCAACACGATACAAAGTAAATAACATCACTCAAAGCTTAGTGAGGAAATCATTAACTAGTGAAATTATCCTATCAAAAGAAAGCAATAGAAAACGAAAATGTCTGATGCTAACTTTTCAAGACCAAATCATTTTTTTGCTCCTATAATAAGTATTCCCGGAATTGACAGAATCCTGCAAGTATCTGCTAATAAGTTCATAAAATTTTGTTGGTTTTCAGTTATTTCTTTTTGCGTTGCTGTAAGTTTATATCAAATAATAAGCTGCGGCGTTAAATATTACAATGGGGATCCTGCAATTGATGTGTACTTCCAGAAGATCAATACTGTACCTAAGTTAGCAGTTTGTTTTTGTCCAGTCGACATATTTGGAAAGAATGTTATCACTGACAATTTAAGAAAACACTATCATGAAGCATTCAATGTGTCAAAAGATGCTGAAATAAATTTTTCTGATTTCTTAAGATTGCCAGGAATAACAGCCACTAAGCTTTGGGACATGTATGACTTTAGATCGGAGAAAGTGAACATTACAGTGGAGGTAAGCATTGCTCTTAAAACGTGTTAATGTAATGCTGTCAATGGACCACTTTAGGTTTACGCCCCTACCGACGTCACGTATGACGTGTAAGCACATGCTGACAGATCTTGTAGTATAAATAAACAAAAAGCCCATACATAATATAGTATGAAGTATATAATATAGGCCGAATATATAATATAGTGGGAATTACTAAAAAAAAATGTCGATTTTTTAATATTTCAAGACGGAATGGTTCAGTACTCGGCAGATCCTTATTGTAATAATTCTGTAAAAACGCTTGGAATATCCCTCTTTAAGATAATATTTCCTCTATATCTACATGGGTTAAAACAAAGCACATGGCTTTGTTTATCCCACAAGCAAGCAGTAGCCTGGTGGGATATTTTATAACAACAAAGCCCCGCCTATCCTCAAGTGGTCCATTGAAGCATTATAATTTTAATACCATGTCTATGATTAATAATAAATGATCACCCAAATGGTTTGCTATTTCAGTTACTTTTTGATTTAAACGATCTAATGTGTGTAAAAATTAATTTAATTTAAATAATAAAGCACAACTAATAACATTTTAAAAGATAAAAAATGTTACAAAAAAAATTCATAATAACGATAAGGGTCATGTGATTTTAGAATATTCTATTGGCGTGGCTCCCATATGGTTCGTATTGGTGGTCGAAGAATTTATTTTCCAATCAAGACGAAACTTTCCGCTGAAGTTTTTATTCAATTATATATCGTATAGTAAATTTTGTATTTTATTAGTTGTTAATGTTGGCAATTACTTATGTAACTGGACATCTCAAGAAATTTAGTTGTGTTGAACAGGGGTTTTCCCGCTCGATATGATTATTAAGTGGCCACAAATAACAAATTTAAAATTTTTAATAGAATAACAGCAAAACACATCTTCTTTTTATCTTAGCAATATTTCGCAGTTTATTGTCTTTTAACTGCTTCATCAGGCTTAATATATGGAAAAACTTATCATAAGATACAGTAACGAATCTGGTAATAATATATACAATTAACATCATTTCAAACATTTTAAACTTCCATATTATTACAATAATGAGTTTGGTAATAATATTAATATCATCTCAATCTTCCATATTATTACAATAATGTTAACAACATTTCAATCTTCTATATTATTACAATAATGAGTTTGGTAATAATATTAATAACATTTCAATCTTCCATATTAATATTATTACCAAATTCATTATTGTAATAATCTGGAAGTTTAAAATGTTTGAAATGATATTAATTGTATATATTATTACTAAATTCGTTACTTTATCTTACGAAAAGTTTTTCCATATATTTAGCCTGATGAAGCAGTTAAAAGACAATAAACAGCGAAATATTGCGAAGATAAAAAGAAGATGTGCTTTGTATCATTAATAATAATTAATTGCATATTGAGTTTGAATATTAGAGAATAACAGCAATAAAACACTAAACATTAACAATTAAATATTGCTGAATAACGAAAAGAATAAAAATGATCAATTTATTACTTTATAAAGAAAGTAATGAAAAAATAATAAAATTTGTTTTTCAGTTTGGCATTACAAAACATAAAGATGAGTTGAATCAGGAACAATATTATCAAAAGTATTCAGTTAGAACAACTAGTGGAACCTGCTTTTACTTGAAACTGGGTAAGTTTCAACACTTTGTATTGTTTGATTATTTTAAAAATCTAAGATGTTAATATAAATGAAATTGTTTGGAAATAAAAACTCTGGTGTAGAAATTCTTCGGTTCATTAGCCAATAAAGTGTAAATTTTTATAATATTATTTTATATATTAAAATCGCAATATTACAAACAGCGCTATTTTAATGTTATTTATCTTTCAGATTTTATTGAAATTTAAGTATTTTCACGGATAACTATATTTAAAAAAAAAAACATTTAACGTGCACGAATAAATCAGTAAACAAGAAATTCTAGTTGAGTACTGATGACTGCCCCTACCTGATGATCGCCATATTAGCGTAAACAGCTGTGCCAGGATGTCATTTTGTATGCAACTTGGTCTTACCTATTGTTAAGAAATTGATTTGTTTAGAGAAAATAAATTATTACCGACGATGATGGTTCACCGTCCAGAATTATATTTTCTGTGCACTTATAAATTTCTTATATCTTTTTATACTTTTTATTTTAGTATAAAAAACTTTTTATTCCCGTACTTTTTACACAATTTATTTTTTAAAGTCCAAGTAGAAACTTGACAGAATAGGGGAAGAGTGTTTTTTATTGTTTGTTTGCCTCTTAATATTGAATACATTGAAAAAAAGGTATTGCATTCTTTATTGGACGGTAGTTTTAGTAATCTTAAGAAATCTAATTAATACAAGTATGTATAAAAACTTAACTAAGACAGGTGAAATATTTCTTCGCTTATTAAACTGTCGCTGCTATTTAGTTCTTTTCTGGAAAGCAACGAAATTAATTGGATTTTATTTATTATTTTGAAATAATAACTTTCTTAACTTCCATTAAAATTTAATGTGACTAGTATTCTCTCATATCCCAACGTTTACTTAACAAATATATCATTACATTTTAAAAACTGTATATTGCATTTTAAAAACTGTATATTACATTTTCAAAACTGTATATTGCATTTTAAAAACTGTATATTACATTTTAAAAACTGTATATTACATTTTCAAAACTGTATATTACATTGCTGCAAATAAAATATGCATGGTTTTCCGTCAAATCAGCAATATATTACATACACAAATGATAAAAAATGCCGGAGTCAACATGCAACTTCTTGTACATTATATATTTTCATGTTTTTTTAATTTGATGGAATCGTGCCCAATCTGCTTTTTCCACTACCTACAATATGTATTTTAAATTTCTTACTACTAGAATTACTGATAGATTTAATTATCAATTAAAACAAAATATAAAATTTGTTTTATATAAATTTCCGCCATTATTTTGCTGTTTAAAATAAAGTAACGAAAATAATGAGAAAGTTTAATTTATTGCATCTTAGTCAATTCCTTCATCTTGTGATGACAATATCAAAAAATTAGAATTTTAATTGGTCTATTATTATCACATTCTCTCCTAAAAAACATATAGCTGGCAACATACCTTTGGAAGGTGCAGGGACAAATATTAAAGTATCACTACCACTTCCTCCAAATGACTGGTTAAGCACAAATCTGTATTTGAGGGTAAATATAAATATAAATATATATATATATTACTGTAAGTTAAAATATAAAATGTATTAAAATAATAAAATGGCTCAGAAAAAATGTATTTAAAATCTAATATAATATAATATAATATTTAAAATGTGTAATTAATAATTCTCAATATTATTGAGATCAAAATTGTTTTGGTTAAATAAGAAATAATATTTCTAAAAAATAATTTTATAATGACTGTGTCAAGAGTTTTGCAGACTTAGTTAAACTTTTTCTGAGGTGCAGAGACGAAGCACAAAATAGTTTCTAGGTCAAAAATGGATGCTTTTCCTAATTTGAGAATGATCAGGAGCGTAAAGTGTAACCTTGTGTAATGATTGAGAGTAAAATATCCTCTGACCTTTCAGAAAATTTCGTAATTTCACAATATCAGTGAAAAATATTCTTTGAGGATATAACTGTACCTTACTATTTATTTTGTATTATGGCTTATGATAAAGTTGATATAGAAATACCCTGTCTCAGTACTAATTTAATACCACTTACAAGTCTCACAGGTTCTGTTTTTTCCCTTCCTACTGAAAATTGTAGGACAACAGTAAAACTCGGAACGGAAATTTTTAACTTAAAGAAAATTAACTTCAATAGAACAAAATAGGAAGGTGTTTTACGTGTGTTTTACGTTAACATGTAATGACTGTGTTCTGGCCACCACACACAGTTCTAATAAAAATACATAAATACAAATACAATAAATGTGAGCGCTTTCGAGGTGATCTACACCTCATTCTCAAGCGGAGAAATGAATAACATATTTCGAAAATAAGAAATGAGGTTCAACGGGCGTTTGAGCCGGACGGAACCATTTGGGATTTAGGGGTGTTGGCATTTGACCCTGCTGCCGGGCGCTAAGAAGGGGAGCGGTGAAGAAGATTGGAGAGAGGGAGAGAGATGAAGGGAAACAGAGAATCTCAGTTATGAAAACAAGAAGGGGAAAATTTGGGATGAAGGGGGAAGGTAAAAAGATGACAAAAGGGGCAAATGCATTGGAAAGCAAGTACAGAATTAAAGTTAATGAGAAAGAGCAAGGTGCTTACGGGGTTGGAAATATTTGTGAAACCATATTGGGGAATAGTGAAAACTGATAGGTTGTCGTTGTAACACAGCCTGTCAGTGATAATGAAGAAGGTTTCTTTGCATTTGCGCTTGAAATGGTTTTCTTCCCGACAAATGATGATGGGATTGTGGACCTTCATTCATTGTCGTGATAACAATCACTCTCTGGACCTCCACAATCCCACCATCATTTGTCGGGAAGAAAATCATTTCAAGCGCAAATGCAAATAAACCTTCTTTATTATCACTGACAAGCTGTGTTACAATGACAACCTATCAGTTTTCACTATTCCCCAATACGGTTTCCACAAATATTTCCAACCCCGTAAGCACCTTGCTCCTTCTCATTAACTTTAATTCTGTACTTGCTTTCCAATGCATTTGCCACTTTGGTCATCTTTTTACCTTCCCCCTTCATCCCAAATTTTCCCCTTCTTGTTTTCATAACTGAGATTCGCTGTTTCCCTTCATCTCTCTCCCTCTCTCCGATGTTCTTCGCCGCTCCCCTTCTTAGCCCCCGGCAGCAGGGTCCAATGCCACACCCCTAAATTCGAAATGGTTCCGTCCAGCTCAAACGCCCGTTGGACCTCATTTCTTATTTTCGAAATATGTTATTCATTTCTCCGCTTGAGAACGAGGTGTAGATCACCTCGAAAGCCCTCGCATTTATTGTATTTATATTTATGTATTTTATTAGAACTGTGTGTGGTGGCCAGAACCCAGTCATTTCAGAACAAAATAGGATATTCTTCAACTTTCTTTATTTAACACTTTCATACTGAAAATATACTCACATTTTTACATCGAAAAATAGATAATATATTGTTATATTTTCTAAATATTTTAGCTAAAACTTTTAACATTAAAAGTTAAACAGATCAATCATCACATTTTATAATATATTAGGTAGATTTACTTTATTTTAATAAAAGAAGTATTTTATCATTGCTATATCAGTATAGCTTCTAATTGTTTATATGATATTAACTTTGCTATTAATTGTATAAGATAAAAATTGATATATTGTTGTCAATAGCTTGAAATTAGTAATCATTTTGGTATACAATTATTATACATTATTTTATAATTTGCCTTTTTATGTGAACTTTTTATTTTGTTTAGATTTTTACTCTTTCGTCAGAAGAAAATCCTGTTTATCAACAGATCCAAGAAGGAATATCAGTAATTCCAAGATTTTCATGCGATGTTTCATTATCTGTAATAAAGGTACAACTTTTTGCTTATTAAGTTACTTATTAATTTTATGTTACTTATTTTCTGAAACAAATCTACTTTAATTCAACATCTCAAGTTCTATCATTTTATCGCTCTCAAATAAGAAGTTTGGCAATGGGCTTGGAATTGCTTCGAAATATTCAATTACATTAGTAAGATTTTGCTATTACTGTAGCTTTTGCATTATCTGCATTTGTTTTTGAAATAAACGAAAGAAGGTTTGATGACGGAAATTCTTGTACAACTTCCACGGGGAGAAACATATCATAAATGAATTACCATAAAAACTGTTTGAATAGGTAAAAGCAATCAATAAGTACTGTCCTCCAAATAAAAGTTGGCCGGCGGAAGTTTGAACTGCGCAGCCCTTCCGGTAGTTGATCAATTATGTTTTCCTGTCACAATGGACGATGGCGTCTGTTTTCAATGAGAAAGACATGTTGATAACGCCAAATTAAAACTTCTCTCGACTTTTTAGCGTTATTTCAATACCAGTTGCTAACAATAAGTATTTATATAAATAAATAAATATATATTATTTATAAGTACAATGCTCTTTTGCAAAGTAACAAGCGATTACCGTAATGGCGGCGTCCTGTCATAAAATCAGACGGAAGTGCCTGACCAGACTAATCGATCATACATGCGCAGATCTCACAAAAACAGGACGGCCATCTCTCATTTGGAGGACAATAATGAAGTTTTTTCGTCATATACTATTACAGGCTTGCACAATAAAGAATTATCCCTGCATCACCCTGGATGAAGGTTATTACGTTGTTAGTAAAATCTTATCTTATTTCGAGGAGTTAATGCGAAATAAAGACGATAAATTTAAATAATTCGTAAATATGTAACGTTTATTTGTTGATTTTAGACCATCAAGATCGTTGAAGATTTCAATGTGTATACATTGTTGCTATAGTTATTAGACATTAATATTATTAATTTGCGAAATTCAAAACATCAAAAAGCAGAACGATGGTTTCTGTGAAATATCGTTTGTAGTTGGATGACATTTGAAAATGACTTTAAAGAATATATTTAATGAAGTTATTGCTAATAAATTGTCACAATGGAAATTTATCCATAAAAGTGAAGAATTTGCCAAACGTAATTTACAGGGCGATTCCAAAAGGTAGGTCAAAAATTTAGGCTTAGGTTTTACTCATGAAAACTAATCAAAAAAGTTCCTTTAAACATGGGACCGGAAAAGAAATGTTTTCGAGAGAAAAGAAATGTCTTGTATCATTCATTATTCAATGTGGTGTGCTTGTTTCTTGTTTTGTTTTGTTGGCACAGTAAGATGCGAGAAAACGTATTGCAAATATTCATAAAATGAAACCTATATGTAATTACTCTTAACTTGCTAATAACTATAGTCTAATTCATTTGTTGTTTTAGACTGGTTTTATGTAGCTATAGTATGGAAATTGAACACTTGGAATTAATATTTTTGTTTAAACCTATAACAGATCATTAACTTGGATTTACCTAACCGACATTGTGCAGATTCTGTTACAACAGAAAAGTGTAGAGACGAGTGTATTGAAAGATTACTGTATGCAGGTTTGAGTTGTAGGTAGGTTCGAATTTTTAAATGCAGACATATTTATTTATGTAACTCATAAGATATGATGGAAAAAGTTAAACAACATTTTTTGATCAGATGTGTACTTTCGTAATAATACAAGTTTTCTCCGTCCGGAAGGGAAGATCCAAACATTTGGAAACATTATTATTTTTCTCGACAGGCTATTCAGTGATGAAAATGTTCTTGGCATGATTGGTATGAAAATAATCTACATAATGTCAGCTTTCAATTTTCATGATAACACCGTGAAATAACATTACCCGATCATTGCTTATAGAAAATTATAAGAAGCAATTCTTGCATCTAGTGCGCTTGCTCATTGCTGTGCTCACACTGGCGTTGAGGCGATTGTGTTTGGAGAGTCATACCATTTGAACCGTGGGTTGGATTCGCTTATTGCAAGTAAATTTTTTTGTAGCTTAATGAGTCAAATGACAAAGTGTTTTATTTTAAATACTCTTCAGTCCAAGAAAGAAAAAACTAAGTTTTTTTTTTAGTTGCGATCACCCCCTTTTCGATGATCCCTTTTCATTGCAAAAAAACCTCGATTATCTCGAAAATTATAAGTCCGATAAGTGCATTTAATGAGAAAGCCTGTGGGATGAAGGAAATACAGTCGATCTGCGACACCCTATATATATATACAAGGTGTTCATTTTATCTGAAGACATTGAAATATCCCGAATACTACAAATCGGATCAAAAAACTTTATAATTAAAATTTGTTCGTCTCGGAGGGAGACATCCAATGATACCAAACCCACCCCCCAACCACCACCCCCTATGAGGTGAGGGGATGGAAAGAAAAACGTAAAGAGGAACCCCCATTTTTTATTGCAAATTCGGATTCTCCAGAAAATTTCACATTGATTTGATGTACTGTACATCGGGGTTGCTCGCAGATGGCACTGTAATCGACAAAAATCAAAATGGGTAAAACATCGTTGAAAATTGGGCATAACTCAAGAAAGAAAAAATCATAAGAAATCAGAGAAATAAAAATGTAAACGTATGTGATATTTATCAAAATTCTATCCAATGACTCGTCAATTAACCCCCACCCCCACGCTGCAAGAGTGGGAGAGGCAATTATTTCATAACTTGTTATGGGAAATCCCATTCTCAACATTGTATTCCTCCGAGAAAACGAAAAGGGGACTACTCTATCATAACAGGCAGTGCAGTGAGATCAGAGCTCACTTATTATTCAGAATTAGAACTGAAAGCATCTCTAAAACTTTAATTGTACGTGAGAAGGTTTTATTGCCTGCACATCTACCTTTCATTTCTATAGTAGAACAGAATTGCAAGTGAACAATGAATCGTGCAACTGTAGAAGAGAAAATTGAAATGATTCTGATTTATGGTGAATGTAGGAGAAATGTTGACGATGCTATTGCCTTGTATGCTGATAATGTTCGCTGATAATGTCCAGATAATGTTCGCTCTCGTTCTATTTTTTACAAAATTGTGAATGCCTTTATCACTGATGGCAGCATACAAACCAAGAAAAGGAAACGAAGAAAAACTGTTACAGGAGAAGCTAATGAAACAGCTGTACTAGCAGCTGTTCACCAAAACACACAGATAAGCACTCGGCAATTACAACACGATTCCGGAATGTCCCTAGGTAATATTGTCAACGTATTGCATCATTGTAGGTATCATCCATATCACATTTCACTGCATCAAGAACTTCATGGGGAAGATTTTCATAATCGAGTAGTATTTTGTGAATGGGCTCTTCAACAACTGCAAAGTAATTCCAATTTCTTTGCTAATGTAATATTTTCAGATGAGGCTACATTCACAAACCATGGTAGCTTTAATCGGCATAACATGCATTAATGGAGTGTAGAAAATCCCCACTGGTAATGAGATGTTGAACATCAACGTCCTTGGTCAGTTAACGTTTGGTGTGAATCATAGGGAACAAACTCATTGGTCCTTATTTTATAGAAGGTACTTTGAATGGAATCAGATATCGAAATTTTTTGGAACAGGAACTACCAATACTACTTGAGGATGTTGCCTTGGACGTTCGAAAAAGTATTTGGTATCAGCATGACAGTTGCCCAGCGCATTACTTACGTCATGCACGGGAAGTATTAGACCTTGATTACAATGGTCGGTGCATTGGCAGAGGTGCCCCTATTAATTGACCTGCTAAATCGCCTGATTTGATATCGCCGGATTTCTTTCTGTGTGATTATCTAAAAGATAAGATTTATCAACAAGTGCCAGCAGACCGTGAAAACATGGTAGAACAAATAAGAAACGTCTGTGCTGAAATTCCCGCAGATATGCTTCTGTTCTGTGTTTAGTCATTTGAAGACCGGATCAATAAGTGTATTGAAGTTGAAGGTCGAATTTTTGAACAGTTACTGTAATTGGACAAAACACTCCGATATGTGAGACAAGAAAAAGAAGAGACACAACGGAATATATTACAAGTTTTGAAATAATTGCCTCTCCCACTCTCGCAGCGTGGAGGTGGGAGGTTAATTCACGTGTCATTGGATAGCATTTTGATAAATTTCACAAACGTTTACATTTTTATTTCTCTGATTTCATATGATTTTTTATTTCTTGAGTTATTCCCAATTTTCAACGATGTTTTACCCATTTTGATTTTTGTCGATTACAGCGCCATCTGCGAGCAACCCCGACATACTGTACATCAAATCAATGTTAAATTTTCTGGAGAATCCGAATTTGCAATAAAAAATGGGGGTTCCTATTTACGTTTTTCTTCCCAACCCCTCTCCTCATAGGGGGTTGGGGTGGGGGTCGAGTTTGGTATCATTGGATGTCCCCCTCCAAGACGAACAAATTTTAATTATAAAGTTTTTTGATCCGATTTGTAGTTTTCGGGATATTTCAATGTCTTCAGTTAAAATGAAATAAAATAATTTAATGAGGTAAGAATGTTGATTTCCAAGATTGTTTTTTTTATTTTGAAACTACGATAAAGAGTAAACAAATATTTGCGAGAAATATAATGATAAGCACAATGTGTTTTAGCTATTTACTCCGCTCGTGTATCATTTAATTACAGAAAACTTCACTATTTGATTTTGTGATTAATCAATATATTTTGACTTTACGATTGATTTAACATTGCCATTCATTCATTTTCATGTTAATGATAATTCATAGAATGATCAAATCGCTAGCTAATCAAAAAAATAACAATATATTGTATAAATATATTGATAAATATTGAAATAACCACAAAACTTGCAATTATATACGTATTTTAATATATTGCAAGTTTTGTGGTTATTTCAATATTTATCAAACTTCTAAAATACTGTGTTAAAACTGTTTTAAGTGACCTGCAAACATTCTTAGAAATGTAAGTGCAAATTTGTTGAATTTAGATTAAATTTCGAATTTTTTAAGGTTTATTTTATATTTCACAAAGAAGCGTAATAGATACACTAACAGTCCCATTATTTAATTTTCCTGTCGATCTTACTGCACGTCACTTTTCATGGGACTTTTCGATAAAAAATAGTCAAACTAGAAGTTGATTGAAATTAATTCTAATTCATATTGATTATAATGTTTAATGTTTATATTTGCTTTTATGAATCCAAGGATCTTTCTGGTACTGCTATACGAATAATTTTCTGCAGCTTTGTTAATATTAAAGTGAGTAAAAATTTATATTGATAGAAATCACCGAAAGTAGTGATGCTTTCTTTTTTTAATATAGTAAAGAATTAAAAACCCATTGGAATTCCAAATGAAAGAGCTTCTGTTGTCGAACAACCAAAAGAAAGTATTTTGACCTTTTGAGTTTGCTAGGGGGAAGGGTTTAAGCAATTGGATGCTGCAATTCCACCATCCTAATGGTGAACCTATTTGAAAAGTACTTAAGGTAATGTATGTCATAGGGGATTATCAAAGTTCAAATTTAAAAGGATACCAAACTTTAACTTAAGTTCAATATTTGTAAGATATAATGTAATAAAGTTTATCAAAAACTTGGATAAATATTCCAAATGATCCCAGATTATCAAGTTTAAATAACCAGTAATTGATATATTACAGATTGGAATAAAAAACAAATATAAGTTCTGGTGTTTTCATTAAAGTTATAAGCTTTTTAATAATTAATCATATTAATTAATTTAAATAATTGTTATCATATTTGTTATTATTATCCTAAATTATTGTTATATTTAAATTCAATTCCAAGCCTGTTTCTCTTTTCCATATTTATTTATGATCATCTGACGACGAAGGATAGAACCTTCGCAACTTGTAATGTGATTTATTATGAAATTATTTATTTATATCTATTTTGTCTTTGTGTGTTTGGTCCTTCATATTAATATTTACACACACAACATGGATAATATTTATAAGCTTTTTATATTACATTTTTTTAGATTACCCTATTTGAATACTTCACTTCCTGAGTGTACTTCACCACAGATGTTCAACAATTCAATTATGGCATCAATACAAATAATGAAAAGAAAACATGATTGCTTTCGGGAATGTCCAAGAAAATGTGAAGAATACATTTCCGAGGTTACGGCTGATGTACAGTCAACAGTTGACAACTATTTTAAACTAAAAATGCTGACCAGAAGAATTAAATTAATCGAAGAAGTAAATTGGTACACTTTTCCGTCTCTTTTGTCTGATGTCGGTGGAATTTTTGGAGCTTTCATTGGATTCTGCTTTCTAAATTGTCTAGAAATCTTCGAATTTATTTATTATAAGTTTCAGGTAAATAGTAAATCAGTTTCGATATTGTAGTTTATTCTATTAAGAGAAGTATAAGAATTGAAATAAACAATTTCACAAAGTCACTTTCGATTTAAATTTTATGCTTTTAGTTTTTCTGTTAAACGTACGTCTACCCCAATTTTAAAAGAAATAAAGTTTTTTTCTGTAGAAATTAAAATTATTTTTTAATTCCAAGAAACTGCTCTTTTTTTTTAACTCCTGAAAAAGAAAACATAGTAATAAATACAAACAATTTATTAAATTGTATCTATGATTTTAATTACAATTCATTTTATTCCTCAATACTAAATTAAAATATTATAATAATTTTTTTAAATGATTCTGAAGTGGTAATTGTGATTTTCTAAGATCTTTGAATCTAATGTGCAGAAAGCATTCGATACCACTTATTAGGGATATTTAACTGATATACTGTGGTCATGGATAAACGATTTTTAAATGTTAAAGTTGTAAGTAATAAAACAGTTTGAGAGGTTTCTTAAATGCTTCTTTATTTGCAACCGTCTGAATAAAAATACAAAAGTAGCCTCAAACATACAAAATCAAGTTTTCGTGACATTAAATAAATTCGAAAGCTTAAGTGGAGTGGAAAGGTAAACATATGTAATAGAACTAAAATTTCTTCTTAAATAAAAATATGCTCTTCTACACATGACATTAGTATTTAAAAATTTATTAAAAATACTAAATGTATGGGACAAATTTCAGGAAGGGTGCATCTTCCTTTTTTCAAGTCAATAATAAAGTTACAAACAATCAAACTAGTTGATAGTCCATGTTTTTATTTAATTGCTGCCTTACTTATTCTTAATTTGTTTGTAACTTTATTATTGACTTGAAAAAAGGAAGATGCACCCTTTCTGAAAATTTGTCCCATACATTTAGTATTTTTAACAAATTTTTAAATACTAATGTCATGTGTAGAAGAGAATATTTTTATTTAACATTTTCAAATGGAAAGAAAGAAGATTATTGAGGAGTTTGGAATATTAAAATTTCTTCTATCTAGGTTTACATCACACTTATAACATTAGCACCGAATCTTTCGAATACTAGGGAAATTACTGCAATTCGTTATTAAGTAACATAGTTCATCTTATATAACATATAAAAATGTATCCAATATTTAAATTTCATCCTGAAAATCATATTGACTTGAAATTGTTTCTTTATTGTTGTATTCCTGATGACGGGGTTCGATGCTTGCATTTGAACCGCTTGTGGCCCACGATTCTCGAAATTTCTCTGAAATCTCCGTATGGCTCTTGGTGATGAAATATATTGTTATTGGACAGGACGCTTCCTAAATACACATAGTTTGGTTCAATCAACGATTCATAAAGGGCGTCTGTCGGTCGCGATTCAGGTTAGTTTGAAAAGCTTGGATGTTGTTGTGAACTATAACATCCAAAAAAAGTTATAGTGAAGAAAAGTGATTTTTTTTTTCTTTTTCCATGATAAACTATATGTTTACGTTGATGCTATTAAAAGTTTGTAGCACTTTTAATGTGATTCTTGACAATCAATATGAACATATTATCAACGTATCTTCACAGAAACAAAATATTATCTTTGATTAGGGTTGATTTGAAACGCTACATCTTATATATAGTTCATAATATTTCGGCTATGGTTGCAGACGAAGGTAGCCCTTGAAACAGTGCATTGCACTATGCAATCTATCAAGTACATTGCGCAATTCTTCATTTGTAGCATGACGTAAGCCTTGATGACACGTAAGCCTTGATGATTCCCCACAATGAGTTGTCAGATGTCGTCAGGTCATGACATCGGGTTGATGATTTCAATGGAACTGGCGATGCTGGAGTACAGCGACCAGTTTATCTTCCTGGTTCATGAAGAAACCCGCGCAAAGTAAAAGCGAAGTGAGCAGGTGCCCCGTCCTGCTGTAGCCATGCGCGTTCCATGTTCCCCACGTCTTCAAGCTGTGAGATTAACCTTATTTGCAACTTGTGTAAATAAGTTTCTGCATTAGCATGACCATCAAAAACCTATGGTCCAAACAAATGAAGTGATGTGCCCATATCATTACGTGAGGTGTATTGTGTGTAATGAGAGTTCTATTTCGCCCAGAATGCTGCATTCTAGTGCCAACAATTGAAATAACGTTCAATACTAAATATTTACTTTTCTTACTATAGAATAGTGGGTACGGGAACTTCCCGGCCACACTGTTTTGTAGATAACTTGAGGATATTTGTTGAGAAGGACTGCTCTGATTGGAACGGTGTTGATGGCTACTGCACAGTATGTTTTAGTTTTAAAGAGAATCCACTTAGACATATTTCACTTAGACAGAAGTAAGAATCAGATACATAATCTTTTTGCTATCTCCAAACAATTGGAAATTTAAATGGCATTGATTTCCCTGATCCATTCAACCATCCTTATAAGTAAACAGCACAAGTGACACAAATAATATGATATACTTCATACTTTATCATTATCAACAGCATTTTGGAACAGCAGTAGAGCTGATATGCTCTCTTAATTATTGATGCTAAAATCTTTCCGTTAGACTTTACGGCAAAATTATTGCATCCGTATCAAAATCTGTTTATATTATTAAGTCACTTGAGTGACAGAATGAAATGCTCAGGCTCGGAGGTAAAAGCTGAATGAAGTGTTACAAAGGAAAAGGACTTTTAAAGCAGTGGAATGTAGCATATAGGGAATTGCAGAAACCTAGATGATCACGTAGAAGTTATTTTCAGATTCAAGCATGAATAGATACTTCACTCTTCTGTTATGCTTATTTCTTTTTAAAAGTGTGCCAGTTATTAAAATAAATGATTAGGTTATTAAAAAAAATCATTGAAATGAGATAGGATTAAAACCTCTTTAGGATTAAAACCTCTTGAGGATTAAAACGACCTTACCTCTTATACAAATCCAAATCCCAGAAAAGATAAAACATTTAGCACTTTATATAATAATTATCCTTGGAAACTGTATATTTTTCAAAATTATATAATAAATAAAGAGCTACAACATGTTTTTGACTGTTTTAACTTCAGCAATGAAAATTAAATGTAACATTGATTACATACATTAAAAAAAACATATGTAATGAAAGAATAGGAGGGATTAAAAATTCTATCAATTTACTGTTTCATAAGTTTAAGACTAAATTTTTTTTGCTATGTATTTCTTTCAATAACTTTTAATTAACTCATCTACTTATAACTTTTTAGTTATTAAATTAAGTTTCTTCAAAGACAAATGGTAAAGCACATTTCTTGGATTAAACCTGTGCGGTGGGCAATGAATTCTTTGATTTCATTATTTTCAAAAAGGGATCATTGTGATACTTTTTATTATTAACGACCCACTTGGAAGCAATTGTGATAGCGTGGAAAATCGGTAGCTATTACGTTTGTCCTGTCCGTCCTTGTCTATCCACCTCTAACAACTCCCGAACAGAAGATCGGATTTCACCATAGTGTTCAGAAACCCAAACACTGCAGGAATGGGGTATTTTCAAGGGATAATGTCCCCCCCCCCTCCCCATGTTCAAGGTATTTGGTATTGTTTTCATTGGATTACCGCTATAGCCTAAATGTTAGAAATGCAACCATTTATTTCAATTAAGGTTAAGGTTCAGTGATGGTTAAGGTTTCGGACTGATATACAGTTCGAATTCGTGAATCTATTTTTTTTCTCTTAATCTTTTTTTCTCAATGTCTGCATTAATTTTTTTTTTTAGTTTTTCTTATTTTTCAGAATTTTTTTTTCTTAATTTTTTTATAATTTTATTTACTTTATTTGCACTTCTTTTTTATTATGATTTTTTTTTATTATTATTATTATTTAAATATATGCTTCAGTACAAAATTATATTCACTTGTTATAATGCAAGGTACTATGTGCTTCAAGTTCAAATTCAAGTTACTAATGACGATAATATTATCTGAATATATTTTTGATTGAAGTAACAAGAAAATATTTAATGATTTAATAAAATATTATACAAAAACATCATTTTCCTTGAAAGACATTTTGCTATGCTTAACAATATTTTATTTCTTTAAGAAGAAACTTCTTCAGATTATATATGAGGAACTAAAGAAAAAAATAATTCCAGAACACACATAATGAAGATAAAAGTATATTTTTGATAATAAAAAAATTAAAAACCTGGACAGTTTCCGCCTTTTCAAATTCACAAGGCCACAAGGAAGTGAATCTCATTGAGGGCTCTAGTAGAATCATTACGAGAGTATCACATGAGGAATAGAGGGTGACAGATATCTTGAAGTAAATGGCGGAGCGTTGAATACCTAGGAACATAGGATGATCGTGTGTGTATGATGAACATCAAGTATGGTGATGGAAAATGGTAACAGGATAAGATGCAACAATTGTTTTCTTTTGTTTTATATTTGCTTTTTTTTGTAACCCAAAATTAATAATAGTATACTCATGGACAAAAAAATTAGCGCACCAAGAAATAATTGCGGGATCGTAACGAAACTTGCAATGAAGGTACATGTCGGGGAGATATGCAAATGATTAGAAATGCAGCGTGATTGCGCATTACGTATAGCCGGTAGAGGGCGTTGAACATCATACTCTGTGGAGTATAAAACAGGTAACCAAAGCTTGTTTGAGTGTGCTGAATCATTTACAAAGGAAGAGCTGAGGTAGATATGCCATTACGCTGTGTTCGAAGACAGTATACGCAGTTGTCGCAGTTTGAGAGAGGGAGAATCGTCGGGATGATGAAAGCTGGGTGGTCAGCTAGGCGAGTAGCTCGTCAATTAGGCCACTCTGATTGTGTTGCGAGGAGGTTTTGCGACCAGTGGACCCGAGAGATGTCCTGTAAACGAAGACCAGGCTCAGGACGCCCTCGACAGACCAGTCGTCGAGAAGACCGCCACATAGTCAGAAATGCACGCGTACAACCAACTGCTTCATCGGCCGCCATCCAGGCACAGGTAGCACCTTCACTAGGGCCGCTGTGTCTTCTCGAACCATATGAAGGCGCCTGGCTGAAGGACAGTTGGTATCGCGGCGCCCATTACGTGTGCTGCCCTTGACGCCCACCCATCGACGCCTCCGTTTGGAGTTTTGCCGCGCACGAGGAAACTGGACTGCAGCGGAATGGAACCAGGTCGTCTTTAGCGACGAATCCAGATTCAATCTCGGCAGTGATGACAATCGTGTTCGTGTGTGGAGAGCCCGTGGTGAACGCTTCAATCCTGCCTTTGCTGTACAGCGACACACCGCTCCCACAGCTGGTGTGATGGTATGGGCTGCCATTGCCTACAATACACGGTCACCCCTAGTATTGTTCCGTGGCACCATGACAGCCCAGCGGTATGTTCATGAAATTCTGCAACCACATGTGTTGCCACTCATGCAACGGCTCCCAGGAGCCATTTTTCAACAAGACAATGCTCGGCCTCATACGGCAAGGGTGTCACAAGACTGTCTCCGCACTATTACTACCCTTCCTTGGCCTGCCCGATCCCCAGATTTGTCTCCAATCGAGCATATCTGGGATCATTTGGGACGACGAGTTGGGCATCCCACGAGTTTGAACGAACTAGAGGCAAGGTTACAGCAAATATGGAACGAAATGTCTCAAGACATCATACAGAACTTGTATGACTCAATGCCCGATCGTATCGCATCTTGCATTCGCGCTAGAGGGGGTCCAACGGAGTATTAACTCCTCCGTTCTTTTGCCTTTTTCTCTGAAATAAATTATCCTTTTTCTTTGATTTTCTAATCATTTACTTATATCAAAGTAGTCATTACGTATGTAAATTTTCGTTTCATTTTGACGACTCCTTCTTGGTGCGCTAATTTTTTTGTCCATGAGTGTATTATTTAAAATTTCATTATTTCTTTAACAGGTAAGAAAGATCCGATTGTCTTCAAATCTTTCTACTGAGAAGAAAACTTTGAATCCTAAAAGAAATTGTTCCTGGAATTCAGATCCATCCATTACTGACTTTCAAGTGAGAAATATTCGTGGCTCTAAAAGCATGAACAATGAAAATACTTTCACATTGAGCATTACTGGATTTGATAGATTATTAAGTCATACAACTACCAAATCTATCAAAGTAGTCTGGTTGTGTGCTTTAAGTTTCTCGACATCACTTTGCATGTATCAAAATATCCGGACTGTTTTGGAATTTATGCACAGTTTTCCTGATACAAAAGTAGAATATGAAAGAAATAACTCTGTCAAGTTTCCGACTTTCACATTTTGTCTTAAACAGCCATTTATTGATTCTGATGTTATCCAAGCTTATAAGCAACAGTACATTTATGATTTTAATATCTCTAATGATGACGAAGATAAGATTGAGATAGCCAATCTTTTGAAATTGGATGGTGTAAACGTTGAAGATTTGTGGAATGCAACCAGGGATAGTAAATTTGATAATGCTGCAGTGAAGGTAGATTTTCATTTCTTACTATTAAAGCTATTGCTACTATTGCTATTAAAGATAGAGACGTAAGTAAAAATCATGAATAGCTTTTGAGTATTTCTTATAATGTAATAAAATCGCGCAGCAAGAACCGTAATACAAATGAAATTTAAGTCAATCTTATCTCATTTTAAACAGTTTTAATCTTAAAAAAGCATACTTAATATTAAATCAAACTACCCCTGTAACACCGTGGATGCGTATCCTTCTTATCTTTGAGGTTAGATCTAAATTCAGACTAAAAACAGATATTATTGTCCATAAAAATTAAGCTAAGACAAGACTTCTCACAAGATAAATAGATCATGAGTGTTTCCTTAAATGTCGGAAAAAAAACCATATGACTTAATCATGGCATGTTCCAACTGAAAACAGAATCAATCCTCATAAAATGAAATGGATGCGACAGATACCTGCTGAAAGATCAGCTAAGTGCTGATATATCGGGTGGTCGTAATGAAACAGGAGGTGTTTGGAGCGTGATGGGCAAATAAATGTTGGGCCAAAAACGTCCAAATTTGGTGTAGATATTATACAGACCGGTGAATAACGATTCAGTAGAAAAAAAAATTGTAATTCAAAATGGCGCCATCAGGGGTGAAACTAGCGCTGTATGATCAGCTAACCAAAGGCATACAGTTGACAATAGGTTTTATTGTTAATCGGTTATACACACTGTTCCGTATGTTTTCCTTACATATTGTCCAAAATCTGCATTCTATGGATTGTAGATTCTAATGCGGAACGCAGCAAATCTCCAGATATTTATCTCACGTGAAGTAGTATTCGGTCCTTCAATTTTGCCAAACAACGTGTCCTTGGTAAAACAATGCTTTCAAGTAACCCACAACCAAAAGCCATGGGGTGCTCCATCCTGCAGAAACACAGTCGTGTCAAGACATCGACACTGTTGAAGTTCTGAATAACGAAATTTCTCACTGCAGTGACAGAACATGTCAGTAGTTCTGTTGGTTGCAGTTCTTCGGAAATGTACGAACCAATTATGAAGGAGGCGGTATTGCCACACACACTGTCATTTTTGAAGCATCTGATCAATAGCATGAGGGTTCTCAGTAGCCCAAATCCGACAGTTGTGTATTAACAGTAGTCTGATATGGCATTACCCGTTAGGGCTTAGCAGGTATGTGCCCTTGAGATAAAAATGCACCTCATCACTTCATACAATGTTCCAAGGCCATGTATCTTCCACTTCCATTCGAAATGGAGGCGCGTTTCCGCATCCCCTTGAACCAGTTGTTGGATATGGCTAATCCTGTAAGGGTAAAACTTCAGCACTTTGCACATCATTTCCAACAGTTGAATGCGGTACTTGATACAGGTTTGCGTCCGTGTCCAGGTTGCAATAGTAAAGATCCGGTATTTTCAAAACAAGAGATCATGTTTCGCAAATTAATAATAGTCATAGGATCTTTCCGTAGGTTCTTCGTTGTTCGGAAGAACCGTAGTGCAATGGACGGATTACTGTTATTTTGGTAATAAAATCGAGCAACGCACGATCACGTCATAGCATTCCGTATAGTAACGTACACAGTAACGTCAAGCATGTCGAACTGACCGATGCCAATCATGTTGTAGCTTTTATCCGCGTACCTGATGATGTCTGTCACTGGGCGGCTGTCAGTGTACAGCGCCAGTTTCCCCCTCCCTGAAGGCGACATTCGGAACTAAAAAACTTTTTGCGAAATCGTAATCCCATGGTCTGAAAAGTATATACAACAAATTTGGTCTTTTTTGGCCCAACAGTTTTTGGCTTCTCGCGTTCCAAACACCTCCTGTTTAATTACTGCTACCCGGTAGATGCCACGAAATTACTTTATGACATTCGATACATTATCTTCGTAGCTATCGTAAGACTAATAAAGTAGCAGCTGCAGGATGGTTACACTGTGATCTTAGCCAAAAGGTCCTGAAATGATCCTTCTTACGTATAAATCATATCGCTAATCTCAGATATAAATAAAGTACAAAGTAGATATTATCTGTAAGTAGGTATTTTCTATGATATAAAAGGAAATTTGAAATCTGTTCGAAATGTGTAGCAGACTTCCCAAGATACTACAAGCTGGAAATGAGGCAAGTGGGTAGGTTCCACAGTGTAGATAATCGTAGTATAAAAATAAACTTGTTTATTTTTTTTTTTGGTGGGGGGTTTAACCCGCAATACACCTGCATTAAGCAGTCTGAAATTCTTTCCTCTGTCATTTCGAAGTGATCTTACAATTTCAATTTCTTTCTCATCCTCATCATTGTAACCCGTACGACAAATGTGGATTTTGCTAGTTATCCATGAAATTAAATAAAAGGCAAATCCCAGGACAAACATAATAAAGTGTGTGATTTGTCGTAATTGTTCACCAATTTCTTTTGTAAAAGATAAATAGAATCAAAATAATGTTGTAAGCCTCGCAAATCTTTTAGGGTCCCTTTGTATTTGAATTTCAATTGATTAAAACAATGATTTTTTATATATTACAATTCATTAATAATAGGTTTTCAATTTTTAGCATATTAAGTTATTTCCCGGCTTAACAAATTACCATAATTATAGTGATTTGGAACAATACTATGTCGAAACTGTATGCTGTAGTTGTTTATCAGTGAAATCACGTAAGTATTAAATAATGAATACATTGATTGATAGAATAATTAAGTTAATGTATTCCATTACAGGCTTCAGGTCGTTGAAGGTAAGACTATATACGTTTCAATTCCAAGGGAAATAAGTTAAGGTCGGATCGTCAGCCAGACACCATTCTTAAGAGATAAATGATGAATTTTGAAATTTTTGAATGTATAAGACTTTTATTATTGTAGTTTTTAGTATTGCTCTCTTTATTTAAAATTTTAATCCGATTTCAATTTATTTCATAATTTGAAAAAAATTTACATATTCTATCAAAGCTTATTTATTGGCTTCGTTTTTCTGCTGTAAAATCCTTTTAATAAACAATTGTTAAGTCTTACTAATATATGATTTTTCACAAGTATTGCAAACTATTTCGTACACTACACCTATATTATGATTTTTTTTTCAATTCTATTTACAATTATTGATAATACATGAAAATATCTACTATGTATAAATTATATGATGGAATTTTTTTCAGGATTTACGCTCAATAAATGTTAGTTTACTGAAATATATTCAAAATAAGTGAAATTTCACATTTCAAATATAAAGTAATGTTAAATTATTCTTTTAAAAATATAATATTTTCTAAAATTAATAGGAATGAATTCCCTTAATAATTTAATAAATAAATGTTATCTTCAATCTCTGTGGCATGAAAAGTTTTATCATATAGACCAAATTTTAAATGAAACTTATAAACAATTTTGTGAATATTGAATACAAAAAAAAAGAATTTAAACACTGATAGGACGTATTATTAATTGCAATTCTTTGAACTTATATATAATTCCATTATTTCTTTTTTTCTTAGCTTATTTAATTGAATATGAGAGTCTAGGAACAAATTTGTTTTTGTCTCGGATAGAACAGAAATTTAAGATATCACAGGTATTATTTGAATTGTTCAATTTTTAGCTATTTACAAGTAATGATATACTACACTTTACATTGCACTCAAGAAGTATCTGTAAATGCGGCGCAATTCACTTTTGTAGAATTTTTCATCTTTGAAAACATGTTTTGAAGTTGTTTTTTGTTTTCAGTTAAATGCTTTCAAAAGCTTTTCTAAGGTTGCTTTTCTCTTATCTTTTATCATTAAAAAAATAGTAGAAAAAGAGATTTAGTTTGACAAATCAGAAATGAAAATAGCTGATAATATGCAGATTATTTTTACTTTAATCAAAGAACAAATTAAGATAGTGGAAATTAAATTTTACAAGATCACCAATGTTCTTTAGTAATTCTTTCAATAGGAAATGAATGAAAAGTGTTTTTATTACGGCCGAAATATTACTTGAATGATTTGTCCAACTTCGAATGTCATGTAAATAAACTTGGAAATCTTCTTGAATCTTCTTGAATGAATATTCATATTAATTAATCACATTGGTCTATTTATATCTATCTACATTTTCAAAAATTCATTCTGGGTAACTGGGAAGAAATTGGCTTATGATGACGATGAAGTTACTGAAGAAACGTCTTCAATGAAAATATAATACAAAATGAAAAGATGTTGATAAAATATAATATGTTAAAATAAAAGGATTAAGTTTAAATTAATATAAATATTTTGGAAAATATGAATTTTTAAAATGCTTAAAAATAGATTATCTTGTGTTTTAGCAAGCTTTTTTTTTAAAAAAAAATGAAAACTTTCTTTTATACTGTTTTCATAATTTTAAAAACAAAGTAAATTTGAAACAGAAACCCTTTCAGGAATTACGAATCAAATCAATTGAAATGAATTTGTCTAGTATCAATCTGAGTCAAAGCAAGAATATAAGGCATACATGAAATTTAACGTAGGCCTATGCAATTATATTCCGCTGTACAATTCATTATAAGTATTTTTGAATTCTTGTAGGTTTTTATTCATGATGAATATGATGATCCACTGTTAATGGATCCCTTGGTTGCACTACCAATAGAAAATACAGTCAAAACAATCTCTTTACATGCTACTAAGGTAAGTTTACTAAATAGCTTTAATTTCGGAAATAACTGGTGTTGGATGTAAAGCTTCTTGTTTTGCAATGTGTCCTAGATGTCTCTTTGCTGTTATTGGTTAATTAGGACAGTGCGTTGATCGAGCGATTTCTCCAGAATTCAGCGAGAATCTCGTCTGATCATGCAGATAATGGATACAAAGATTCAATACAGGACAGTTAAGTGTTTCTACTTGTCGGTTTATTATTGACTTGATAAATGAATTCAATATTGCTATAAAATCAAAAATTCAGGTATTCAATTATTCAAGTAATTAGAATTCAAAAGTTCCAATAATTTCAAAAACAAAACCTGCTGCTAAGGCAAGTTTACTATAACTGACTTTGGAAATAACTCGTAAATAATGACATCAATACCGTGACAAATAACGTTGACATTCCGTCAAATCATATCACACAAATTCTGGAAATACCAGAAAATTAAAACCAAACAATTTATTTTGTCTGCTTTCTCAGCTCTGACTGAGAATATTAGCCATTGGATATTTGCCCACCTACTAAAGTGCTAATGGTCATCTTCACTATCCCTTTATTATATAAAGGGATAAATTATTCTCGCTTTATATAATAAATGTACGAATAAATTTTTAAATAAATAAATAAATAAATTTTACAAAAAAAAGATAAATAGTTAAATTACTGCTAGAAATGAAAATTTTATTTATTTAGAAGTGGAGATATTACAGAAATAAATAAAGGTAGAAAGGAAAAAATAAAAGCTACCAATGTTCTGTAGCTTGGTTCAAAACTGAGATAAACTTTGGCGAGCTGTTTTCATTTAGAAGTAAAATTACATTGACGGTTATTATAATTATTATTAAGTGGGATTTATCTAAACTTAATTCTTTTGTAATTTTGTGATTTAGTATAGTTTTTACATTTTATTGGATTAACTAATCGGCTACCGCCGCTTCACTCTGGAAGTCTTGCATATGTACCACCATAAAATCCGCCTTATAGAAGTATCAGGTAACTCCTGAGTTTATCGTGCTCCGCGTCTCCAAACAATTTTCTTTAAGTGCACTCGTTGTCTACCAAACCATAGCGCAATTTAAAACTGCGCTAGCGCCATCTATCGACAGTTTTGGAATTGTTTCCATTCAAATTTTTAACGCTGTATAGACACACAAGATCTGAATAGAGATCTACGGTAACTACTTAATCGACCGGGATAAAATGTAAACTATATCCTACTCCGTGTCATAGACTATCTGCATGCAAAATCTCATTCAATTCAGTTGCTGAGGTTTGATTGAATGACAAACAAACTTAGAGTTTCCCTTTTATAAAATTATTTTGAATTTAATATGGAAACGTAATTTTATAGTGATTCAAATTGGCACTGATATCTCCTGGTATATATGTAAAGCTTGTTTTGTACTATAATATATAGTTGAGATTTTCTTTTGCTATTATATTTATACTAAATAGTCCTATAATTATTTACTCTTTATTTTAATCTAGTCAATCACTTTTGTTCGATAATATAGCAATCAATTGCTTCGTTCTTTTCTTTTGCTGTTCTGTTTCAAATTTCGCTTAAAAATTTTATTTACACTTTTTTAAATTGCTTCTCTCTTTTGAATTATATTATAGTTGTTTGATATGATGTAGAAAAAAACCTCACATTTCTTTTCTGGCTTCACGGATAATGATATGTCTTTTAGTTTTAGGAATATATTATTCAGTTTTGACTTTCTGATGTTCTGATAATATTGTTCTACGAAGGTTTTTTTTCCTTAAGTGAAAATAAGTGTTTCTAAAGCACTTTTTTTTGGGAAAATTCAAATCTTCAATCAGAATTTCGCTATCAGGCACAGTTTTTTAGTTATAAGGTCATAAAAACTTCATTTTACTCAATTTCAGAGTTGATTTACCTTGTTACTGAATATATCATATAAAGTGAATGTATGTTTTCATTTACGCAACAACATATACGTCATTACCAAATTGTTCTTAATAAAAGTCTGGTTAATAGCAATTTTTCCAAATTTTCTAGAAAAAGCCTTATCGAAAAAGTCTGTCGAAATCAACCAGAGAGCTTTTGTTACCTCTGTGAAGAGTTCAGCGCATAGGAAGGGATTTCATCCATCATAAAGAATTCGTACAAACGTTATTTTGGAATGGAAATCGGTGCCCAGTATATGGAGGGGCGCCATATTTTTGTTGTACAGTATATTATATTAAATTGGTGGAAGGATAAGATGTTGTATCCATGGTATGCAAATAGCAAAAGATCATACTACCGATTGTTATTTTGTTCAACGAATACACAGGGATTTAAAAACATGAACTCTCATAGACACGTAGTTTGTCCAGACCAATAAGACTACAGTAAGACCAGAGTCATACTCTGAAAATCTTCCAGTACCTTCAGACCAACAAATCAAATTGACAGTGAAGAAAGTAGCAGTGAGGAGTTGTCATCATCTCTTGGAAAAAAAATCACCGTCTGTATCAGGGCACAAGAAACAATCCGACACGCTTTTTAACTCAAGCGAATCAAAATCATTTAGCCCGTGGTTTAGATTTAATAAATAAAATGCAGAACTCCAGGGTTCCAGGTTCCACAGAATACCAATCTTCTCTATCCTAGTACAAACATTACTGAATTTAGGGATAGAGAAAAAGTTGTTATTTATTTTTGCATGACAACTGACTGTCTGCAACGACGTTGGTGGCCTAATAAAAGCTGTGGACTTCAAGTATGAACCAAAGGACTGGGATCTCTTTATAGATGCATCGAAAACCAGTCTGAAGGGGGTTCTGTTGCGTAATGGGAATATAATGCCTTCTAACCCAAACTGCTTATGCCAGTTTGGCTAAAGAAAATTATAAGATATTATAATAAATGCTCAATTTCATTAAATATAATGTGCGTAAGTGGAATATATATGGCGACTTAAAAATAGATATTTGGGATGCAATAAGGCTACACATAACAAGTCTGCTTTCTCTGTGAGTGGGATAGTCGTGGCAGAACCACAACACAAAAAAGAATTGGCCCCAACGAAATTGAAAATTTCCTCGTCTTTAAACCATCAAAGATACAGGAAGGTATTTTTGTGGGACCTGAAATAAGAGAACTTCAGCAAGAACCAGATCTTGAAGCATGTCTAACCGACAAAGACAAACGTGAATGGATATGTTTTACAGTTACATTAGATGTAGATGTAACTGAACTTCCCACGAAGAAGAAGAGCTCAGAACTACAAGGAATTGGTGAACCAGATAATTAATGCATATCAGAGTTTAGGATATGACATGTTTCTTAAAGTACACTTCCTCAATTCGCATCTGGATTACTTTCCAGAGAGCTGGTAGTGATGCATTCGACGAACAAGCTGAAAAGTTTCATAAAGACATACTCACTATGGAGAAAGTCAGCTAATTTTTGCGGGATTATTATTAGACTAGAAAGACACACTACAAAAAAAAAATAACCAGAAATAATGGGAAGAAACATAATTTTGTTCATACGCAAAAATTTTATTATTTTTTTTAAAAACTAAGTGTTTTATAACAATTTTTTTTGTAAATATTGTGTCACATATTACATTTAGAAATTTTAAACATAACATATTAGGGAAAGAGTAAGACTCATTGCGTTGTTTCATGACTTGACTTCATATAAATCTTAAAATATTAAGAATATTAGAAAAAACTTAAACTTCCTGAAACTGAGAAACTTTCCCAGACTTTTGATTTGAAATCAGTGCAGAAATTGCAATAGGAAGCACAACTTCTTTCTTCAGAAAAAGGATTTTTTTCTTGACAGTGTAATCAATATAGAAAACAGCTATTTGCTGTCTTTTTGCTGTAACTAATATTTTCTTATTTTTATTTAAAAAGAAACTTTACTAAAATTTTTAGTACTATTAGAACTACAAAAGCTACATAAAGCAAAAAAACAATACATGAAGCATAAAAAAAATACATGAAGCATAATTGCCCTTAGAATTTTTAAGGGGAATTTTAATTCATAAGTTCTAGTACCATTTATCTTCTTCAATTCCCATCTGCTTCTTAACATATTAATATAGTAAGAAGCGTTGCAGAAGAATTTTAATTCAATTAACTTAACAGTACTTTAAAATTACCTTTTAATATGCAAGAATGTAATACAAATGAAATTTAACTTGCTTCAGAACAATTTTAGCATTAAAACAAAACAAAAAACGCACATACCTAAACACAACACAAATATTCACTGAGGTATATTTGGAATTTCTACTGGCAATCGGAGACAGCACTTTTTCGAGGTTTCTTGACCTCTCATCAGCCCGATTGGCCCAGTATACCTAGCTCAGTGAAATGGAACAATATACAAAACGGACAAACATACAAATCAATGACCCCTCAATTAAAAAAACATTAAAAACAAAATTAAGGATAAAAAGGGGTAAGTAATTAATCCCCGCTAGCATTCAGCTTAGTATTAAAGAATTAAATCAAAGAAAAGCTGTTTTTAGAAATCTTAGAAATGTAGTTACAGCAAACATTTTGCTTAAATTTTGATGATAGATTAGACTTTGAAATCGGATTTTAATATTTGAACTAAGTAAATCTTTAAAGGTGTTACTCAACTGAGGAAAAATATGAAGAAGTTTTGTATTTTTAGCATTGTCTATCAATATAAAGGTTATTTGCAGATCTTGCATAAGCTACAGAAGATAATTCAATCCCTTATCGTTAGTCATTCTAATACCTAATATAATTCGTTCATTTCAGATTATTCATCTTCATCATCCTAAAAGACCAACTGCTCATCAAGTAGATGTAGTTCGATGTGAAAGAAACTGTTTTAATAAAATGATGGAAAGTCATTTACCATGCAAGTAAGATTATTTGGATTTATTTTAATTAGATTCGTAAAAAAGTAATATTAAAAAAAAATACACTCCTTGACACTAAAGAGAATGAGGAGTTTTCTTATCAAGTAATTTGATGGTCACTGAAAAATTTGTATAAAAATAAAATGATTTATTACGTGGAGCTCAAATGTTGAAGCATCTTGTAATTAATAAGTAGCAAAAGAAGTGATTACTTATGAAGTTCTATGCAGTTAGCAGCTAACGGAATGAAGTAGAAGTCGGATGGTTAATAGTTTGAGTATAAAATACACTTAACACAGTAAAAAAGTAAAAAAGGAAGTCTATGGTAAAATAAACAAAAACACCACATCTCCATAAACATAATATGCAAATAGTTTATTTAAAATACTGTGCGATTTTTCGGGATGAAAATTTTAACGCCATCCCTTCTTCAAGTGAAATGAAAATAAAATAATTCTTTGGAATAACTAAAAATACAAAATAGTAATGAACATGAAACACGTTGAAAACAAGATACAATTGTTTTTACAATTGAAATAGCAAATATGCTCGTTTCATTACTTAACAATTATTGAAAACAAATATTTAACAATAAATCCAATAAACTAACAACATTTTAAACACATTAGATCAACCAATTACCTGCTTACAATAAGATATTCACATTATTTTCACATTAAGTCAATTAATTTAACCAACAATCCGGACATCCAATAGTCAAAAAACATTGGATAGTACATTGCAATGATAGCACATCTAGTGAAGATGAAAACTTCATAACATTTCTTAACTACTACTTCACATCGGCAATATTTCGTTTTATTTTGCAAAAACTTTATCTAGCCATAATCAAGCCATTTCTAAACTCCAAAAACGAATAATAATATGTAGTTAACGGCGTTTTAAGAAGAGTTACTAAACTTCATAACATTATTTATTATAAACATCAGAATAGATGTCTAATTAGCAGCATCGGGAACGAAAATAGACTTTGAATAATCACGAAATCGAAGATTGCAAAAGAACAAAGAAATAATTATTACTTTATCGTGTATATTATGCTAATGAGGAATATGCCCAAACCGGGAATGTTTGATTTTAATAGAAATTGGTTATTTGGCTAAATTTGGTCTTGATTATGGTGGTAATGGTCTCCCGTTGCGCAAATCAGCCATTTCGTCGATGTAACACTTTAAAAATATCGTGAGATGTAGGCCTGTTCTTGCAAGAAAGCCAAACATAAAGTCTCTTGCACTCAAATATGAAACCACATTATACTTTGGACTTGAACAGGACTTGGTTGCTTTGGACTTTAGCCTCTTCTATGCTACTACCATTTTCGGCATCATGTATAATAATGCTGTTCTAAGACAAAAGTGATCGGGCATAGGAACTTGGAGCAATATAAATATTTGACAAAAAACACTTCTAACAATTGTTAATGTGTTCGACATATAGGAGAGTTTCCAAGGAATTACTAAAAACACTCACTAGCTTTTCGATAACGTGTCCATATGCTTACTATAAGTACCAGCTGTAGTAAAACTGGTTGTAAACAACATAGTGCATTTTCATAATAAACACTATTCCTGGCTAATGAACTCGTGTCTTCGACCTACAAATGACAATTTTATACTGTCTGAAGTAGAAGACATCCACGGGCTGAATTAATTGTGTAGTTGGTGGTGAACTAATTTCCGTTCGAAGTTCTTTCCCGTAAAATAGCCAAAGCACGTCTTGTACAGTGAAAATCTGCTTGTCCACTCTAGGAATCGATCAGTAGTAGTGTGTCTTCTTGGTATCAGGAATAAACACTTCTGTTAGTTATCTTTCGACATGAAATTCGAGATAATTTCCCGGACGTGCTTATATCAGAGAAAATTTCGAAAGGAGTTTCTCTTTCTATTAGTTGCTTTACATTAAGACCGAATTTTCTTGGATTCCTGGAAACATATAGAAGGTGAGAAAAATGATGTGAACGCTTCTATAAATAAAAACACCAAAAAATTCTAATCACCAATATTTCATTTTTGTTATCCAAGAACTTTATCTAGGTATTTATAAACCATAAAAATATATTTATAAAGAAAAAATAAAGAAAAGAAACTTCTTTTCTCACAAATTCAAAATCATTAACAAAAAAAGAACGTGACACTCTACATAAATAATCAAAAGTTAAAACACGATAACATATAACACCAAATAATGCTAAAACAATAATCAAATAAATTAACAATTAAAAATATTACCAATCATTCATTCAAACAAATTAACAACCAGTCAAATAGACTTACTGCCATTTTAGTAATTTCCTTATTCTTAAATCATTATCTATAAATTTTCTGAAAATACCATAGGAAATATCACCGATCGTCAAAGACGTATCCTTGTTCATGCATTTACTACTATTAATGATACATGAACAAGGATAAGTCTTTGATGATCAGCGATATTTCCTATGGTATTTTCAGAAAATTTATAGATAAAGATTTAAGAATAAGGAAATTACTAAAACGACAGTAAGTCTATTTTTTGAATGATTGCTAATTTGTTTGAATGATTGATTGCTAATATATTTAATTGTTAATATATTTGATGTTGTTTTATCATTATTTGGTGTTATATGTTATCGTGTTTTAACTTTTGATTATTTATGTAGAGTGTCACGTTCTTCTTTTGTTAATGATTTTGAATATTTGAGAAAAGCCGTTTTTTTTCTTTATTTTTTGTTTATGTATATATTTTTATGGTTTATGAATACCTTGATAAAGTTCTTGGATAATAAGAATGAAATATTGGTGATATGAATGTTTAGGTGTTTTTATTTATGGAAGCTGATCGTTAAAAAGTTAGAAAGATGTAACAAGTTTGATGATGTGAACGATTTCAAAAATTCCCTGTACCATCGCTATTGTAGTTATGATCCGACGAATGATACAGTTGGATAGAGTATATGTTCAAGTTTTGTTTGTATTTTTAAAACTGTGAAATATGATCTAAATTAGTCACAAGGCAAACAATTCTAACAAATTTGTGCATTTTATAGATTTTTCTTCCCTTTTCACACGGCAACTGTAAACCCAGTATTCACAGTCCTGGCAAATGTGACAGCAGTGGGTCATTGCCTGTTGCACAGTTTAACAAACGATTACCGCTGCTGCTCGCCATATGATGTTGTTGACATCATGATATTCTCAGGTGAGGAAAGCTGTGTTTTTGAATATCACGGAACGTTACCGGTGACGGTGGTTCAGTGTGGTTTTCGCACCAAATTTTAGAATGACCCATATGTCTAGTACTCCATTCGTAAATGCTATGATCAATATAAGAGAGGGTCCATTTGTAAGGGCAAGTCGAATGGCCGATCGACACTCCCTGAAGAGAGTGCGCACCGCATTCGGGACACGCATTGTTAGCACAGTTGGGAAACGACACGGATGACTTCATTCTGCAGCAAGACCAATCCCACTCAGCCGTAAGCGATGGATCGGCCGTGCATATGGAAATAATTAACATCTGTTGACGTGGCCTCTCCGTTCTCCAAATGTCACTCCCTTAAACTATTTCTTATGGGCGTATGTTACAGACTAGGTATGTGTATCGTCCTTACCACGGGATCTCAACGAAGTGAAAATGCGCAGTTCCACTGCAATCACAACAATAGACGGAGCAATGCTACGTTGATTTTGGGAGACTGTTGAGACATTTGTCGTGTTAACAATGGTGGCCATATCGAATATTTATCACATGTTTCTAAGAAGTCCTACCTGAAATCTACTACACTAATAAGGGAATTACCGGATGTACTCTAGTGATGTACTATCTAGGATCTGGTATGGTGTCAGTATGATGTATTTCGCCGTTATCACAGCCTCTACTCTCCGAGAAAGACTTCCCACCAATTTGATATACAGTGCAACTTGGATGATTCGAACGTCTTTAATTCGAAATCGTGGTTAGTTCGAAGATTTCTCTTGGTCCCTTGAATTTCTTATTACATCAAGTTGTAAAAATCGTTGATAATTCGAAGTTCAGCTTCCTCAATTCGAAGTTTTTATAAAAAATTTCGAACCATAACGACTTTTCGGAGTTTCATCGTTAAGAAATTCGACACCTGACAACTGAAATCCCCTTCCCGCCACTGCTCGACACGTGACGCTTCAGATGCCATTCGAGTTTCCTGCTGTCAATGTCACTATGTCTTTCAGTAAACTACGCGTGTACAAGAATTTAACATTCGCTGAAAAGGTCTCCGTCATTCGCGAGGTGGAAAAGGGTGTGAAGAAGAAATGCCAAATCACCAACGAGTATGGGATAGCGCCGAATTTCGTCGGTACATTGAAGAACAAACCAACGTAAGTGAAGCTGTTTTCCGTTCACTAAACATGCTTGATGATTTTGCTAACCTTAAGCGACTGAATTCTACAAAACAAACAGACATTGCACAATTTTTTGAAAAACTATAATTTTCTGTATTGAATGTAATATTACTGTAGCTTACGTAATATAAATCTTATTTTGTTTACATACATGTAGTGTTTAAGTCTTTCATATCATGATCTTTCTGAATAAATATTTACTTATTGACAGAATAATCTTTTGAAGCATTCAGTGGACCTGAAATTAAAGTTAAAAGATGTAACTTGTTTAATTCAAAGTCTTGGATAATTCGAAGTTTTGTAGTGGTCCCTTCAGCTTCGAATTATCCAAGTTGCACTGTATATCAATGCAGGAATATATTCGTTCCTGCTTCGACTTATTGAACAGCTCTGTGATGAATTGTGGGCGTTTTGGCATACTTTCAACCGGCGCTCCAATTCATTCCAAAGGTGTTTAATTGGGTTCAGAATACCACATTTAGAGTTTCTTTCGATATCTAATTTTAGCCTAAAGTTATCGAAATTTTATCTTTTACAATTTCTAATAGACGATGGGCTAAAGATTCGTTTTCTATTCCTTCTTCAACAACCGTAGTTTTCCATCACTTGTACATTTAAAATGTTCATTACATTTTAGAGGGAAATTTTTCTAATTTCTACCACTATGCAACAGCTTTACAATATCAGACTGTTCTACATAACAGAATGGAAATGCCTAACTTGTAATGCATCAAATAAAAGCTGCCTAATGATGCCTTCTAACTTCGGCTTTCCTGCAACATAGGGGTTATGTCAGCGAAATGGCTGATTTGTGACAGACCATTGCGACATTAATCAGCGACACAAAGAAGCCAAATATCCTATTTTTATTAAAATCGAGCATTTCCGGTTCGCAAAAGTGTAAATGTCAACATATAATCTTCATAAAAAATCATCATGATAATCGTCCTACATCAAAAAATCTTGTGTGGCTATGTTCTTTTAAAGCCAAATCTAAAAACAAAACACGAAAGGAACTTTACGTAGAGGAAAAAGTAACTAAGTCTGCAGCAGACGGCAAAGAAAGGTTGAGGATATCAACAAAGTGCTATTGAGCAGAAGCGGATATATATTTAATGAAAATCAAAAATTCTTCTTTAGTATATAAATCCAAATAACTCGTAGTAACTCCTTCCAAACTTACAAAACATCTTTAATCTTCTATATTTCGATTTCTTCAGCAGAAATCTTCATTGGAAAAACTACAGAAAACGTTAGAATTTCTCTAACATTTAAAACAGAATTCTAAGCATAAACAATCATGTAGTCATTCATGGTACAAACTTTCTTGAATAACAAAAGAAATTCATATAACAATCACAAACCTTCTTTCTTGAATAACAAAAAATTCATACAACAGATAACAATCACCAATTCCTAAACAAATAATCTTTTTTACTAATTCTTATAGAAACAATTTATGTCAATTTCAATTTTTCAATTTCAATTTTTGTTTCAAAATTTTATTATTTTTTATAATTTTTTCCAAAAAACTGAATGAAATGGGATTCATTTTAAGTGCTTTAATTTTGTTAAAACAATTTGTCAGATTAATAAAGCCCGATTCCAAAATGAATCTTTCTGATTCATCTTGGGATACGTATATAATGTCAATAATTGGATCCGGATTATGTGCCAAATTTATTGCGTGAAATGCCCAATCTGATAGTTCTGGTTTATTGTCTCTAGAAGCATTAGTATGTTCCTTTAACCGTTCTTTAAATGATCTTCCGGAACTTCCAATATATAATCCCCCACAGTCTCTACATTCCAATGTATAAATTCCTACCATTTTGTACAATTTGTTGATTTTTTCTTGCCTTCTTTTTTTGAATAACACGTTTCCCTTATAAAATACTACTTTAATTTTGTTTTCTTCCAAAATGTTTTTTAGATAACTATCAATTGCAAAACCAATAGGAAATCGAATTAATTTGTAATTTGTGACTTTATTACTGTTTATTTCCTCTACATTCTTAATTTTCCTTTTGCGAAAAAATTTATCAATACTTGATCGAACTCTTGGATAGCTCTTGGATACTCTTGGATAGCCATTCATTTCCAATTTTTCCTTTAAACTATTAATTTTCCCTTTCCATAAGCTTTTGTCTTCAGTGTAAGCAGTTATCCTTTTTAAATTATTGAAAATTATTTCTTTCTTCGTGGATACTTTGTGATTTGACTCAAAATTTAACATATAATTACTTTGGTAAGGTTTTTGATAATATTCTTAACTGATTGTATTATTACTGTTTATTAATAACGTGTCTAAGAAAGGTAACCTCCCATCATTTTCTTCTTGATAAGTGAATTTTAAAATTTTCGGTTCCGGAAGTTCCGGAAGATCATTTAAAGAACGGTTAAAGGAACATACTAATGCTTGTAGAGACAATAAACCAGAACTATCAGATTGGGCATTTCACGCAATAAATTTGGCACATAATCCGGATCCAATTATTGACATTATATACGTATCCCAAGATGAATCAGAAAGATTCATTTTGGAATCGGGCTTTATTAATCTGACAAATTGTTTTAACGAAATTAAAGCACTTAAAATAAATCCCATTTCATTGAGTTTTTTTGAAAAAATTATAAAAAATAATAAAATTTTGAAAAAAAAATTGAAATTTACATAAATTGTTTCTATAAGAATTGGTAAAAAAGATTATTTGTTTAAGAATTGGTGATTGTTATCTGTTGTATGAATTTTTTGTTATTCAAGAAAGAAAGTTTGTGATTGTTATATGAATTTCTTTTGTTATTAAAGAAAGTTTGTACCATGAATGACTACATGATTGTTTATGCTTAGAA
>JAFIDM010000006.1:6284095-6311990 GCA_023159025.1 Thereuonema tuberculata | reverse complement strand
TTGAATAACAAAAGAAATTCATATAACAATCACAAACCTTCTTTCTTGAATAACAAAAAATTCATACAACAGATAACAATCACCAATTCTTAAACAAATAATCTTTTTTACTAATTCTTATAGAAACAATTTATGTCAATTTCAATTTTTCAATTTCAATTTTTGTTTCAAAATTTTATTATTTTTTATAATTTTTTCAAAAAAACTGAATGAAATGGGATTCATTTTAAGTGCTTTAATTTTGTTAAAACAATTTGTCAGATTAATAAAGCCCGATTCCAAAATGAATCTTTCTGATTCATCTTGGGATACGTATATAATGTCAATAATTGGATCCAGATTATGTGCCAAATTTATTGCGTGAAATGCCCAATCTGATAGTTCTGGTTTATTGTCTCTACAAGCATTAGTATGTTCCTTTAACCGTTCTTTAAATGATCTTCCGGAACTTCCAATATATAATCCCCCACAGTCCCTACATTCCAATGTATAAATTCCTACCATTTTGTACAATTTGTTGATTTTTTCTTGCCTTCTTTTTTTGAATAACACGTTTCCCTTATAAAATACTATTTTAATTTTGTTTTCTTCCAAAATGTTTTTTAGATAACTATCAATTGCAAAACCAATAGGAAATCGAATTAATTTGTAATTTGTGACTTTATTACTGTTTATTTCCTCTACATTCTTAATTTTCCTTTTGCGAAAAAATTTATCAATACTTGATCGAACTCTTGGATAGCTCTTGGATACTCTTGGATAGCCATTCATTTCCAATTTTTCCTTTAAACTATTAATTTTCCCTTTCCATAAGCTTTTCTCTTCAGGGTAAGCAGTTATCCTTTTTAAATTATTGAAAATTATTTCTTTCTTCTTGGATACTTTGTGTTTTGACTCAAAATTTAACATATAATTACTTTGGTAAGGCTTTTGATAATATTCATAACTGATTGTATTATTACTGTTTATTAATAACGTGTCTAAGAAAGGTAACCTCCCATCATTTTCTTCTTGATAAGTGAATTTTAAAACTTTCGGTTCCGGAAGTTCCGGAAGATCATTTAAAGAACGGTTAAAGGAACATACTAATGCTTGTAGAGACAATAAAACAGAACTATCAGATTGCTCATTTCAAGCAATAAATTTGGCACATAATCCGGATCCAATTATTGACATTATATACGTATCCCAAGATGAATCAGAAAGATTCATTTTGGAATCGGGCTTTATTAATCTGACAAATTGTTTTAACGAAATTAAAGCACTTAAAATAAATCCCATTTCATTGAGTTTTTTTGAAAAAATTATAAAAAATAATAAAATTTTGAAAAAAAAATTGAAATTTACATAAATTGTTTCTATAAGAATTGGTAAAAAAGATTATTTGTTTAAGAATTGGTGATTGTTATCTGTTGTATGAATTTTTTGTTATTCAAGAAAGAAAGTTTGTGATTGTTATATGAATTTCTTTTGTTATTAAAGAAAGTTTGTACCATGAATGACTACATGATTGTTTATGCTTAGAATTCTGTTTTAAATGTTAGAGAAAACGTTAGATTTTCTCTACTTTTCTGTAGTTTTTCCAATGAAGAAGATTTCTGCTGAAGAAATCGAAATATAGAAGATTAAAGATGTTTTGTAAGTTTGGAAGGAGTTACTATGAGTTATACGGATATATATTTATTAGTTATGATAGAATGCTACAACGTACTGCAAAAATTATAAGAAAATATTGATATTTGACTAAAGCTTTTTGGAAAATATGTTTTCCATCAATTATGGACAAGTAGCTTCTTAACTCTTGGAATTATAATAAGTTGGAGTTTTGTGTTAAAGAAAAACTGGGTTAGCTTGCTTGATTGATGTGGTGAATATGGGTGGCAAGCCAAACGCCGCGACTGTTGATCTCTTGTGCTATCCGACGGTAATAAGGACAGACGGAGAGAAAGACTGAGAAAGTATGGTAAGGGAACTGCAGGTGAAACCGGAGAACCTATAGAAAACCTGTCCAGCGCGGATCATTAACCATCACATGAGAACCGAACACCGGGGCACTCAGAGGTGAGAGGCCAATATCTTAGTGACAACGCCAACCGCGGGTTAGCTTCGTAAATTAAAATGAATTTTTTATCAAAACAAAAAAATTATGAAGAACCAAAACGAAATTACTGCACCTAAATAATCATTCAAGCCTTTGCGTTTTTCGTCAAAGGGAAGGGAGGAAACTGCTGTTTCGTGCTTTTTAAGGACTCGATCAGCCCGATCCATCCTAACACAGAAAAGCGGGAAAGGATATTAGGATTTCCTTCGTTCCCAAAAAATAACTCCCGAACAAAATAACCAACAATAATAAAAAATGAAAAGAAATTTAACGTGTCCAATGATTCAAAGAATTAAGCAAGTAAACGAGGCACAACGCTAAGAAAGGATTCGCACCCTGAGTTGTCATCGGGAAAAGACTGGGATGGACCATTTCGTCCTTTTTAGAACTTATCAGCCAGCCAAACTCCACCGAATGACAAACCCAGAAGGTGCGAGTGGTATAGCTTTCCCGGGACTCGCTCCCGAGAGCGGGAACTCCCCCCGAAGAAATCCTAACCAAAAATTAAATAAAAAACAAAAAACAACTATTCCTTGTCCTGAAATCTGCTAGGCGCAAACGGAATTTAATTATGGCATTAAATAAAGCCCAAACGTCATATATTTAAAATGAAAAGAAATTTAACGTGCCCAATGATTCAAAGAATTAAGCAATTTTGCTGGCTGATGAGTCCTAATAAGGACGAAATGGTCCATCCCAGTCTCTTCCCGATGACGAATCAGGGTGCGAATCCTTTCTTAGCGTTGTGCCTCATTTACTTGCTTAATTCTAATAATAAAAAATATATATAAATAAATAGGCGCCCAAATGCACTCAAAAACCCTTTGACCTAACGATCGTTTGGAACGAATAGGCCAATGACTACAAAGAAAATAAAGCAAAAAATTAAGGGCGGCCCATTAAACCGACGCGGACATTGAACGTGCGGTTAATCAATTTGAAACAACAGACAACGACAAATTTTAGTTGCGTAAACATTTATTATAAATTCCAACGACAGCCGAATGTCCACCGGAAAAGGTGTAGTTTGGAAATTATTCCTGGGCTCGTTCGACTACTGACTCGTTCGACTTTATATTTGGATATGCTTTACATTTGGGTGCCTACTACACAATGAATATTTTTTTATTTCTGCCTATCCGCAGAAATGCGGACACTGTCAACTGTTTCCGGAATCAGTCAACTGTTCCCTTAAAATTTTATCGGTACGGTCGAATAGAAATGTAGATTGTATAGCAAAAGATCCTCTAAACTAACGCAAATCCAAAATTTGAAGTCGATCGGTTCAGTAGTTGTCGAGCAGAAAATTCTCAAAGTTGCACAAACAAACAGTCAATTCTGTCCGCTTTTTTCCGGATTTGCAGAAATAAATTCTTCATTCCTACTATTTTTGTGCCTCATAACACGATGGTTAAGTCAATTAGCCGATTCGACCTTCCGTTCAGGAGTTGTTTGGGGTAACAGACACGAACGGACAGGGCAAACGCAATATGGGTTGCTACAAACCAACCAAGAAGGCATTATAATCAAAAGAAATAATTTATTTTATGAGGAATCCTTTGATTTTAATAAGATTCCTAATGATCATTAGGTCAAAGGATTTTTTTAAGTGCACTTGAGGACCTACTTTTTATTGTTGTTTATGTTGTTCGGGAGTCATTTTCGGAAGCGAAGAAGATTTCCATTTCTTACCCGCATTTATTGGGTTTATTATCAAGGAGGGTGAATCGATCTGATGAATCTTTAAAAAGGACGAAATGGCGGTTTCCGATTCAAATTCAATGAATTCAAATTCAAAATTCCGATGATAAATTCAAAGCTATGAATGTTTATTTATGTGCAGTCTTTTTGTTTTGATTCTTCATGATTTTTCAAATTTGATTCTTTTGACACAATATTGGGTTGACTAAAACGTTCGTTCGGCTTTTTTTGTACATAAGTTTGCTCTAATAGCGCTTAGGTGTCTTTAACGTCATTTGACACCATATTCTTGGATTATATTACGATAGCTGCCAAATCAGCGTGCATTTAAAAGGAAAACTCATCTAAATTGATGCATTTTGTGTCGCTAATTTGAAGATGGAAGAAACTAAGCACACAAGACCTCATTTTTCTTTGATGACCAGACAAAAAGTGTTACAGCTTGGCTGGGAAGTTCTGATTCATCCGCCCTATTCACCAGACATTGCACCTTCGGATTTCCATTGATTTAGGTCTTTCCAAAATTCTCCTAATGGAAAAAAAAATGAATTCTCTAGAAGACTCCATAGCCACCTGGAAAATTTTTTTGCTGAGAAAGATACACAGGATTGGGAAGATAGAATTTTGAATATTTTTCAGTAATACTCATAATTCCATCTTCCCAATCCTGTTTATCTTTCTCAGCAAAAAAATTTTTCCAGATGACTATGGAGTCTTCTAGAGAATTGATGGCAGAAGATGGTGGAAAAGATCATTGAAGACGTTGTTCAATAAAAGTATTCCTGAAAATGAAAATTGTGTCTATTGGTTTTACTTTAAACCATATGAACCTTCTGGCCAACCCAACAAGGTTATCCCATACAACTATCTTTTCAATGAGGAATTGTTCTATATAATGTCCAATAACATGAAAACTATGAACTATCTGTTTTACGTACGCAGAATTATGCACCAATATAGTTGTACTATTTATAATAATGTAGCAAAGAATCAATTTTCTGCTTTTCACTGCACTGATTACAATTTGATAGTAACTTTCACTTCTTTTAATTTAGATTGCCATTTATGGAAAATTCAATGAAGGAAAGCTGCTCTACTCCTATGTTTTTGAACCATTCTATGTACGTTTCAAAAATTCTTTTTAAACAATTTATTTCCGGAGATAAGTGCAACTGTCCTCGAAGATCTCAAGAATATTTATATGAGGCAGATATCGGATACTATCTATTTAATGTCGGTGATGGAATTTCTTTTAATTTATATCTGATTCTTTTTCAAAGTAATATATTCCTTGTTGTTATGGATTACTTTAAGTTAAATGTTAATGCTGTTTTTGCAAATATTTGTGGAAATTTAGGTTTGTTTCTTGGTGTTTGTATCCCATCCATAATTGAAGGTTTGGAAATGATTTTCTATTTGATTAGGAGAAAATATTTTGAGAGTCGATATTAAAATCTCACGTTTCCCCTTCCTTAAGCAGTTATATAGTTATCCTATATTTTAGTAAATTATCTCGTTCTGTTATCTAGAACTGTTGAATGGAATGGACGCATATTATTTTCCTCTTTCTTAGAATGCTTAGGTTTCTAAAACAAACTATTTCATTGTAGTGTTTTCCAACAATAATAAGGATCTTACAGTATAGGTAAAAAAAGTCACTAACATTCTATCAAAATGACAACCAAAAATCGAATATCTTTATTTCATTTACGGAAAGTTACCATCGATTAATAAGGTAATTGTCACAAGTCAGTTGTGTATCCTACAGTATCCTTATGTAGGATTACATAGCCCTAGGGGTAGCGGAAGGTGAGGCTTAACCAGCCGAGATAACAGGAAATTGGGTGATTCTTCACAAGTTAGGCATAGCTAAATTTTGACTTAAATCAGTCCGTTGACAATCCAGCTTCACCGCAGCTTGCCTCAAAACTCTTTCTGGTCCCGAATCTTTCTGTAACTTGAACTTCTAAGGCAATCAAGAAACGCCATTTTCTTAATCTCCATTATCATATTTAAGGAGCAACAATTTAACAGTAAAAATGAATGGAAAACATGAGAGATAAGTCTTAATTAAGTATTAACACTATTAAACAAAATTTGCATATAGAACAAGCAGTGATTTCAATATCAGCACGACTGAAGTAATGTCAGATAACTGTAGTCTCGTAGTAGGATCTACAATTAGACTGTTCCTGAATGATCTTTCATAATATTATGCTTTGATATATTTTGCACTATATTAATGTTATTTATATAATTTTTACAGCAATATTGTTTATTAATGTAAATTTGAACAGTAATCATAATTTTATGGATAAAACATTAATTTCTTAATTCTTATATTTGTTTACAATGTAAAAGTTTCAGTGAGTGAAGTGAGAAATTTCCTTCGAGAAGCAATTTCATATCCTTCTTCAAATATTATCATGGACAATAAGAAAAAGAAGAAAATTAATTAATAAGTATTCATTTATTGTAAAAGTATCGTTCATTAAAAAATTGGATAAATATTTGCTATGGTAAAGTTATATGGTTTATAGTAATTTGTGAAATTAATATTAAATTAACTCAAAATATGATATCATTCCAAATATATCAAGTACGATTATTGCACGCAATATTTGTTGGGTATATATCGTCACTCATTTTGTAGAGAGATAGAGAAGTATGAAGTTGAAAAATTGGTTACAATTTCAACCAACTATTTCAACAATATGGCACAGGTTGAGGATGAGAATGCTTGGTGCTCTAGTGAAGCCATCTTTGTATTAATCGTTTATATGATCAAACCTTTTGAAGTCTTTCAGTAAATTCAATATATAAAATATAAAGAAAATTTTAATAAATATATTTGGGGATCAAAAATTTCTAGTACATAGCAAATCGAGTACGTTGCTCTGATTACAAAAGAAAAAAAGAAATGCAGTTTATTGCTATAGCAATTTGAAATTGCTAGTTTAGCAGGAATCTACTGCCTCTTAACCAAGTTTAAAAGTTTAATACAGACAAACACAAAATTGACAACATTGACAAACTGACTCTTATTTTGTACGGATCCAACTAAGCGAGTTACGATCTTTTGAATTTTGTACTTTTGACGTTTCTTGATTACTTTTGTATTTACTGTAATTAAGATCTTTTATTGTATTTCTATTGAAATGTGTTTTTTTTTTAAACTGTCATGATTCCTCATCTTTAAATTTTGAAATACATTAAAGACTCGAGAAAGCTGACTTACTACTTATGGAGGAGGAGACTAAAGTACGTCATCAGTAAATGGTACCGTTTGTATGAAGTCAATAGATGTTAGAACGGCAAATGGACCAATTCTAGACGTAAATTTTTTGTTTGACTGGAATAACCTCATATTAACTAACTCTTGAATTGATTTATAGTCTCTCATTAATTTTATTCATTCATATTTACCTTAGCTAAAATTTGAATATCAATTTTGAAGTTCTTCAGCAATAATATAGAGTATTCACCGTTTGGACTCAATTACAATATCTGCATAAACCCTTTCCTGAAATTATTTAATATATTACTGTTAACTATTATTCCTAGTTTTACTTGTCATAAAATTGCTGTCGAAAGAAAGGTTTTTAATTTCTCAATTGTAGCAACACTACAATACTTAAAAATATCTTTTAAAATTTCTCCTCATTGCACTTTTTATTTTCAAAAATCTATCTAAAAATAAGACAGAATAATCTAAACTAAATATTTCCAGAAAATTCAAATTTTCACACTAAAATTTAAGCTTGATTTGAGAAATAAAAAGTTATTAATTTATTTGTTAGAATCAATCTTTATTGTTTCAAGTATAAGAAGTGATTACTGCTGTCTTTGAGCTGAGTATTTATGCTGTCCGTTGCGATATTGTCATTTAATATTATTTTACAAAAATATATAAAATGGGAACTAAAATGTCATCCGAAAAATGGTACAAGAGAGACTAAGCATTTTCTTCTTGACAATTTTGTTGAATTTCTAAGAAATTGGAAATGTATTGGAAGCTATGAAATATTAAACATCTATTAAATTTAATAGATTATAAATTTAATAGATAATAAATTAAATTCAAAAGCAAAGAAATGAACAGTTCAGGAAGTTCTCAATATTTAAATTGACTTTAAAATTTAAAGCTATCAGGACTTAAGTTTAATTGAAATGGCTCATTGCCCTCATTATCCTTTGTAGTTTGATTATAATGTTTTTAATAAACAGAAGTGGAAAATTAAAATCACATTTACTCGACCATTTTGTTTCATAAATTTTTGTTTCTATTTCATACTTGAATTTCTGTTTCTGATAAATTTTGATGGAGTTGGACAAAAAATAGTAATTCGAAAACTATTGTAATTATATTTTATTTTAATATTTTAATAATTTAGACATCAATACGTTTTTCAAGAAAGTATCTACTTTTAAAGATCAAAATATTGTTATAAAAACCCTTTATTATTGATATTCATCCTCAAGTTAATATATATGTCTTCACCGCAAATTCCGTGCAATGCACAATCCACTAATAGTTTGTAGATGATGCAAGCATTCAAATGAATATGATAATGAATTTCTGAATATCTGTAAAATGTGGCTGTTGCATTATTATAAGAATTAAATTGCAAATAATAAATTTGTATCCATTGTTAATAAAGACAAATATTCTAAACCATGGAACTTTTAGTAATTTGAGTTTTTTTAAGCACAAATTTTAATCATATGTTCTGATCATCATTTTATAAGCATGAAGGTTTATAATGTTCATACAAGGACATAAAATATTTAATTAATCACTCTATCTTAATTAAATTAAATGCACTTAACATTTACTGAATATTAGTGGGAACCTAAGTGGGGTCTCCAAAGCTTAAAAAACAATAAAAACTAACTAAAAATATTGGTTAGAAAATTATGTGCCAGTATTCCACAGGCATCAATGATTTTTTTAGTGCATTGAAAAGTAAAAAGGCGCATTTAAATATTAATAAACATCAATGGGTAAGACCAAGTGTTTACTAAGTGACATCCTAGAATATGCTAGAGCTGTTTGACGTTCTTTGGAGATCGTTAGCTAGTTCTGGTCACCAGGAAGCAGCGAGGTCTCAGTACAAAAGTTAACAGAGTAATTCTACATTATGATATTAAATACTAATTTACAACTTTGTCAAAGATTGTAAAAAAAAATACATATGGTTGGTTTTTCAAGCTTTCAAACATTTTGAAACGTTTTACAAAAACGATTTGACAAAATCTGGTTAAGGAACTGACTGTAGTAGATGTTATAATAAATAAATAACAAAAGCTTCTAATAGCCCTGGATGGATTTCATCTGCTCCCAAGGTTCGAATTCGTAAGATTACTTGGATGTAATTTACAGAGTAACAACTAGGGTCATGGTACAGTAATGTTAGCTCAGCTACAATCTAGTTTTTTTATATGAGAAAAACTGGATAACGCCGTAAAATAGGTATTAATAAAACGAAACTGTCTAAGCGGTTAAACAATAACATTAAACTGTATTAAAAGTATAACTGTAACGGTGCAAATTTAAGCACTTTTAGTAATGATTTGGGGATAAATTGTAATTTAAATTTATATAAATAAATGTGGTTTATTAAGTAATGATTTTAATAAATATTTGTTAATTTACATTTTAGACCTACTATATAAATAATTTAAATAAGTATTGTTAATATTTAATTGTGTGTAGATTTACATTTATTCTTTCTTAAATCAAAATTGTAATGATTTATATTGTAAAACGTTACGTGGGAAAGTGAAGAGAAGGGAGAATTCACGGTAATATCATTGACCTTTGAACTGTGCACGTTATGACTGGACAAAAGTTGCGATTACAAATCGAGTTGCCGAGTGCAAACGGCAAGAAACTATAACCACGGGATTGATTTGAGGAAATATTATTGGTGAATTATCCATTTTGGCGCGAAAAGAGGAGTTGGAAGTGTGTTCTCCTAGGATTAAGTCAGAGAGTGTTGTGTTGCGGCTGCAGTTGAGGTGAATGGTTGTCTAAAAGTTGACGTCGGAGTTGAATTCGTCAACTAGCCGTTATTATGTACTAGTTTAGACAGATTAATCGTCTCTGTTTAGGTTGAACGGCCATCCAAATCATCAGACAATATTATTTTTATGTTAATTAACTGTTATGGTCGGTTAAAGAACTGTTTGAAAAGTATTAGAAATTGCATCCGAATCGAGTAATCCAGAGTGAAAGCTTACAACACGCAACCTGAGGGGAAAATTTCGATTATGTTAACCAGACGAAATACCGGCGCCGTCAGAAGTACTCTTCGCATCACCGTTCTATACTCTACGATAATTTCTCTATTTCTCCGTGTACGGGCTCGTTTCGGAGGTCTACGCGGGAACGACTAAGTCAACGGAGGGCAAAGACAAGTCACGGAAGGGCAACAAAGGAAACCCGGCAGACTTCGTCGCTTATCCGATCCGAAGGAAGGCTTCGGCAAGACAGCGTCAAGGCTACATTGAACGGGGAGACGACGTACTGGACCCCGATCAAACGCTACGCCACCCACGTAAACTTAAAGAACGACGGGAGAGTCGAATGGCGTCAGGAAAGTCGTATGTGTGAAAGAGACCGCCCGAGTCGAAAAGGAAACTTAGTGAATGAGTGCCTCATGGATTGTGTGTGTGAAGGGACAGAGCATTTTAGTGTATAAAGGCTAAGAAAGGACAATGGAGTGACAATTCTGACCGTTAGTTTAACAGTAAGACATTTTATTTCAATTAAAACAAAACTATTTTAATTTTTGTTACAGTGTTAACCGACTTGGTGTTAGCTAACTTTTGTAACGGTTAATGTGTTTGATTATTTTAAATATTATACATCGAGTGGTAAAGACTATTACAAAGACTTTAATAGTTAGTTCACAATTAACGGAAGTTTAATGAGAAATGTAAAAGGTGTTTGAATAATATTAATTATATGTAGTTTTACTTTAAATGTATATTTCTTAAGTGTACTTTGGAATAATTAAGATATTTCATTATTACATAATGTCACAAAAAAATTAATTATGATTATTATTAAATATTAAATATTAACTTGATTAGCCATTTGGAAACTTTATTTGAAATAATTCCGCGAATCAAGGTAAAAATGAATGAAAATATCTCTGCTATCATTCCGTTTTAAAGGATTACGAACAACCTGCAAGAATGATAAGCTAAAGGATAAATAAACATACTTTATCACACAGGGTTTAAAAGAAGACAAAACTTTAATCACTGAATAAACACAATAATATGTAGGAAAACACATCCAGTGGATTCTTACTTTCACGCTATATCTAACTGAAGGTATGGTTAACTAAATAGATTGATTAGCTTAGATTAGAAAGTTTCCTTATTTAAGAAAATTTCGAAAGAAACATGTTCAATTAAACGGTAAGGAAATGTGAGACTTGTCAGCACATTTCGTGTGCAGTCAGAGTTGATAGGCTTACCAAAGTATCTCTGCGAATGTTCTCGTTGTTCACGACGCACTATGAGATCTCATTTTTGCACCTAACTCGCACACGATTTCACATTAAGCACATTGGTCCGAAAGTTTCACTAAAACACTCCGCAGGTCTGGCACACTGAAGCATTGGAAGATACGTATCACTATCGCAGAACTGTTCCGTAAAATCACAGGCCGGGTGGTCTCTCCGTCCCCCGGGAAGAGCAGCTTCTGACGCTCGCAAGTTCCCGTGGCAGACTACGTCTTGTGCACACTGGTTTTGCTTCGGAAATCGTTCGTTGACCGGTGAAATTCTCTCCGCTGCTGCCTTCCTAGCATCTGCGTCGAGCGGGTTGATCGGCCGTAGAACCACGTCAATTGGAGACGGTTGTACGGCGTTATCCGGGTGGACTCATTGTGGGTCGGGCGCCGCCCCGCCTTATCCAACGGGTTCGTAACCAACGACCGCTTCGACATTCCTGCGTAGGACATTTTTGGGCCGACGAGGGTAAAAACACACTCTGTGTGGGTATAGTGTCTTTCGCCAGGCTTATCGTTCTCACACAAATCCTTGTTTAAGAGGAAGAATAAGATAAAAGTTAAAACTAAAAACTAAAGTGAGAATAAAGTTACTTAAAGTCGGAGATTACATTTTTGCAACTGATGGTTAGCAACTCCGACACCAAACTCCGTTATTTTTCTGGAAAGATCAAATAATTGAAAAGAATAACTGATTACGTCACCAAAACACACACAAATTAACCAATAAAGTGGCAGGCGACTAAGAGACGGGTAGGTCACGAAGGGAGAAGATGATTGACAGGCCAAAGACAATGTAAAAGAAAGCAAAGGAAGCTCTCAAATAAACAGAGTAGCAAAAGAGAAACAAGAGGGCAACAGGTCAACTAAAGGAAACGAAACTCAAGACCACCGAAGAAAAGATAAACATGAATGATGAAACTATAAGTCTAATGCAAAAGGAATTCGCAAAAATTAAAAATAACAGTAAAACAGTGAAAAATGGCGAAAAAAATAAAGGAACGAAAAATGAAAGGGCAAAAATAAACAAGAAGCTAAAAAAAATCGTGACAGTATTTTGTTGTGTGGATTAAGGGTTGGTTTATTTCTTTTGGGCAGGTGCACCTTGGGAAGGATTGTCTTACTGGGTTTAATGAGTATTTTGAATATGTGTTAATAAATGTGTTTCATTAAATAAAAATATCATTTCAGTTCCTGTTGCTGAGAGTTTTGATTGGTCCTTTCAATACTTAGTTATTACACCTAATACCTTATTTAGTTAATTAGATATCATTAAGTGTTAGTTAACTATTTATTCCATATTAAGTTTAGGTTTAGTTAACGATTGATTATATTGAAGCTATCTTTAATTTGTGAAATATGTTAGATTTTGGAAGGGAATCCTATTTCGACCTAATATCAGCTGATTGGATGTTTGTCACTTCTCCATCCCTTATCCTTAGGAAATTGGAGAAAACATATCCTCAAGTCGTATTCAAGTAAGACCACGATATAACATGTCCGTCTAACATCTTGTCTTAGCTTCTTTCTCTTCTTCTCCTGTTCGCTTTGGAAGTGATGAGACAATGCAGAATTATCTGTCTTTCATGTAGCCTGGGCTACATTATGCTCACTTCTCATTCAATACGAGATAAGCAGGAACGTCTTAACTAAATACCAGGTGTCTAAGAAATGACGTGAGGTGTTTGAAGTGCCATAAGTTCATAAAAATTTGGCTCATCGATCTCAAATTTTAGATTTCAGGCTTATGGTCATGGTGAGTGCAAACATGAGAAAAAACTTTCTAATTCACATATTGACCACCAGGGGGCATGCATGTTGCGCTGTTGTCGGGTGTATAAATGAAGCTCCTCTTGAAAAGGCTAGCATACGATGACTCATTCACTAGTCCTCAGCAAGACCACAGCTTTAACATTTTTTGACTGTGCTTTACTCGTGAAGCTTTATTATCAGTTGCATTCGAATGCCACTAGGGCATTACGTGAACAGAGGCGCATCAGAGGAATCAGAAGCGATCTAGGACCATTATCGATAACAATTTACGATTTATGGTTCACCTGCATCATTACAAGAGTTCGCTACGCATTTTATTGTGAAACCAAGTGTTTCCATTCCTGCAACAGAACGGTGCCCTAATCGCAGTAGTCTTCATGCAAGATAGACAGATTCACGTGTTGATAGAAATGTGATTGCAGTGTGTATCCTTAAGTATTATGTAATAAACTAGCATTATCCTTAAGCATGGTCCCTCACGATCCCCTGACATTAATGCTTACTAAAACTTTTGGCTAAGGGGTTACCTCAAGAATCAGGTTATCAAGCTAGGATAGAATAAAAATATTAATATTTCTGAAGTTTAAATATACTATTAATATGAGTGATTTCTTATAAAATCGAAAGATTTTATTTATGCTGAAAGAAATAATCAGAAATGTTTAGAAATATAAACAATTAAAATAGCTGCAATTCTTCTCAAAAATGCATAGTTCTCATCTTATCATACTAGCCATAACATAATAAATTAATAAAAAGGACACATGGAACCTTCATTAACAGGCCATTTAGTGGATTTCTGAATTCATTACTTCCTCAAGCAAAGTAACGAAACCGGAATATTTACGTGATATTGCAAAGATTATCAGATAACCTGTTAAATTATCAATCAACATAAAGCAGGCAAACAGTGATGAAAGAACGAAGCAAACTTCTCAGTAGTCAAAATCTTATGAGTCATTAGTAAATGGACAGAAAAGAAAGTGTAGATATATCCAATTTTGTAACAAAGCACCCCAATTAATAAACAGCGAATTCTCATTTGAAGCCAACAAACCTTAATGATTTTCTGACATCAAATGCACCCAAACTTTTGAATACAATTGCTGCAAGTCGAAAAATATGATAGATATTTCTTAATTTGCAGTTCTTAGAAGCAGTAGTTTCATCAGTGGGTTTTGAAATATTAAAATGAGATACTCTTTGCATTTTAAGAGGAAATATTATTCCTTCATATAATATTATTCTTCGAAGTTGATTTTCAAATAACCAACTTTTAAAATTAATGCTACTAGATGGTAGTTGTATGATGTTTTGTAATTATGAGCAGAAAAGATAAATGTATTTTTTCATTATTTGCAAATAACAAATAATTTTGTAGAAACAATTGTAGCAGAAAAACGTTTCAAATTAAAATGCAGGGAAATTATGATATTTTAAGATATAGTAGTTATGATCATTACAACTAACGTAAAGTTGGGAAATTATCTATTGCTTGCCATTATTAAGAGAAATTTGTAATAATGATAATGATGATTATTTCTCTATATTATCTGAATTACAAAGAATAACACGATTGTTCTCTCCTAATATTTTCATTTTTTTTTAGTAATAGTCATTAAAGAATCATTAAAGTTTTATCTTCGTTTGATTTTCTTTCCTTGGTCGATAAAACATTATATTGATATAAATCATTTCCTGTTCTTTGGCTACAAAAGGATTTCAAGATAAAGAAGGAAATTAGGTCATTTTAATGCCAACATAAACTCACATATTTTCTATTTATCTTAACAATCAATAAACTTATGTTCAGGATTTGATATCTTTATTTTAAATAAACAAAATAAAATGATGATTTTTTTTTTTTGTTATTTGTTTTCATTCCAGGGAACGTTTATTCGGAGTAAAGCATTACCTAAGAGAACAGGAGATCTGTTAAATCTGGGGGCACGGCAGTGCCCCCGACAAGACGAGCCGAAGGCAGGAAGGGCACTACGTACCTTTTCTGGAAGTGTTTCGTCGTATTTTCGAACCCTCATAGCTTAGGCCTGGATAATACTAGAGAGCTCAAATTTTCAGGATATGATGCAGTTACCAGACTAATAAAATACGCTAAGTTTCATTAATTTAGCTTTTATACTTTGGATTTTATTAATACCTAAAATACATCGATTCCGTCACTCACTCACTCACTCACTCACTGACTGACTGACTCATGATCATCAAAACCTCCAGGGTACTTCCTGAAGTCCTAGAAAGCTGAAATTTGGTATGCAGGCTAGGATTAGCACACAAACAACAAAAAATTTAAGAAATCCGTAACTTTCACCCTGCGACCCCTCATAAAGGGGGGGGGTCTGGTCATGTATTATCGAACCCTCATAGCTTCGGCCTGGATAATACTAGAGAGCTCAAATTTTCAGGATAAGATGCAGTTACCATACTAATGAAATACGCTAAGTTTCATTTATCTAGCTTTTATACTTTGGATTTTATTAAGATCTGAAATATGTCGTACCCTCAATGCTTCGGCCTAAATAATACTGTGTAATAATGTTATTTCTTACAAAAGTGCAAACAGCTTGTATATACAAGTTGACCAATAGAAAAACAGAAAAGTAGGGTATTGAAAAAAAAATCCATTTTCTAAATAATCTTAAAACTAAATTTAGTTGTAATAGATAATCCCACCCAAAACATTTCATGTAAAATAAGTTGCCAAGACTCACATGCTCATAACGCTTTCACTGTTAAAAAGTTATAAGATCTCATCTTACAAAAAGAAATGAAATCTCACCCAAAACACTTCGTGTAAAATAAGTTGTCAAGACTCACATGCTTATAACGCTTTCACTGTTAAAAAGTTATCAGATCTCATCTTACAAAAAGAAATGAAATCCCACCCAAAACACTTCGTGTAAAATAATTTGCCAAGACTCACATGCTCATAATGCTTTCACTGTTAAAAAGATATGAGATCTCATGTAGAGCCAAGCCCCTAACTCTACGAGGCCTAACTCTACAAGGCCTAACTCTAAAAACCCTATATCTTGGTCAAAAAGTATGGCTTGGCCGTTTCATGGAACTATTTCATCTCAACCAAACCATTTCATGTAAAATACGTTGCCAATATGTTCATAACGCTTTCACTGTTAAAAAGTTATCAGATTTCATATAGTGCCAAGCCCCTCACTATACATGTCTAACTCTAAAAACCCTACTATCTTGGTCAAAAAGTATGGCTTGGCCGTTTCATGGAACTATTTCATCTCACCCAAAACATCTCATGTAAAATACGTTGCCAAGATGCTCATAACGCTTTCACTGTTAAAAAGTTATCAGATTTCATATAGTGCCAATCCCCTCACTATACATGCCTAACTCTGAAAACCCTAATATCTTGGTCAAAAAGTGTGCCTTGGCATACTCCATATCCTTTACATAACTCCATGGGATTGTCTGTGTGACAGCCACGAAACGGCCAAGGCATACTTTTTGACCAAGATATAGGGTTTTTAGAGTTAGGGCTTGTAGAGTTAGGCCTCGTAGAGTTAGGGGATTGGCTCTACATGAGATCTCATATCTTTTTAACAGTGAAAGCATTATGAGCATGTGAGTCTTGGCAACTTATTTTACACGAAATGTTTTGGGTGGGATAACATTTACAGTGCTACAAAACAAATCATTTTTCACTACTTTTATTAAGTTAATGATTCCAAATAGTACAGACGTTTAAAAATAACGAGCGATTCCGTAAGATAACAATTTATTTGTTTCAAAATATTCTGATCAACGAATTTTGGAAACATTTTGAAACTACGCAGAGATGAATATTAACTTTTTAAGACTATCAGTTAAGGAAAAGAAGCTTCGATCGCATCAAAAACATTCAATCAGCAGGAAAAAGTGATCATATCATGAGGAAAAATCAAGATACAATACCAATCCAAGATATCATACGAAACGGAAACTTCTCTATACTATTCACACTAATAAAATAAATTTCAGGTTAACACAACAGATTTCAAAAATCAATGATAGATGATATTCCGACACAGTCAATGAAAAAAAGAATGTTTACTAAACAATAATAAATTGACATAACAACACAGATAATTGATTTCTAAAGATATTATTTTTCTTAAGGAAAATTTTTTTTTTATACTAGGAAAACTATATTAATTAATTTTAATAGATTTTTTTAAAATGGTATATTTTGTCATCTCTCCCGGGTGGATAGTTAAATTCGGTCCTGTCATAGGAGAAAATGGGAAATTTGTCCTTAAAAATATTTTGTTTAAAGTAACTTATAATAACTTTCAATTACAAATTATCATCGAATTTTTTTTTACGGACTAAGTTTGGAAACGCTAAATAAAAGAGCTGACTTATTGCCAAAATGATATCCTACGACAGATCCTTGTTGAACGACAGATATAGTAGGGCCAATTCTTTTGATAAAAAACCGATTAAAAGATGATATATCCTTTTATATCTAGTTTTGTTTTTGATTCAGGTTGGCCATCCTTTAACACGAAGGGAAGTCCGCATTCATTTGTTCAAATAGTGTTTGTATGTATTTACTATCCCTGATTACAATAACTAATGACATTTATGACATATAAAGTAGATGAAAAGTAATTAGCAGAAAACTACGTACTAAAACTACGTACTATAAAGCTCAATTATCGCTATTTTAAAATGTTTTTAGCAATCGATGCTCAGCTCTGCTCACTGCGTCACTGAGATATTGATCCGTACACCCTTGTTTACCGATATTAAAAGTTAATGAATCCCATTGCAGTCTTATAAATGGCTCTTGGTATTGAGGGACTTAACCTTCATCCGCTCGCTCACTCTAGCATCACGCTTCCGCTCGCACAGACAGCAATTTGGATGTCAATGATATTTCACAATTTTCAGCAATTTCTTTCGATCAACTTGCATATTTTTGGATATTTATGATAAATGAACATAAACACAATATCGGAAGCTCAATTTTGACGAGTAATCTTTATTAAAAACAAACACAGTACTCTTAAAAACAGGATATTACATTTTTTTTTTTGGAAACAAACAAAAATCTAAATCTAAAGAGAAGCTAACTAGAACTAAACTTAAGTTGACACTATTTACTAACGTAAATATTCAAAGATATGCAATTTGATTGAAGGAAATTGTTTGAAATTATGAAAAATCATTGACGGCAAAATTGTCGTCGATGCGAGCGGAAGTGTGACGCTAGAGGGCGCGAGCGTATGAAAGAAAGCTGATGAAGGAAAGATGAAAAAACTATTAAGAAATAAGAAGAGAAAATAAAACACAATCTAAAGTATAATAAAGTAAATAAAAAGCGAAATTATAGTGACAAATAACGAAACGTTTTATTACATTTTAAGTTTTGTGGCGTTAGAAAAATTCGCGGTTCCGCTCGCATCAACTGCAGATTGGCCATCAACTCACTTCCTGGACTTTGGATAAGTACTGAGTCTCCGAAAACGACTAACTTCATTGTTTTACATTAGCAGCTAGCAGAGGAAGGCTGAACTTGCGAATAAATGTCCCTCCCACCCGGTTCTTGCCGCTCGGGGAAAAAAGGAGCGCAAAATTACAAAATGAAGACAAATTTGCCGTCCGCGCGAGCGGATGAGGGATTCCATGGCAAACGGACTAAGCTAACCTCTCGTGTTCAGTCAGACGAAATCCTCCCCAGCCATTAACTGCCAAGAAAGATTTTTTTTGACGTGCCCATTTTTGCAGAAGGCTGGGCCAACCCTCGGACTCGTCCGGAGACAAAATATCAAGGGAAAAACTCACCGAACTCCGCAGGAAATTGAGTCTCGTTTCTTCTGCCTGTACTCTAGTGCCTTAGAATAGGACCCTTGAGTGCAGGTATGATTATTACAGTTCATTAGTTGTCTTAGAAGTATTTGTGAATGAATAATAATAATAGAAATAGAGAAAATGCTCTCCAAAGTTAATAGTTTTCAGAACAGAAAAACGAATTCACCGACTCTACAAATTAATACTCGAATTTTCAATAATTATTCTTAGAAAAAGATTGCAGCTCCAACTTGTACTCTGTACTCTGAATTAAATGATGTTGAAATTCGTTATTTTAAATATCAAATACCAAATACCAAATCACTTGATGGAGGCGGCAATTCGACTTTTACCACTCTTCTCTGGAAAGATTTCTATATCCAATGATTTGTAGTGTAAAGTTACAGCTCATCAAAGGAGTCAGTCAAACCAAAATAATAGAAGCGATTCAACACACTTTTCATTTTAAATAGAGATTATCAAACATCTAAATAAGTTAAATTTTGAAAGTCTTGATTTTCAAACCATAGTGCGGCAGACAGTTCTTTAAACGTAGGCCAGGTAGGTACAAGGGCAAAGAAAGGACAATAGAATTATATGAAATACAAAAATGTAAAGCATTGTAAAATTTTAATTTATTCTTAAAAAGATGAACATTGTCATTTTGTGAAAAAATAATACAAGTATAATGCAGCCTATAAAATAATATCCGTGTTAAGTGGACCCAAAATGCACAGGAACAAAGATATGGCAGCAATATCTATTATTTCAAATACATTTGTTTTAATTAGCCACAGTTACTTAACAAACCTCGATTATTTATCTCGAATAGTGTTGCCTCAATCTTTCAGCAACTAAACTATATCAGTTATGAAACATGAAAAAAAAAATACTTTAAAAAAATTAATAACTTTTAAAGTCATTATTTTTTTAAAAGTATTTTAAATAATAACTTAAAAAGTAATTTTTCCACTTCATTAATACTTCAAAACAATCAGCAAATTAAAATACTTTTTATTAACTTTATGTTTCATCTTAATGCTCTGATATTGTGGTGATTTATTCGTTGCCCTGGTTCGTTGAAATAAGATGAACAAGACTGATGATAGATCTGAACAGGTTCTCTTTATTAACAAGTGTGCAAGGGTTTATATAAGTTTATTTACAATGGTGCTGATTGGCTGGCGAGCTTAAAAATGATTGGTACGTTTAAATGAAAACATAAATTAACGAAAAGATTTAAATTTACAAAGGATTGTGGGAACCCGACCAGCCGTTGAGATTTAATAATGAACAAAAATAAGATTAATAGTTGACAGTTGAAATTTGAAATAATACAAGTGATTCTGAATAAGTAAAAGATAAAATACATAGGATAAATAGAAATAAATATACAAATATAAATATAAAACTCGTCACAATAATTCCCCCCTCAAGTGTTTTTGTTCCGAAAACAATAATGAAATGCTATATACAAGGGGATAAAATAATGCATGTACTAAAAAAATATGTATATATATATATACATATATATGTGGCCATAAAAAAAATAATAATACTGAGCTCAGAGAAAAAAAATACATAGAACTATGAACAAATATTTACAATGAAAAGGTGTGCACAAAAAAAAATAATTCGTTATAACGAGGTATCCGTGCTAGCACTGAGGGAAGAGAGAGAAAAAAAAATTCTCACATTTTTCGTCTAAGTGTCTGTAATTGTTCCTAATTATTTAAACTAATGTCCAGTTATACATAAGAAAATGTTCACTGTAAGTTCAAAGTCACTGTAATAATCCTCTGGGTAGTCCTAGGCACTGTTTTGAATATCGCTGTCATAATCCTCTGGATAATCCTAAGCACTGTTATAATCCTTTAGATAATCTTAGGCACTGTTATAATCTACAATAACACTAATGAGCACTGGTTTGTAATATCACTATTGGGCACTGGTTAGTCACGGCAGAGTTCTGCCGGAACGCAAAGTCATTCCGTAGGCAGGCACTGAATCACTGGGGGGTTCCGATGTCACATTTGCATCAGTGGGTGGCTCGGGCGTCGGCTCCACTTCATCGGCAGGATAGAATGGTTTCAACCGGGCTATATGAATACCTCCGGTTGGGGGCGATTGATGTTGCATCCGGGAGCTGCTGTTACCTCGTACGTTTCAGGCGAAGTTTGGCGGATTACTTGAAAAGGACCAAACCAAGAGTGAAGGAGTTTCTCGGCCAGGCCAACCCTCCATATTGGAATGTGGACCCATACGAGGTCGGCCGGACGAAAAACTAGTGGACGGTGAGCTGCGTCGTACTGTCTCTTGTTCGTCTGTTGAGCCTCTTGGATGTTAATGCGGGCCAATTGGTGGGCTTCGTCGAGCGACGCCTTCAGGAGTGTGGGGTATTCCTGCTGTGGTTCCATTTGTATCGGCAGCAAGGTGTCAATCATAGTACGAGGGTTCCGTCCGTGGAGCAGGTAGAATGGTATATATCCTGTACTTTGTTGCACTGCGGTGTTATGGGCAAACGTCACAAATGGCAATATGGCGTCCCAATTGGAGTGTTCGATATCAACGTACATTGATATCATGTCTGCTAATGTCCGGTTGAGCTTTTCACATAGCCCGTTCGTCTGCGGATGGTAGCTGGATGTCTAGTTGTGGATTGTGCGGCACAGTTGTAATGTTTCAGCTAGCGTTGACGACATAAACTGGGACCTTCGATCAGACAAGAGGATCTGCAGTGCTCCGTGTTTTAACATGACGTCTTCCACGAAGAACTTGGCCACTTCAGCTGCAGTTACATTGGGTAAGGCTCGGGTGACCGTGTACTTCGTGAAATAATCAATCGCAACGACTATCCATTTGTTGCCGGCGGTGGAACTCGGCCCAACAAATCGATTCCTACCCTGTAAAAATGTGACTCCGTTACAGGTAGGGGCTGGAGATTCCCAGGTGTGGGTTGAGTTAGGCTCTTCCGTGACTGGCAGGTGATGCATCGTGTTACGAAGCGGCACACAGCCTTGCTCTGGCCCGGCCAAAAGTATTTTTGGCGGACCCTAGCTATCGCCAAGATGTGCAGCAGTCGGCTTGGAGTGGCAGGCTTCAATTACTAGTTGTCTTAGGTGGCTCGGAATGACGAGTAATAATGGGTTGGACGTAGGCTCATAGCTCCTTTTGTATAAGATGTTGTCTTTGAGTTCGTACCCGTGCTTGTCAGGTTGTTGTGTCGTCTGCAGGGTTTCAATGCGTCGAAGTAGGGAAAGGTCTTTGCGCTGCTCGGCTGTGATATCGACTGCTTCCTCCAGGCACTGGATTGCGTTGACGGAGTTGGCTTGATGTTCTTTTGTTTCGACGGGGTATCTTGATAGGCAGTCGGCGTCTAAGTGCTTCACTCCGGATTTATAAACAATATTCATGTTATATCCTTGTAGTCGGAGCGACCACCTTGCCAATCTTCCTGTGGGATCTTTAAGGTTTACCAACCAACACAAAGCATGGTGATCCGTCACGACGGTGAATGCATTCCCATAGAGGTAAGGACGAAATTTAGCTACGGCCCACACGACTGCTAAACACTGTTTGTGCGTGGTTGCGTAATTTTCTTCCGGTTTACTCAAAGTCCTGCTGGCGTATGCTACAGCGTGTTGCTTATCATTAATAATTTGCACCAGGACAGCGCCAATGCCATAATTCGAAGCATCTGTGTGGAGTTGTATCGGAGCAGCTTCATCGAAGTGAGCCAGGACTGGTTGGGTGATAAGTGCTTGCTTTAGTTGGTCGAATGCTCTCTGCTGTACTTCGGTCCAGGTGAAGGGTTGAGTTTTCTTCATGAGGATGGATAATGGCCGTGCAATTATAGCGAAGTTAGGAATAAATCGCCTGTAGTACGAACACAGTCCATAGAAGCTTCTAACTTGCTTTTGATTGACGGGTGGAGGGAAGTTTTTAACTGTTGCCACTGTGTCTGGATTCGGGCGGATCCCATCAGAACTAATGATGTGTCCCTGTACTGTCACTTCACGAGCTGCGAAGACGCATTTCTTCGGATTGAGCTTCAAATTGGCGGCGTTAAGGCATCTGAGGACGGTGTCGAGTCGTTGGAGTGCTCCTTGAAGTCTCGTGAATAAATGATGATGTCATCCAGATAGCAGAGACAGATCGACCACTTTAATCCACGTAAGGTATTGTCGACCAGTCTCTCGAATGTTGCGGGCGCATTACATAATCCAAATGGCATGACGTCAAACTCGTACAGCCCATCGGGTGTTACGAATGCTGTCTTCTCACGATCCTTCTCGTCTACCTTAATTTGCCAATAGCCAGTGCGGAGATCAATGGTGGAGAAATAGCTGGAATGGGCGCAAGAATCTAGAAGTGAGTCGATCTTAGGCAGGGGGTACACATCCTTTTTCGTGATAGCATTCAACTTTCTGTAGTCAACACAAAATCTCCAGGTGCCGTCTTTCTTCTTAACTAAGACAACAGGTGAGCTCCAGGGACTGTGTGAGTATCGGATTACACCTTTGTCAAGCATTTGTGTGACCTCATCTTGAATTAACTTCCTCTCCTTGAGTGAAACTCTGTATGCTTTCTGCTTTATGGGGGCGGCTTTCTCCTGTATCAATGGTGTGTTTCGGTGCTTTTTCAGGTATTATGGCGGGATTTGGCGGCTCAAATATAGTTTGGTGTTGTTTCAATTGTTGCAAGATCTGTTTTGCTTGTGATGGGAGCAGATTCGCATCCAACATCGTTTCCAGATGAACTTCAGAGATGAATGGCTTCTGTAAGTGGCTCCGTTGTTTTTCTGTGGAGGCTGCGTTCGAGGCTACAACTGACGTTACGAAATCGGGATGTATCGTCTGAAACGTGGCTATGCGGGAATTGGCGGTAATCGACACTTTTGAATTGGTGAAGTTCGTAATCCAAATGTTCACTGTGTTGTGACTGATATCACACATTGTTGGTGGCACACGTAGTTCACTGGATAATTGATGTTTCCGTAGAGGCTCCACTAGGATAAGTCCATCAGTTATCGTGTCAGATGTTGCGGCGATCTTAATGGCGGACAATGGCGGAATCACAGTTGTATTTGCGGCGGCAAGGTAATGAGTAGCCATTGTTGTTTTGTCCGTTGGCTGTTGCACCTGAACCACATTTTTCTCACAGTCAAAGATTGCTCTGGTGGCTTGTAAGAAATCCCATTCCAGGATCACATCGAAACTGCAATTCTTTGCGACTAGAAATTCGAATGCTATGATGGTGGCACCGAATTCAAGCCTGGCCGTTGTTTTTCCTAGGACTGATAGACGCTCTCCTGAGACAGCTCGAAGCACAGGTAAGTTAGAGGTTATCATCACTTTTGCTCTCTTCTTGCGGAATGTTTCGGAAATAAGACTAATGGCCGCACCTGAGTCCACTAAAACCTGCGTAGGTTTATGGTCAAAGCATACTGTGATGATATTGCTTTTCAGTTCGGTTCTAGCGTTTGCGACAAATCTGCCATCATAATCAGCTGTCGCAGCACTTAGTTTTCCGATGGTACAGGTGAGTGACTTCGGTTGTTACGGGCTGTCTGCGGTTCGTAGGCCGTCGTGCTCTGTCGGTACGGTGTGCGATGGCGTCTACCGTTAGCTGGCGATGTTGATCTGCTCCGTCGGGTCTGGGAGTAGGTGGGTCGGACATTTTGTCGGTAGTCAGTTGCCTGATGGATATTTTGCTGATATGCAGGTGCCTGATATATAGGTATATAGTGCGTTCTTTGGCGGGGTTGGTACTCGTAGCTTTGAGCTGATCTGTTGGCGTATTGGCAGGTGCGGCAATGTTTGATTACATGCCCTACTCGATGGCAATAGAAACAACTCGGCTTGTCCTGGGCCGTTCGCCATTCTTCCGGCCGTCTACGGGTGTAGCCTTGGGTTGGACGGCGCTGTGGGTTCCTTTATGCGGGCATCGACTGCACCATGGCGGCGGGGTGAGAAGCTATCGTCCACGGCGGTGGATTGGTGGTGACTGCGTTAACCACGAGCTGCTGGATTTGAGCTTGGATCGCAGCAATCTGTTGTTGTAGGTTATGGATGGCGTTGTTTTGTGATGTCGCCGAGGGGTACGATGATGGCTGTAGTGCGATGGAGACAACGTTTGGTAGTCGTTTGAACGTTCTGGTGTCATTCAGCCTGCCCTGTCGCATTCGTTCAATTCGCCGGCATTTCTCCAGGAATGTGGCCGTGTCCGCTACTCTAGTTGCCAAAAGTAGAGTGTAAACTTCTTCAGCAACTCCCTTCATCAAATGCTGAAGTTTTTCCTCGTCGGTCATTTGCGGGTTACTGGCTCTGCACAAATCGAGGACGTCTTGTGCTTACTGCTCGCATGATTCGTTGGCAGTTTGTGCCCGATGATCCAGTTTATGTTTTGCTGGTTTAGAACTGTCGTACGGGGTGATGAAAGTTGCCGTAAATTGCTCTTCGAACTCCGGCTATGTGGTCATCGTCGTCTCACCGTTCTCGAACCATTTCTTGGCAGTGTCGGCGAGTGAGAAATATACGTTGGTTAGACGTGAAGGTTCGTCCCATCCGTTGAATCTGGCGATCGGACCGTACTCTTTGAGCCATTAGGCCGCATCTTCATCTGATCGAGCGTAAAAGGTTGTCGGCTCTCTGAATCGGTGTTGTGTCATCGGCGTAGCTGCGATGCTGGCGTAAGTAGCCGTCTGTGCATCCGGCATGATTGCGTTGGCTGGGGGTAGACCACGAAGTCTCCGGCTCTGGAGGGTTGGAATGGCTTCCTGTCAGCTCGCAATGGTTGTAAGCTGCGTTGGAGCTTGGAGTCGGGTTTCGGCACCAAAATATGCGGTGATTTATTCGTTGCCCTGGTTCGTGGAAATAAGATGAACAAGACTGATGATAGATCTGAACAGGTTCTCTTTATTAACAAGTGTGCAAGGGTTTATATAAGTTTCTTTACAATGGTGCTGATTGGCTGGCGGGCTTAAAAATGATTGGTATATTTAAATGAAAATATAAATTAACGGAAAGATTTAAATTTACAAAGGATTGTGGGAACCCGACCAGCCGTTGAGATTTAATAATGAACAAAAATAAGAATAATAGTTGACAGTTGAAATTTGAAATAATACAAGTGATTCTGAATAAGTAAAAGATAAAATACATAGGATAAATAGAAATAAATATATAAATGCAAATATAAAACTCATCACAATATGAAAGACAGTAAATAACTAAATATCCTTCCAGGCGATTATATTGAATTTTTTATTATTTCCAGGAATACACTTTTATACAATTCATAACCAATAATCGATATTTTTCCTTAATAAATTGTTTCTTTATTCTGAAAAGCATTAACCTTTATAAAGCCCAAATTATTATCTCATCAATTTATAAATATTAATTATATTAATTGCTTTATAAATTTTCTGCAATAATTCTAATTACAAAATTTTCAAATTATCAAGTATTTTTTCAGTCAATTCCATGAAATTCACAAATAAATCAAAATATCAATAAATAATTGTTAGGTTGTGGTTTCTATATTAATACTACAATATACAATGACCAAAATTTGTAATAAAAAATTTCAAAAATTTTATGTGGAAATTTTTTTATTATCAACGTAATTAAACAGGACTAAAAAGACAACACAGTTTTTTGCTCATTTAAAAAAGTATTTATTAATCATTTATTTACAAAGATAATGAATCGTTATATAATTTTGATAAATAATGAACGTCAACAATAACTGTTAAAAATAGTAAATAGAATTGAAAGAAAGAAATTTAGAAGAGTAGGTCGTGGTTTGATGTTACTGTTGTAAAGCTACAGATAAAACTGTAACATAAAAGTAAACATAAGTAAACTTAAGAAATGATTACTGAAAATTGAATTATGGAAATTTTTTAATGTTGGGAAAAATACAGTTTAATAAAAGGATAAAAGGCAGTAACAAAAGTAATTTGATTTGTATCTCTCCAAAATAAATGTTTTTGAACAAGATTTAATGTTAAGAAGTTTTACAGATTTCATTCAAAAATTAAGTCTATAATTCATTTACAATTAGTGAAAAGTCAGTAAAATTAAGCAATCAATGCAACACTAAGAAATGTTATAACTTAAGACATGAAAAATCTATCATTGAAAAATTTAAGAACTTTGATGGTAGGCTATTAGTGTTACACAATATTGATATATCTTGAAATATGCGGAAACTTTTATATCAAATTGCAGAAATTACTTAGTTTTGTTTGTTTAATATAATATATTAAAGCAAAAGCTTAATATTTGCATTTAATATTTATTGTACTGTATTAAATAAAAGCATGATATATCGTAGTTTACACTAAGAACATTACAAACTTTTTTATGCAATTTACACAAAATAAAAAAAATATATATATAACTGCTGATATTCAACTTTCAGATGTTTATCGGAAAGTTCACTAATATTATCAAATTCTATTTCGCATTAGATTTAGGTGTTAAGATTTAGAACATTTAATCTGTTCTAAATCCTTTCATTACTTTATGCATTCGTTTTAAATGCAAGCAATATAATAAATGAGAGAATATATAATTTAACATATATTATATGAAAGCAAAAGCTTAATATTTGCATTTAATATTTATTGTACTGTATTAAATAAAAGCATAATATATCGTAGTTTACACTAAGAACATTACAAACTTTTTTATGCAAGTTACACAAAATATATAACTGCTGATATTCAACTTTCAGATGTTTATCGGAAAGTTCACTATTAGCAATTTCCATTTCGTTTTAGATTTAGGTGTTAAGATTTAGAACATTTACTCATATATATACTCATATACTCATATACTCATATACTCATTTACTCATATATTCTTTATGCATTCGTTTTAAATACAAGCAATATAATAAATGAGAGAATATTTAATTTAACATATATTATATGAAAGCAAAAGCTTAATATTTGCATTTAA
>JAFIDM010000006.1:6250689-6269193 GCA_023159025.1 Thereuonema tuberculata | reverse complement strand
TCCTAAAGTTAGAAGTTTGACAAGTTTCCAGAAAGTGCGTTTTTGTTTATTTCTTTAAAACAAACATATCTCCGTAACTATCAGTCCTAAAAACCAAATTGAAAAACTAAATTGTAGGAAATTGTATTCTCTACAACATTGCGTAGAACTGTTTTGTAGCTACAATGCACCAAAACGAAGTTATAAGCCAAAATCTAAAGAAAGTACCAATTTTTTTTTGGTTTTTTAAGATGGCGGTGGGCGCGGCGGCGAGGCGGGGGAGGAATTGTGCATTTTGCATTTTAAACACTTACTAACCATCCTAGACAACATATCAAAAAATTAGAACTACCGGACCTTTTGTAAGGTAAAACACCTCTATTCATTGGATTATAATGAATGTATGGGAGTTTTTTTCTGCATTTAAAGTGGTTTTTTTTTTTTAAAAAAAACATTTATAAAGTACTGAATGTTTCAGAAATTATATGATTTTAATAGTGGATTTTATGACAAAATTTTAAAACTTTATTAATTTAATCTGTTTGGTGCTGTTGTTGTTTTTCTGCTTGAATTACAAAATTTTAGTTCAAATAAAAACCGTGAAGTATTTTTTTATCTTATTTTAAGTATTTTACATTTTCTTTTATTTTAATTATTGATTCTTAATTTATATTGATTTAAGGAAATCATTAAAATTTTAATTCTTTAATTTTACATATATGAGTTTATAACTGATCTGTTAGTATAATTATGAAACACAAGGAAGCCTAAGATTCACAAGGATTATTTTCTTACAAATTGTCACGGGGTTAGGGTGGTACCCCGATGATCAAATATAACCCAAAGATAAGAATTATCCTTATTTCTGTCCCCAGAGTCCTTTGAACGGTCAAAATAATCTCGTGGATCAAACTTGTACTTACAACCTATTCCGTAGAAGTTATTCGACTGTCATTAGGTAAAATGGCATTCTGCTGGGCCCAAGGTTTTCCCGCCAAAATTTTCTGGCAGAGAACTCCATGTACAGCCAAATGTCTACTCCGCACCAAACAAACAAAAAATATTGAGAATGTATTCCTTTACTGGAATCAGAATGACCACCTGAAATTTCCCCAATTATAACCACTCTTTCGGATCCCCAAGATCTTCTTCTGTTAGCACTAATTTATCGTCTTCACCCGACTTAACTAAATCAATAAACTTTTAGTATAAATGCAGGAGAATGAATGAATCAAATCTATTTCTAAAAATAACACATTATTTGTATGATAATATAAGTATTAAAAAAATTCAAAAGATCAATAAAAATGGATATGTAATTTTTGACTAGTCACTGTTATGAGATGTACATCTCCAAAATAACCCGCTTCATAAGTATGGTTAAACAACTAAAAATTACCTTGAAAGGTAATTACGTCACTACAACAAACAATCTATTATAACATTCTGTTTAAGAAATTAGATTAAAAGCCCAAATATTTCTTGAACTTTCTTCAGCCAACTGTCTTTAGTTCACTTAAGATTAACAATGATGGGCTATATAATAACATAACTCTGTGATAGTGATTAACTGCCAATGATTTACAATTTGTAGATTTTTTTCAGTTCGCTCCTCTCCGGTGATACAAGTTTTGTGGTGAATGGCTTTCACCTATGTTTTTAAACTGTAGAGTTCAAAGAAAGTTAGTGTTTAAGGAACACACAGCTTATTTTCAAACATCCCATCATTCTTTCACGCACTGTAATGATGATCTAGGGCTTTTACTCCAACCGAAAACAGTATTCACACACCACAAGCCTTTCGCTGCCGCCCGCATTAACCGTCTTCCGTAACATTATAAAGTTCTCTACTTACAGATTATTCAGCTCGGCATTCCTTTCATTCCGACCATGTCAACTATGGGTCACAAGCTGACTAACAACTGCCCTCGATGACAGTCTTCCCGCCTTCTTCCCGGCCGTACCCTGGTGGGACACGACCGGACAAAACGTCCGCACTTGATGCTCTCTCCCCACTAACTGCTTTATTACCAGTTCTCGTCAAACCTCCTTTTCGCTTTCGCGCCAAAAACATAAGTTTCACTTTTGATTAGCCAATCCGATTGTTTCATTTCATCACCTGATCTTCTTATTCCTGCCAGAGTTTATTCTCTTTCTTTTTCCTTTTCCCACGGGAAAACGAAACACAAATAAAATCACGTGATGAACCAACAGAAATCGCAGATGTTTTCTAGAAGTTTTCTTCTCCTTTCGCAAATATTATTTTCTAAATAAACTTAAATCATTAAAATAATATTAAACTATGAAAATATCACAATAATAATATATAAGACATTGTCAAATACAAAAATTCAAATGCATAATTACAACAATACAATTATTAAAATTCAAAATATATTCCCCTTAGAGAACAAGATTTTTCTCTTGTCATGTTGCCAAATTCCACAACGTGACAAAACTAAATAAATCCAATAAACCTTCCATATAGAACTGAAAGTGTAAGATTACAATAATAGTAATATTGTTTTTTTTTATTTGAGGTTGGCAATATTAATAAACCCTTTTTTTAATATTAAATGTAATTTCATTTAAGTCTTTAATAATAAAATTTTAAAAAGTTTTTTATCTCTATTGAGAGAACACTAGTCCATCCCCGGTGTACAAATTGATAGATATAGATGTTTCAAAGAGATACGTTGAGATGAATGTTGGTTGATAAAGATGATATATGAAAATCATAGCTTGTAAATTTAAAATATTGCAACGTTTCGGGAATTATAATTGTCATTTTCGAATTACAAATAAAAAGACGGATCGGAAATAAATGTCCGTTCCACCAGGGCCGGGCGTTCTAGACGGCGTCTGCCGTCTGGCCGTTGTGGCGGAATCTAGGTTCGAATCCCGGCTCGGACATGGGTGGTTGCTGTGTTGTCTATTCCTTCGTCTTTCGCTTCTTTCGCCGTCTGTGGCATCTTTGGGTTATCCTCTGCTTTGGGTTGGTGACAGGAAGGGCATCCGATCGTAAAACCCTTAGCCACATCCGAAACTTCACTTCAGCGACCCCACGCGGTGTAAGACAAAGCTGTAGGAAATATATCGACCGATCGGAAATAAATAAACAATCATGAGATTCAAAAAAAAAAAAAATGAATACATTCTTTATTGATGGGGGTAAGGGGAAGGACACCTAAGTCAAAAAATGATGTAAACTGATTTGTAGTTCCCGTGGCCTAATGTATAAGACTTCTGACTTCGGTCAGAAGGTTGTAGGTTCGATTCCCTTAGGGAATGTTTTATTGTAAAAATTATTATTTCTATTTTCCATTCTCCCAGGACATTCGACCAGCAAATAGAAGCACTATTTTTTCAATTATTAAGAAGAAACACCATCAGTAGAATTACTCTTCAGATACATTTATTTTTAAATTTTGTGTTAAACAGTATTTTGTTTTGAACAATAGTTTTTTGTGTTTGTTTACTAGTTGAGGATTAAATTCATTCTACTGAATATTATCAGACAGATCTTCAGCTAAGTATATGGTCTTAATATTATTTTTATCACATACAATAAAATGGATTCTTTATTAATGGATTATTAATGGATTATTATTATGGATTCTTTAATATTTATAAAATTGTAAATGCCTGGGGTAATATTTATTTTTATTTCCTAACAAATTATAAAGTCAAATAATTATTAAAAATTTTTTTTTAATATTTCACGTTTTTAAAACGGACTAAAAAGTATAAAATAATTTTTCCTATCCCCATACAGTATCCAAATTTCATTCAGATAGTCCAGAAACTTTGTGATTGTAAGTTTTTTTAGCTACGAAAATGCTAGTAAGATTTAAAACGAAAAATGTGGGGCGCATCCAATAGATAACTGAGATGATATGGATGGAGTTTAGGGGAGATCCGTGTATTATGGAACCCCTAAGCAAGAATGCTTATGAAACTTAAATTATTAAAATAAAAAGATTTAATTTGTTGGCTGCTCATAACAGTTGTATAGCTATATGGTTCAAACGTGGTAAAGTACTCTGATAACTATTAATAATTACAGAAAATATTTTTTTTTTTATTTTAGTGCATATTACACGAACGTATGTAAACCAAAAACAAAATATAACAATAAATTAATTAAAATAATTTTTAAAAACAAGCTTTCATATTAATACACTAACAGTTGTCATACTGTAGGTATGTGAAGTTTCACGATTTTACTTGGATTTGTTTATGAGATATGGTGATTTTAAAATTTGATTCTCTTTACCCCCCCTCCCCACTTATGGGTCGAAATTTGAAAAATTTAAATCATAAAAATTGTACGACTTGAATTACATCAAGCAAGCCCTAATTTGTGCTTTTCGTTTAAAATGTTAAATAAAACAAGCTTCAGGCTCATAGTAATATACTTAGCAACCAGTGGTCCATATTACAGAACAGCGCACGGTTCATATTACAAGCGTGGACGGAGCAACGTTGTTTCCAATCACATATGGCTATGCAAAATGGTGCGCATAAAACAGATGTATGGATTATGAAGAAAATAAGTACATTTGCTACCATTAACTTGAAAATTATATTAAAATTACCTAACAGCAGAAAGTAATACATTCATTCTAACATGACTGTTACATTCATGATCATAAGAAACGGAAAACACAATTTAATACTCGTCCAAATGAAGACACACGTTAAAAGTCACCACCTGCTTTGGATAACAATAATATTCACTAAAAGCAATGAGTTGGTTCTGCCATCTAGTAGTGAACAGATAAATTGCAACATAGTGCATATTACACGATGGACCAAAATACACGGATCTCCCCTATATATCTTGCGCCCCAAGTTTTTCGTTTTAAATCTTACAAGCATTTTCATAGCTATTAAAAATTTACAATCATTAAAGTTTCAGGACTATCTGAATGGGATTAGGACTATGTATGAGAATAGGAAAAAATATTTTATACTTTTTAGTTCATTTTAAAAACGTGGTATATCCCAAAAAAATTTTTTTAAATAACTATTTTCTGTTTTTTAGTCTTTTGTGCATGAAATTTTTCAATCGATTTTAAAGATTTTGATAAGATTATAACAGAGACATGTGGTAAATTTCAGATTTATTTCAGTTTCTCTTCCGTTGTCGTTTTTGCTTCCCCTTCGGTAGGCGTCATTTGTGTTGGGTGGCTGTCTCCTTGACCATTGAAGAAATTGTCATTAATGCACTATTCATGATTAATATTATCAAAATTAGTATTAAATAAAAACGTGGTAAAACAGTAAACAGATTGATATATTATAATCACGCGTCGGCAACGCAGATCAGCGCCATGCGACCATTTGCAAAAACTCTCACAGCGCCATGGACAACTTAGTACCGCAGACATATGCGACCTGTCATCCGAAGAACAGACAATGTTAATGTTAAGAAAGCGAGTTAATATTGCATCGTGATCAGTTCTGAGCTATGTTTAAAGTTTCAAGTCGCTAGCTCATCGGGAAGTTAGTTTAAAATCAATTGCAAAATTTGCTCCGAAGAAACAGACAGACAAGAAAGCGACCTAATAAAAACGTGTTAAAGTATGTTAAATGTTGCTGTTCGGCGTAAACAAAGGCAGTAGTAAGGTTGCATCGCAATGGCTTGATTTTTCAATTAAAACAGGGTATATAGAATCAAACTTGATGATGTTTACAATTAACTGATTTTTGTCATTACATTTTAAATTAAAATATTTGTAATTCAGACTAATGTTATGATTACTTTTTAAGATATTTTTTAATTCATATCAAAATTTGTTATTTCCAAAAGGAAAACAAAATGGTAGAGATTTTGTTTTATTTACTGAAAGTAGGATTCCTTAATAGTCATTTTCAATAATTCCAACATTGATGTTACAGATAATGGCAGTTTAAGTTTTACTGTGATAAAATTAAATATGAATTTGTATATATACAATATTTATGTGTTTTGTAAATAAACTAACAAATTGTGCATATCTATATTGTTAAATTTCTTTCCAACTTGCTTTCATTCACACATTATTTGATAAGCAATTTGTTGATTAATAAAATTGTCATTCCTACATTGTAGCAGTTTTGTGCAACTTTACATTAAGTCATTTAATATATTAAATATTTATTTAATTAAAAATAATGCTAAGCTATGAAGCAGTATTTTCTGCATAATAATTCATAAGAGAATTAGTGTATTAAAAGCTTAATATTCACGTGGACATATTAATATTACACAAACAGTACACGATTTCCTAACACGATTTTAAAATTTTTCAATAACCTCTTTCAAACATGCTTAGTATTCACAAAGCAATAAGGTTTGGATAAATAATCAAGTATTAGAATGGAAAGTTCATGTTTAGGATTACTAGGAACAAATTTATTTTTTCATGTTAAGGTTAACTAGGAAATAATTTATTTTTGTGGATAAGATTTTATCATAAAGTATTATAAGTCCATTTATATTGTTTTCAAAAACAATTTGCAATGCTGATTCCAAAGAACATTATATTAGGTGAGTGCAAAAGTTCAACCCGTTTTTGGATATGAAAATTTGCAATGGAATTGCCCTCACAAATGACATTGTAATAAGGCAAATCGTCTGCCAATCAAACGTGTGGATGCCTCACATATAAATGAATCGTGTCTCACAAAGTTAATCAACTCAAAACAAATATCAGAGGGTGTATCATGGAACGCGAGAAGGAGCATATAAGACATTGTTTGTTATATGAGTTCGATAAAAAGAGTACCGCAGCATGTCGCAATGTTTGTCAAGTTTATGGGGAGGATGCAATAGACGAAAACACATGTCGTCGATGGTTTCGTAAACTTAGGGAAGGAGACAGAAGCTGCCAAGTTCAGGCTAGGAGTGGACGGCCATCACACGTTGGAGAGGACGATATTGACCAAGCCATAAGGAACAGCCCGAACCCTGCAAACACTGCAAGAATTAGCGGAGACCTTCAACGTACACCGGACAACGGTCGAGAGACGGCTCGTTGAGTTGGGTTATACGAGAACGTTGGATCGTTGGGTTCCATATAATCTGATAGCTAAGCAACGGGATGACCGAATCGCCATCTGTGTTTCCTTGCTTTCCCGGTACAAAAATTACCCATTCTTACAAGAATTGTGACAGGAGATGAGAAGTTGGTTATGTACCGTAACGTCAAGCGTCGTAGGACTGGGTGTCACCCTTCTGATCCGCCTGCATCGATTTCGAAAGCTTAACTTCATCCCAAGAAAGTGTTATTGAGTGTGTGGTGGGATGTGTAGGGAATAATCCACTGGGAGGTTCTGCCACTCAACCAAACCATCAGTGCTGCCTTCTACTGTCTACAGTTAGACAGGCTGCATTCAAATTTGGCAGCAAAGCGGCCAGGTCTCATCAATCGTCGCGGTGTTATCCTTCATCACGATAACGCCAGGCCACATGCTGTTGTCATCACTCGTCAAAAGTTACTGGGCTTTGGTTGGAGGTTTTTACCCCACCCTCCCTATTCTCCTGACTTAGCACCAACTGACTATCACCTATTTCGTGCGTTGAACAATTCCTTCAGTCTGAAAATCTTTGATGATCTTGATGCTGTGAAAACTGCATTCAAGACATTTTTGACTCGGAACCGTCGGAATTTTACCGCCGTAGGATTCATCTCCTACAAGAAAGATGGCAAGAGGTCCTAGATAGCAATGGGGATTATGCAAAATAATAGGTACTGTTGATTTTGCTTTTATTTGCTCTTCTTTATGGGTAATAAAAACGGATAGAACTTTTGCACTCACCTAATATTTGTAAATAAGTATAAAACATAACGAATAGTCTTTTTGTTATTTCTAAATATTGCAGAATCACTTTTTTGGAAAACATATCATTTGCTTCAGTAGTTTCCCAATTTCATTTAAAAGAAGAGCTAAAATAAGAAAATTTTGGTTTAAAGAACTTTAACAAGCAAGATATAATTGTCTTTGTCTTTAGTTGCTGCGTATTTGTTCCATTTGATTTGAATTGTGCTGGTATAAGATAAAGAATCTAGGAAATTTCCTTTTGCTGATGTACGAGGCTATTTACAAATATCAATGTAGTTTTGGATCAATTTTGATATGATTGTGTTGGCCCAACATTGGCACGACCTCGTTGGCAACTCTGACAATTCCAACATTGGGCCAACGGTTTCCTGTCAACGTTGGCCCAACGTTGGTACGACTGCGTTGCCCCAAGTTTGGGAAAGTGTAGGTTGGGCGAACGTTGGCAACTCTGCCTATTACAACGTTGGTCCAACTTTGGGCCAGGAATGTCAACGTCGGCCTAACGTTGGGCCATCAGTTTTGTGTTACGGGGGAAAGATTGTTCAAAAATAAACAAATCACACCTACGACTTTAACAAGCAAGATTTAATTGTCTGTGTCTTTAATTGCTGTGTATTTGTTTCATTTGATTTGAATTGTGCTGGTATAAGATATAGAATCTAGGAAATTTCCTTTTGCTGATGTACCTGGCTATTTACAAATATCAATGTAGTTTTGGATCAATTTTGATATGATTGTGTTGGCCCAACATTGGCACGACCTCGTTGGCCCAACGTTGGCAACTCTGACAATTCCAACGTTGGGCCAACGGTTTCCTGTCAACGTTGGCCCAACGTTCGTACGACTGCGTTGCCCCAAGTTTGGGAAAGTGTAGGTTGGCCGGACGTTGGCAACTCTGCCGATTACAACGTTGGGCTAACTATGGGCCAGGAATGTCAACTTCGGCCTAACGTTGGACCATCAGTTTAGTGTTACATGGGAAAGATTTTTCGTAAATAAACAAATCACACTTATGAGTTTCTAAACAGAGGGAATATGGGAACGCCGATTCTTCCTTTTTAGGGACTCATCAGCCCGATGCAGCCTCCCTTGATGATAAACCCAGAAAGGGGTGAGAAATAAATGGAAGTCACCTTCGGCTCCCGTAACTGACTCTCGAACACTAAATTACTAAAGTGCACATCAAATGTTTCTAGGATTTATTGAATGGAAATAATTTGGGAGCATCAAATAAAATATAATATCAATAGTAATATCTGAGCAAAGAAAATAATGATGCAAAAGATGAATTTTGGAAGAAACTATTAATTAAAGCTAAATTTCTGACATTGTTATTGAATGAAAATCAACGTATGCTCTTGTCTGATTATATTAAAGAAATCTTTATTTCACATTAATAAAAAAGTTAAAAGAGCATTACCTGCAAGATAAGTGACTTTCCATCATTTCATTAAAACATCTTTTTTCGCAATGAACTGCATCCAATTGATGAGCTGTTGGTCTTTTAGGGTGATGAAGGCGAACAATCTGAAAGAATTAAATTTATGAGTTTTAAAGTAAATTCCCAAAATCCAATTCTTTCTACAAAGTGTTCAATGAATTTTGCTACTGTTGTTTTTCCGAAAAATTGGCTTCTCAGGGAGATACTGACTGAGTTAATAAAATTTAGTAAATTATAGTAAGTTTTATGATCTTTTTTTAATATGCAAAGTCTTTTCATTTTTAAATTTATTCATTGTTTTGTTACCTTAGTGGCTTGCAATGAGATAATTTTAAGAGCAGTTTCACTTGGTATGGCAAGCTGAGGATCTAACAATAATGGGTCCTCATATTCGTCATGAATAAAAAGCTATGAAAGAAAAGAATATCATTCAATAAATACAGAGAATATAAATTACCTCTTATTATTGAACTACGGAGATTAAAACAAAGAACAGACACACAAATCCTTTTTTAAAAAAAAACATTAAACATTCAGTCTCGACTCCACTCCTCTCTCTTGGAAGCAGACAGCAGCTGAGAGACGTTCTGAGCAGCTCGCCACAGTCGCAGAATGCAGTAGCCATAAACCACAGCGCAACAGTGAGTCATGTCCGTTGACACAAATCAGATGACGTCAAGCAGAGAGGCAAAGTAAACAACCGGCATTTGAGACAAGAAGACATCTGTGGATTGAAGCAAAATAAGAATTTAAAGAATTACTGCTATCGATTCAACAGAAGCAAATAAGTGACCGACCGTGGAACTAACTTCGTAGGAGCAGCAAGACATTTGAATGATGTATTCAAAATGTTAAACGACAACCAGGCAGATGTAATGTCTGAATTGACTCAGAGGGGTATAACTTGGTCTTTTCAACCTCCTGGTTCTCCTCATTTCGGAGGAATATACGAAAGTGGTATTAAATCTGTTAAGTATCACTTACTTAAATGAGAACGTTCTTGCATTCACTGACAGTTCTACGGTTCTCGCGTGGATAAGAACGCCGCCACACAAACTTAAAATATTTGTGGCTAATCGAGTTGTGGAAATTACGGACAATGTAAAGCAGGATTGCTGGAAACACATTTCTACTAGTGATAACCCTGCAGATTGCAGCAGTCGAGGTTTAAAGTGTTCAGAGCTCGTCTCTCATCCGTTATGGTGGGCAGGGCCCGCCTGGCTAAGACGCCCTGCAGATGAATGGCCGTCGCAACTGCCGTCGTCGTCGTTCACTTTGGACGATCTTTCTGAACACAAATCAAACACGCTCGTGTGCGCGGAATCATCAACAGAAGACTTTCTTCTATCACTGATACCGAGATTCTCATCATTATCTCGTCTCCAACGAGTTCTGGCCTCGTGTTTGCGTTTTGTTGACAATTTGAGGCATTCTGTTAATCTTAGAACAAAAACTGTGTTGTCTACTATGGAGCTCGAACGGTCAATGCTTCTCATTGTAAAACTGGTACAAACAACTGTTTTTAAGGATCAGCTACATCGGATTCAAAATAACCGACCATGCAATCGGGTTATTCAAAAACTCTCGCCTTTCATAGATGCAGGGGGTCTGTTGCGAGTGGGGGGACGCATTCGAAATGCCAAACTTTCATTTTCTGTGCTTCACCCATTGCTCTTACCAAAACAATCCCACTTATCAGTATTAATCGTTGATCATTACCATAAACTGTACCTACACTGCGGCCCACGGATTCTCCAGTCCCTAATACAGAGACAATTTTGGATTCTAGGGATTCGGAACCTAATCCGTTCCAGGTTGGCCAGATGCATAACTTGCTTTAAAACAAAACCTTCACCGTTGGAGCCTATGATGGGGGATTTGCCTGTTTCAAGATTGGAGCAGGGTAGATGTTTCCGAAATGTTGGTGTTGATTTCGGTGGTCCTTTCGTTGTCAAGGAGAGTCGTAGAAGAGGTGCTAGAACTTACAAGGCCTACTTGTGTCTCTTTGTTTGCCTATCCGTTAAGGCTGTTCACCTCGAGACAGTAACAGATTTGACAACTAACGCATTTCTTGCTGCACTCGATAGATTTGTTGCTCGCCGTGGTTTATGTAAACAGATAGTCTCCGACCGTGGAACTAACTTCGTAGGAGCAGCAAGACATTTGAATGATGTATTCAAAATGTTAAACGACAACCAGGCAGATGTAATGTCTGAATTGACTCAGAGGGGTATAACTTGGTCGTGGAAGTGGAAATTGAAGTGGAAATTAGGGCGTGTGGAACAAGTACATTTAGGCCAGGATAAGGTAGCAAGAGTGGTCACCCTACGCACCGCTCATGGTCTTATTCGAAGACCAGTAGTAAAGATTTGTCCTCTTCCTACTACCTAAAATTTCCTTTTAAATTTCTTTCCTTATTTTGTTTCTGGTTCTTTGGTTCTGTTTTAATCCACCTTCTCAAGTTGAGTAGGTTTTACTTACAGCTGTATATATCTGTATATATGTTTATTTACTTGTGAAATCCCAGGTTGATTTCAAGTGGGGGGAAATGTTGTGGCTTAATAGATGGGATTGAAGTGGGACATGAAGTGCGAGGCTAAATGTCCGAGCGAGGTGGACTTTGAACATTGGGGAAGACACAACTGAGAGACATTATTGTTCGTTGTGTGCGAGGAGACTCTGATTTCGAGAAAGCAGTGTGTTTTTGGGTTCGATACTCAGAAAACATGAAAGAACACAGTCTAATTGTTTAGCACGATGCTCAACAATTACTGCGTGAACAATGTAATTAGTTCTACAATGATGACGAGAACAAGTGACGAAGAAGCAAGGTTTAACGTTGAACCGTAATTCTACAAGGCTAGTTTTCCGAAGGTAAACAGAAACTATCTGAAACCATCCGATTCATTGTCTGTGGAGCTCGTGATAAATCAACTACAACGCAGTGAAACCGGTTCCAATCTGATGATACGAAAAGCCATCAATATCCTGGGTAAGTGTCTTTTTTATCAATTCTATTCTATTGAGCCACAACTAAGGGGAATTTTATTATTGTATAAATTAATTTCTTTTAATCGATTCGCGGGCATTGCACGTCAGAGACGTCAATTCGCTCCAACTGCAATACTAAACATGACGGTGTATTGCTTACCAAGGCCCTATATGGATTAAAAGAAGCTGGCCGCAAATGGTATTAGGAGCTGAAAAATAAATTGAAAGGAATAGGATTCAGAAATCTAGAATCAGACTCATGTGTATATATATAAAGAAAGAAGATACAACCAAGATAATAATAGTTGCATACATTGATGACTTTCTAATCGTGAGCTCTAGCAAACATGCGGTAGAATCTATTATTTGCAATCTTGAGAAGATCTATAAAATAAAGAAATTGGGTCAACTAAAGGAATATTTAGGCATGAATGTAATATATGATCTACCAAATGGAAAAATAGAAATATTGCAACAATGTTATATTGAAGAACTACTGGAAGTAACAAACATGGGTAACTGCAAAGGGATAAGTACACCATTGTACTCATCTGATAAGAAGATTGATGAAAATAATAAGAAGCTGAATTACAAAGATCATATAAAATATAGAAGCATTGTTGGGAGTTTAAATTACTTATGCAATACAAGTAGATCAGATATCAACTATGTAGTGAATCAACTGTCTCGTAAAAATGAAAATCCATCGGAGCATGACAACATGAGCTTGAAAAGAATTCTGAGATATGTAAAGGAAACTAAATCATTGAAACTTGTATATTCAAGCACAAATAAACAATTGATTACATATTATGACACTACCTGGGCAGACGATGTAAACGACAGGAAGTCAGCATCCGGATGCAGGATAATGCTGAGTAGCAGACCAATACATTGGATAACCCGAAAACAATGCATAGTGGAAAGCTCTACACAAGATAATTAACACAAAGTGTAACTTAGCATTAGCATTAGCACTGAGTGTAACTGAATTTAAAACAGTGAGAAATATATTAATAGAAGTCCAAGAGTCTGATTACATAACAAGACCATGTACAATATACTGCGACAATCAAGCTGCCATACAACTAGCTACAAATAATGTGAATAGGAGTAGTAGTCGCCATATTGACATTAAATATCATGTCATTAAAGAGGCAATCGAAAACGGACACCTGCCTGTAGAGTATATTGAATCTTATAAAAACTTAGCTGATGGATTTACAAAACCTTTGAGCTCACAAAAGATAAGTAATTTTATCACACTCCTTGGAATGAAATTTTAAAGAAGATACAATCTATCGAACATTTGAAGCAGGAGGAGTGCTGTAGATATTATTGTCATAAATTAATTATTAAATTAATTCAGTGCTTTTGGCTTGAAACGAAAATAAAATAAATTAAATATAGTGCAACTTGGATAATTCGAACGTCTTTAATTCGAAATCGTGGTTAATTCGAAGATTTCTCTTAGTCCCTTGAATTTCTTATTAAATCAATGTTAAAAAATCGTGGATAATTCGAAGTTCAACTTCCTTAATTCGAAGTTTTTTTATAAAAAATTTCGAACAATAACGACTTTTCGGCGTTTCATCGTTACGAATTCGACACGTGACAACTGAAATCCCCTTCCCGCCACCGTTCGACACGTGACGCCATTCGACACGTGACGGTTCAGACGCAATTCGAGCTTACTGCTGTCAGTGTCACCATATCTTTCAGTAAACCACGCATGTACAAGAATTTAACGTTCGCTGAAAAGGTCGCCGTCATTCGCGAGGTGAAAAAGGGTGTGAAGAAGAAATGCCAAATCGCCAACGAGTACGGGATAGCGCCGAATTTCGTCGGTACATTGAAGGACAAACCAACGTAAGTGAAGCTGTTTTCCGTTCACTAAACATGCTGGATGATTTTGCTAACCTTAAGCGACTGACTTCTACAAAACAATCAGACATTTTTTGAAAAACTAAAATTTTGAATGTAATATTACTGTAGCTTACGTAATATAAATCTTAATTTGTTTACATACATAAAGTGTTTACGTCTTTCATATCAGGATCTTTCTGAATAAATATTTACTTATTGACAGAATAATCTTTTCAAGCATTCAGTGGACCTGAAATTAAAGTTAAAAGATGTAACTTGTTTAATTCGAAGTCTTGGATAATTCGAAGTTTTGTAGTGGTCCCTTCAGCTTCGAATTATCCAAGTTGCACTGTAGTAAAATATTTCCAATAATGAATGTTTAAAGACGTCACATAAAATACACGATAAAAGAAGAAGGAGTCTCGATTCAGTCTCGATTCTACTCCACTCTCACTCATTGGAAGCAGGAGCAGCTGAGAGACATTCTGAGCAGCTCGCCACAGTCGCAGAATGCAGTAGCCGTAAACCACAGCAAGACAGTCAGTCATGTCCGTCGACGCAAATCAGATGACGTCAAGCGGAGAGGCAAAGTAAATGATCGCATTTGAGACAAAAAAGATATCTGGGGATTGGAGCAAGATAAGGATTTAAAGAATTATTGCAATCGATTCAACAGAAGCAGATAAGTGAACTCAGCGTGGAACAATGCGTTAATTGTCAGCGTAACTTATTATTATGAAGAAGAAGAAAAAAATTGAATCAGCCGATTCAAGTCCGACATTAGATCCTACATAAATACTGCAATGCGGAGCGTTCATTCAAGAAATTCAACGAAGTCAGCGAGCGGCAAATTTGAACTGTGTCAAGAAGGATACAACTTGAAGTCAATGAATCACGTGTAAAGAAAATGAATACCCGGTGCAAAGAACTGAGTACAGAACATTAATTAAAGAACTGTTTCAAAACGAAATTTCAAATAATAACAAATAGTTATTAATCAAGTGTGAAGTAAACGCTTACGTTAACCTAAATTAATGCTACGAAGATAAGTGTTTACTATGGAAGAAAGAATTAAGTAAATTCTTTTATGTAATTTATCTGAAGATTAAGTTCAGTAATTATTTAATTATCGAAAGATAAGTTACCTTTCAGTATTAGTGAGTAGTGCTCATATATTAATAATAGTGAACTTAGTGTGCAATGATAACGTTACTGTGCGGAACCATTTCTAGTGACAGAGGATTAGTGCCTGTGCGAATCTATAACTTTTGAAGTGAAAACTACATCATGCAACGGAACGGTGTGTTCACAGATGAAGAACGAAGATTTCTAAATTAAGGAACTTTTCCTGATTCAATTGAAGAGAAGAGCTTTTCCATTGAAATACTAACTGTACTTAATTTACTTTGTATTAAGCTTAACCACTCTTTATATATAAAAGATAATAAAAAAAAAATATATAAAATTGAATCAATTGCCGTTTTTCACGAATAAGATCCATCGTGAGTTAAACCACTTTTATTTGAAAATGCAATGAATCCCTTTTCATATTGACAGATCCGCTCTGTTATGATCCACTCTATTTCTGTTATGATCCACTCTATTTCTGTTAAATCCATCTAGCAATGCGGCTTTTCGGTTAAAGATAAGGATCGTAATAATAACATCGGTAATGGACTACTTGAGGTTTACGCCCCTATCGACGTCACGTATGACGTGTATCCCACATGCAGCGAGAGCTTGTGGGTTAAACAAACATATAATTTTGTGTGAATTACTTAAAAAAATCGTCGATTTTTGATACTTCAAGACGGATGGTTCAGTACTGTTCAGATACTTATTGTAATAATTCTGTAAAAACGCTTGGAATATCCTTCTTTAATATAATATTTCTTCTATATCTAAACCGGTTAGAACAAAGCACATGGCTTTGTTTATCCCACATGAGAAGCAGTAGCCTGGTGGGATATTTTGTAACTACGAAGCCCCGCCTATCCTCAAGTGATCCATTAAATTATATCCTTCTTTGAAAATATATTGCTGTCGTCTTCAATAGGCGATAATCAACTATATATCCAATCTCAAAATTTTAGAAGGCTTAGAATCGTTGCATCCAAATCAAATCTTTTAGTTCAGCCTCTATATCTACTAGGGTTAAAACGAAGCACATGGCTTTGTTTATTCCACAAGCCAAAAAGTAGACTGGTGGGATATTTTGGAACTACGAAGCCCCGCCTATCCTCAAGTGGTCCATTAACTTTTTGTTTCCGATTTCCCAATTTAAATCTTTCCCTCTTCTCTTCCTTCCCCTTCTCCTCCATTTTTTTTCCTATTATTATTTGCAGTTATCAAGTTCATCTCGTTATTCCTGTGGTCGTTAGGACACCTTCAAAATTGCGGCATACTCCCGGCCTATCCCTCATTGATGTACATCAATTTCCTGTTCTGCAGACGCTTCTGGGTTCCTGTTTACTTCAAATGCTCTTCAGTATCAGGTCTAGGGTTCCTGCCACCAGAGGACGCTCAAGTGCTCTTCAGTTCGAACGTTACAAGTCGAGGATTCCTGCCACCAGAGAACACCCCATGATACCTCGTTCCGGGTTAGGATTTCTGTCAGCAGAAGACGCTTGAGGGATATCTTTATATTTTCATATTTTTGCTATTGTATACTGTCATAATATAAGCGGCTTGTACCTGTTGGAATTTTACTTGTAAATGTCCGGCATGTCCGGTAGGAAACCCGGTCGTGCTATTAAATTTTAATGTGTAGGCTATCTCGTTTTTTTGTTGTTTTTTTTATCACTTATTTGTGTGTCTGCCCTTTTTTTAATCTCTGTAGTGAAAATCGCACACGCTAAAAAACTGAATATTATTAAACTAGGAGTTGACGTTAAGCAAAAATGAAAAATAGAAATTACATCTATTGTATCATTTCTTATAGCATTGTAAAAAATATTATTTGTAGTCATAATTACAGACATTGTTAACCTTTCAAAACTTCCGAAAGAAAAGAACTTCTGCATCATTTTTAATAGAATCTTTTCTTTTCTCATATTATAATTTTTTATTTATTTTTGTGATATTTGAATACTTTTTATTTACTTTTTGCCGAAACAGTTTCAATCGTTTCAAGACATTGTGCTTATTGTTATTTTGGATGTAAAACAAAAATAAAAGAGGAAAGATTAAAGTTTTCTTTTCAAGATGAAAACATTGTGGAATAGAAGAAGCCTAGAAACATAATAACAAATAAATTTCATAATCACTACCGGTTTCTTAAGTTAGAAACATATTTCTTCGGGTTGAAAAAAAAGGCCTTTGTTAGGATATTTATTTGTTACTATGTATGTAGGCTTCTTTTATTCCACTAATTCATCAACATATGTCAAACGTCTCTAATGAAAACAACTACTTTGTGTAGTTACTAAAAATCTAAAATTTAATGACTTTTCGAAGTTGATTCTGGAGATATCACATATGACAACTTGAACATAAAACATTGGACTCCTGAAGATCTCGTCCAAATTATTCAATTTATTCAGTTCGTTGCTGTTACATCATTGGTCTAATTAAGTGAAATCTAATAGAAGTGAAGAAAGAATAGGCTTAATTTTTTTTTAATATTTATTTTTGGAAAATATTACTGTTGATATTAATAACTTTATAATATCTAATCTGAAATGAAGGAATTTTCAAGAAATACTATCATAAATTTGCAAATATATGCAACACAAGACAACTTCCACAATCCCTCAACACAACAATGGTAAGTAAAAAGCTCTCTCGATATTTTTGGAGAGTTGTTGGAAACTTAGGTCGAAAATGTTATTTATGCCCTTACGGGATCACGGACGTATGTTCAACTGCACGTATGTTCGAACATTACTTTTTCTTAAAAAGATCTTTATGACCAAAGTATTTTTTATTTTGATTTGATTAAATTGATAACGTAAAGCAAAACTGTTATTGATACAGTGTCTCTCATCTTTGAGGCTTCTTTAAAAAGAAAGTTAAAAATGAATGTGCTATGGATGGACACTGACTTCTCAAAAGAAAGCAGCAAACTTTCTACTGGGATTGATGAGAGATGGTCTTTTCAGAAGAATCATGGTTATCTGATAGCATTTGGCAATTTGAAAGGAATCGAAGTGTGTGCATTCTAAATCTTGAAATAAAGTGGAAAATGAAATATCTTTGGAATGACTGGGTTCTGGCCACCACACACAGTTCTAATAAAATACACAAATATAAATACAATAAATGCGAGCGCTTTCGAGGTGATCTGCACCTCGTCCTCAAGCGGAGAAATGAATAACATATTTCGAAAATAAGAAATGAGATCCAACGGACGTTTGAGCTGGACGGAACCATTTGGGATTTAGGGGTGTTGGCATTGG
>JAFIDM010000006.1:6220913-6245805 GCA_023159025.1 Thereuonema tuberculata | reverse complement strand
TTCAGATTCACTAGCGTATTCCTTTCAGCATAACCATCGCATTAGCGATTATAGAGATAATAAAAGTCAAATGTAATAAAATTACTGAATATACGTTAACAATGGGGATGTTTAAGGTCCTTGGTTCGAGGCTAAAAAAGTCACGTGATGAAGGGACTCACGTTTTAAATCCTTTCTAAAAACTGCTGAATTTCGGATCTTTATTCAAGAAGATTCAAACTAGAATTCTAGTTTGAATCTTCTTGAATAAAGATCCGAAATTCAGCAGTATTAGGAAGGATTAAAACGTGAGTCCCTTCATCACGTGACTTTTTTAGCCTGGAACCAAAGAACCTTAAACATCCCCATTAGCAAATAAGATGAATTATTCATTTACCTTCACAGCAGTCTGTTGTTTCATCTCTGTTCAAATTGTCGAAGTGAAATAAGATTATTGGAAAGTGAATGGCAAGGCGATGTGATTAATTCTTTATGTTTTGTGTTAGTTATCTCTGCCAATCGTCAGATTGAGGCCAGCGTCATGGCGGCACATGAATTTCTTGTTTTATCGTTCGTTCTTACTTTGTTTTTATGCTGTTTACTCCAATAACAAGTAATAAGAAGTCACAAACAAAGTAATTAGTCAACTGAAATGCTTTTGGCGTGCAGAAGAGAGTCATAAAAATTCAGAGCGGAAACGATATGAATTGACCTAATAAAAGTTCACTTTGAAAGACTTTGTTGTTAACAGAATGATTTATTACGTTTTAACGTAAGAATTTATAATCTTATTCATCATTCCAAATTTTTGATCCATCAAAAGGGTTATTAATTTTAATTTATTAAGGATAATAAAATTATATATTGTGAACAGATAAAAACATTATGCCACTCCAATATATCATGCTTTTATGTAAGGTTACATTTACTTAGATCGTAGATCTTTTACTTAAAAGAGACAAAATAAAAAGAGATAATAATAATAACTGATGTAATCATATTTTGGTTTTGATAATAACGAAAAAACTTTCGGTTTAGAGGAAGATAATAATAAGAAATAGATTATCATGAATGACATTAAGCCAAATGAGTTAGTATTTTCTATATTTATTTCACATATTTTTAGAAGTTTTGCAAGATGAAATACTTTACATTAGCATATAGACTGTTTATGTAAAAAGAAATAGCAACAATTAAAAGAAGTCCCAATATTGAAAAAGTTGAAGCACATATTTTAAATGACCTGCATTTTAAAGTATCCTGCATTTTTAAAATTCACTCCTCATCATTCTTTTGACAGCATTGTCACATATACATTCAACGATTTAATAAATATTACAATTAATTTAATTTTTTTTGTTTCTTCCAAATTACATTATTGGCATAATTAGAAGAATGTATTCTAATTTTTTTTGGGTATTTTAGATAATCCATGTTAATTTCCTAAAAATTTTCTAATTCTTTCAGCCAGTTTACATTCAGTTAAAATCCATTGAGATACATTTCATTAGCTACATTCTAAAAGATAACTCAAAGAAATGCAAAATTGAATGGAATTATGAATATTACTGAAAGATGGCAGAAGACAGTGGAAAAGATCGTTGAAGTCGTTGTTCAATAAAAGTATTTCTGAAAATGAAAAATTTGTCTATTGGTTTTACTTTAAACGTATGAACCTTCTTGCCAACCCAATAAGGTTATCCCATACAACTATTTTTCAATGAGGAATTATTCTGTATAATTTCTAATAACATGAAAACTATGAACTATCTGTTTTATGTACGTAGAATTATGCACCAATATAGATATACTATTTATAATAAAGTAGCATAGAATTAATTATCTGCATTTCACTGCTCTCATTACAACGATTTGACAGTAACTTTCACTTCTTTTAATTTTGATTGCCATTTAAGGAAAATTCAATGAAGGAAAGCTGCTCTACTCCTGTGTTATTGAACCATTCTATGTACGTTTCAAAAATTCTTTTTAAAAAATTTATTTCCGAAGATAAGTGCAACTAACCTCGAAGGTCTCAAGGATATTTATATATGGCAGATATCGGATACTATCTATTTAACGTCGTTAATGAAATGTATTTTAATTTATATCTGATTCTTTTTCAAAGTAATATATTCCTTGTTGTTATCGATTACTTTAAGTTAAATGTTAATGCTGTTTTTGCAAATATTTGCGGAAATTTAGGTTTGTTTCTTGGTGTTTGTATCCCATTCATAATTGAAGGCATAGAAATGATTTTCTATTTGATTAGGAAAAAATATTTTGAAAGTCGATAATAATAATATCTCACGTTTACCCTTCCATAAATAGTTATATAGTTATCCTACATTTAATTAAATTATCTCGTTCTGTTATCTCGAACTATTCAATGGAATGCACGCATAATATTTTTCTCTTTCTTAGAATGCTTATGTTTCTAAAACAAACTATTTCATTGCAGTGTTTTCCAACAATAATAAGGATTTTACAGTATATATAAAAAAAGTCACTAACATTCTATCAAAATGACAACTAAAAATCGAATATCTTTATTTCATTTACGGAAAGTTATCATCGATTATTAAGGTAATAGTCAAAAGTAAGTTGTGTATCCTACAGTATCCCTCTGTAGGATTACGTAGCTCTCGGGGTCCCGGAAGGTGAGGACTAACCAGCCGAGATAACTAGAAATTACGTGGTTCTTAACATGTTAGGCATAGCTAAATTTTGATTTAAATCATTCCGTTGACAATCCAGCTTCACCACAGCTGTCCTCAAAACTCTTTCTGGTCCCAAATCTTTCTATAACCTGAACTTCTAAAGCAATCAAGCAAAGTCATTGAAATATAGATTTTCCTAATCTCCAATATCATATTTAAGGAAGAGCAATTTAACAGTAAAAATGAATGGAAAACATGAGAGGTAATTCTTATTAACACTATTAAGCAAAATTTGCATATAGAACAAGCAGTTATTTCGGTATCAGCAAGATTGAAATAATGTTCAGATAATTGTAGTCTCGTAGCAGGATCCCTCCTACAATTAGACTGTTCCTGCATGATCTTACATAATATTATAAATTTATATATTTTATATTATATTAAAGTTATTTATATAATTTCTATAGCAATATTGTTTAATTTATGTAAATTTAAACAGTAATTATAGTTTTATGGATAAAACATTAATTTCTTAATTCTTATATTTGTTTACAATGTGAAAGTTTCAGTGATTAGAGTGAGAAATTTTCCTAGAGATGCAATTTCATATCCTCCTTCAAATATTACTATTTACAATAAGAAAAAGAAGAAAATTCATTAAAAAGTATTCATTTATTGTAAAAGTATCGTTCATTAAAAAATTGGATAAGTATTTGCTATGAAAAAATTATATGGCTTATAGTAATTTGTGAAATTAATATTAAATTAACTCAAAATATGTTATCATGACAAATACATCAAGTATGATTATTGCATGCAATATTTGTTCGGTATATATCGTCACTGATTTTGTAGAGACATAGAGAAGGATGAAGTTGAAAAATTGATTACAATTTCAACCAAGTATTTCAACAATATGGCACAGGATGGGGGTGAGAATGCTTGGCGCTCTAGTCAAGCCATCTTTGTTTTTAATCGTTTATATGATCAAACCTTTTGAAGTCTTTCAGTAAATTCAATACATAAAATATAAAGAAAATTTTAATAAATATGTTTGGGGATCCAAAATTTCTAGTACGTAGCAAATCGACTACCTTGCTCTGATTACAAAAGAACACAAGAAATGTAGTTTATTACAAGAGCAATTTCAAATTGCAATTTTATCAGGAATCTATTGCCTCTCAACCATAGGGAAAGTTTTAATACAGAAATGGAGAACGTTGACATATTGACTTCTCCCATTTCGCACTGACCCTAAGCGACTTACGATCTTTTGAATTTTGTTGTTTTGACGTTTCTTGATTACTTTTATTTACTGTAATCACGATCTTTTATTGTATTTCTATTGAAATGTGTGGGTTTTTTTAAACTGTCATGACTCCTCAACTTTCGATTTTGAAATATGTTAAAGATTTGAGAAAGCTGACTTAGTGCTTATGGAGGAGGAGTATGTCATCAGTAAATGGTACCTTTTGTATGAAGTCAATAGATATTAGAACGGCAAATGGACCAATTCTAGACATAATTTTTTTGTTTGACTGGAATAACCTCATATTAACTAACTCTTGAATTGATTTATAGTCTCTCATTAGTTTTATTTTTTCATATTGTAACGATGCAATTCGTTGCCTTAATCTAGTGAACAGACAAATTTTTTTTTCCCTCTTTACGTAATATTTTATATATTTAAATGTTTATAAGGACACGATATTGGCGTCCAGATTTCAAGTTGATATAACCTTTGTAAATAGGTGAATAATAATTTGTATTTGGCTTGAGTGCGTATACATGATTTGTAGGCCTACAGAGTGAATTTTGTGTGAACGTAGAGAGAATTGCAAGCCGAGCGACGCCATTGTGTCTAGACGTCGATCGTATTGGAGTATAAGAGCGTTAATGTTGTTGTATAATTATTTTCGTCAATTAATGATTGATTATATAATTTGGTGGTTATTCAAATAAAACATTTTGTGTAATATTTGGTTTCTATTATTAATGAAAATGTACGTTTGTTTGGTTATTGATATTTATGTGAGTTAGTATTTTAAAAAGAAACATTTATTTGGCTCAATATTGTTCGTAAAGGATAGTCTTCTATATATCATTTATTTGGAATAATTTTAGGTGTGGGATTGTTGAATTTTCTAGATTCTCAGTCCGTGTTAAAGGTTAACTCGGAAATCCAGCATGAGAACGTTTTTTTTCTTTGTTAAGGTGGTCATGTGATCAACAATAAGTTTCGGTTAGAGCGGAAGTGACGACATCTTAGTAACGAGTGCAAACATGGGGTCAAGGGATCATGTGAACCCATTGAACCGTTTTTATTGGTCTACAGGTGTAAAGGTCAGCGTTTTCGAGAGAGAAATCCTCGAAACAAGTTGTTGAACTCTGTGAGTCGGACAGAAACAATCTGTCCGTCCGAATAGACACACGTGTTTATGGAGGGCTGTGATGCTTCCATTGTTCCAGACGTCCAGGCGAAGGAAACACAACTTCCGAACTGATGTGAATCCTAAGTGAAGCCTGCATACAGGGAAAATGTGCGCAAGAAGACTGGTAGTTGGTATTTCGAGTCGACATCAGCGGGAGACGAAATTCAGTGTGGCCGAGTGCAGCCACATTGGCTGGAAAGTAGGTTCATGGCCGTTCGTCCCGGGAGCGGAAGGCGGTTCAAACTACTAGAGTTTCGACTTCGTAAGTAATGAACATTTTTCATATTACATACAGGGGCACGAAAGTCCGTACCCAAGCTACAATAGAACTCATCGAGAAAAGGAGAAGAAAATCCCGCGATTCAGACGAACCGCAAAACCGAAGGGGGTTCTGCTAGAACAAGCCGTTTTAGGTGAAAGGAAGGTCGGGGAGAAAATTGACAATGCGTCGGTATCATACTAGGTGATAGCCGTTAGACTGCATTTGCGTTCAAAGTTTTGAAAGTAAAGCAGATATAACAAAGAGGTTAAAGTAGTGGGAAACAAAAGATTTGACTTTAAATTTAAGATGTGTATTTTATATGTGCTCAAAGGTGTGTGGTTGCTTTTCCAAGGCTGGAAGCGTTGTGAAAAACAATTGAGTATGGCGAACATTGACGAACATTACAATTTATGAACTTGGAGTGATTTAAAGAGACTATATTGAACTTTAATCACAACGAAAGTCTTTGTTCTAATAAAAGGTTAAATTGTTAATTAGTCAATATTATATTTTATTAAAGAGAATTGTATTACTGATCATAATTTGTTTCTTTGTTGAAAAGAATATTTAGATAATTTTGTGTGTGTGTGAAACAGTTTTGTGTGATTATTTTACAAAAGAGTGTCATTATTTGATTTGTTTAGAATGATATCTATTCAGGGAATTGTGTGACCTTGGAGAGCGGGAAGGGGAGTAATCAGCTGATCCGAAGGTCAGGTGATCAGCCGAGCGTCGATTAAACTGTATTTCTTGAGGGGTGTTAAGTAATTTGATTATCTATTGTATAACATTAGTTTAATATTGGTTTATGAGACGTCTCATCATTATCATAGTTTTAATATTATCTTGTCATCATATAATCATCTTTTGAAATACTTTAGATGCAAAGTTAACCAGATAACGGTCGAGGTCAAACCATTTATTTAGGGGTTGATATAAATATAAATGAGGAAGAGTTATTTTATTGGTTGTAAGAAGGAAAGAGGAAGAAAAGGTTTACTATTTTGTGAAGTGTATGTTTAAAGAATCTTGTTTATCTATTGAAATCAATAAACTTAATTTTAATGAAACAAAAACCTTTTGTTTGTTCACTTACATTTTTATAATTTCAGAATAAAAGGTTAGGTTAATAACATTTAGACATTTATGATATATTGATCATTTATTAATCTCTAGTTAACGTGTTAAATTTATTAACATAAATTTTCTTCATGTTTTATGAGATTTACGTCTTATCATTAGACATTTCGAGTGGTGTGGGTGTTAAATGTGTTTTGTCAACGTTTTACGGTTTCGACGCAAGGAGAAGTGAAATATCGTGGAGGAGAAAACTATTTCTTCAAAGTTATAGGTAAAAGGTAGAAGAGTTTTAAGCTCACATATTTTTTAATTTTATTTTTTTATTATTTCATTGAAGTGATGCGACTCAACGTCACAATATTTACTTTAGCTAAAATTTGAATATTAATTTTGAAGTCCTGCAGCAATAATATAGAGTACTCACTGCTTGGACTCAATTACAATATCTGCATAAACCCTTTTCTAAAATTATTTAATACATTAATGTTAACTAATATTTCTAGTTTTACTTATCATAAATTTGCTGTCGAAAGAAAGATTTTTAATTTCTTAATTGTAGCAAATCTACATTACTTAAAAACATCCTTTAAAATTTCTCCTCATTGCACTTTTTATTTTCAAAAATCTATCTAAAAACATTGACAGAATAATCTAAATATTTCCAGACAATTCAATCAGAAAATCAGAAAAATCCAGACAATCAGACAATCCAGAAAAACAGAAGTGGAAAATTAAAATCACATTTACTCGACCATTTTGTTTCATAAATTTTTGTTTCTATTTCATACTTCAATTTCTGTTTCTGATAAATTTTGATGGAGTTGGACAAAAAATAGTAATTCGAAAACTATTGTAATTATATTTTATTTAAATATTTTAATAATTTAGACGTCAATACGTTTTTCAAAAAAGTATCTACTTTTCAAGATCAAAATATTGTTATAAAAACCCTTTGTTATTGATATTCATTCTAAAGTTAATGTATGTGTCTTCACCGCAAATACCTTGCAAGGCACAATCCACTAATAGTTTCTAAATGATGTAAACATTCAAATAAATATGATAATGAATTTCTGAATATCTGTAAAATGTGGCTGTTGCATTACTATAAGAATTAAATTGCAAATAATTAATTTGTATCCATTGTTAATAAAGACAAATATTCTAAACCATGGAACTTTTAGTAATTTGAGTTTTTTTAAGCACAATTTTAGTCATATGTTCTGCTCATCATTTTATAAGCATGAAGGTTTATAATGTTCATACAAGACATAAAATATTTAATTAATCACTCTACCTTAATTAAATGAATTGCACTTAACATTTACTGAATATTCGTGGGAACCTAAGTGGGGTCTCCAAAGCTTAAAAAAACAATAAAAAAAATCAGTAAAACTTATTGCTAAGGAAATTCGTGTTCTAGCATTCTGAAGGCCTCAATGACTTCTTTTAGCTCATTGAAATAAAAATTCGCGTTTAAACTTTAATAAGTATATACCAATAGGTGAGTTTCCTCGAACAGTTGTCTCACACGCTTTGGCGATCATCAGCCAGGAGTAGTAACAAGTAAATAGTGAGGTCTCAGTACAGAGGCTAATAGGAATAATCGTCAGAACCTCAGTGGAGCCTCCAAAGCTTAAATAAACAATAAAAACTCACTAAAAATATTGGTGAGAAAGTTATGTGCCAGTATTCCACATGCATCAATGATTTTTTTAGTGCATTGAAAAGTAAAAAGGCGCATTGAAATATTAAGAAATATCAATGGGTAAGACCAAGTGTTTACTAAGTGACATTCTAGAATATACTAGAGCTGTTTCACATTCTTTGGAGATCGTTAGCTAGTTCTGGTCGCCGAGAAGAGGTCTCAGTACAAAAGGTAACAGAGTAATTTTACATTTTGATATTAAATACTAATTTACAACTTTGTCAAAGATTGTAAAAAAAAATTCATATGGTGGATTTCTCAAGCTTTCAAACATTTTAAAACGTTTTACAAAAACGTTTTACAAAATCTGGTTAAGGAACTGATTGTAGTAGATGTTATAATAAATAAATAACAAAAGCTTCTAATAGCCCTGGATGGATTTCATCTGCTCCCAAGGTTCGAATCCGTAAGATTACTTTGATCTAATTAACAGAGTAACAACTGGTGTAATGGGACAGTAATGTTAGCTCAGCTACAATCTACTGTAGTTTTTTTATATGGGAAAAACTGGATAACGCCTTATAATAAGTATTAATAAAACGAAACTGTCTAAGCGGTTAAACAATAACATTATACTGCATTAAAAGTATAACATGGATAAACCATACGTAGATTCAAACTCTCTAATTGACTAAGATAATTTAAAAATAATCACATTTTATATTAGTAAAAGTGATGATCTCAATTGATCTTATCTTATCACTGTATAACAAAATAAGATAACTTACACTAGAATTTTTCTATTCTTTAAACACTTTATGATGTTCTGATTCTTTAATATTTATATTGCCATAAACACATCGGCGTGATGTCTCTTCTTCATCTCTTATCCTTAGGAAATTGGAGAAAACATATCCTCAAGTCGTTTTCAAGTAAAACCACGAAATAACATGTCCGTCTAACATCTTGTCTTAGCTTCTTTCTCTTCTTCTCCTCCTACATCTGTTCGTTTTGGAAGTGATGAGACAATGCAAAATTATCTGTCTTCCAGGTAGCCTGGGCTACTTATGCTCGCTTCTCATTTAATAAGAGATAAGCAGGAACGTCTTAACTAGATACCAGGTGTCAAAGAAATTACGCGAGGTGTTTGAAGTGCCATAAGTTCATAAAAATTTGGCTCATGGATCTCAAATTTTAGATTTCAGGCTTATGGTCATGATGGGTGCAAACATGAGAAAAAAGTTTCTAATTCACATATTGACCACCAGGGGGCATGTTGCGCTGCTGTCGGGTATATAAATGGAGCTCCTCTTGAAAAGGCTAGCATACGATGACTCATACACTAGTCTTCAACAAGACCACAGCGTTAACACTTGTTGACTGTGCTTTACTCGTGAAGCTTTATTATCAGTTGCATTCGAATGCCACTAGGGCATTACGTGAACAGAGGCGCATCAGAGGAATCAGAAGCGATCTAGGACCACTATCGATAACAAATTTACGATTTATGGTTCACCTGCATCGTTACAAGGGTTCGCTACGCATCTTTATTGCGAAACCAAGTGTTTCCATTCTGGCAACAGAATGGTGGCCTAATCGCAGTAGTCGTCATGCAAGATAGATAGATTCACGTGTTGATAGGAATGTGATTGCAGTGTGTATCCTTAAGTATTATGTAATAAGCTAGCATTATCCTTAAGTATCATGTAATAAGCTAGCATTATCCTTAAGTATCATGTAATAAGCTAGCATTATCCTTAAGTATCATGTAATAAGCTAGCATTATCCTTAAGCATGGCCCCTCACGATCCCCTGACATTAATGCTTACTAAAAATTTTGGCTAAGGGGTTATCTCAAGAATTAGGTCTATCAAGCTAGGATAGAATAAAAATATTAATATATCTGAAGTTTAACTATACAATTAATAGGAGTGATTTCTTATAAAATAGAAAGAATTTATTTGTGCTGAAAGAAATAATCAGAAATGTTTAGAAATATCAACAATTAAAATAGCTGCAATTCTTCTCAAAAATGCATAGTTCTCATCTTATCATACTAGCCATAACATAATAAATTAATAAAAAGGACACATGGAACCTTCATTAACAGGCCATTTAGTGGATTTCTGAATTCATTACTTCCTCAAGCAAAGTAAAGAAACCGCAATATTTACGTGATATTGCAAAGGTTATCAGATAACCTGTTATATTATCAATCAACGTAAAGCAGGCAAATAGTGATGAAAGAACGAAGCAAACTTCTCATTAGTCAAAATCTTATGAATCATTAGAAAATGGACAGAAAACAAAGTGTAGATATATCCAATTTTGTAACAAAGCACCCCAATTAATAAACAGCGAATTCTCATTTGAAGCCAACAAACCTTAATGATTTTCTGACATCAAATGCACCCAAACGTTTGAATACAATTGCTGCAAGTCGAAAAATATGATAGATGATTCTTAATTTGCAGTTCTTATAAGCAGTAGTTTCATCACTGGGTTTTTAAATATTAAAATGAGATGCTCTTTCTTCGAAGTTGATTTTCAAATAACCAAATTTTAAAATTAATGCTACCAGATGGTAGTTGTATGATGTTTTGTAATTACGAGCAGAAAAGATAAATGTATTTTGTTATGATTTGAAAATAACAAATGGTTTTGTAGAAACAATTGTAGCAGAAAAACGTTGATCGTTTCAAATTAAAATGCAGGGAAACTATGAAATTTTTTAGGTATAGTAATTATCATCATTACAACTAACGTAAATATTGGGAAATTATCTATTGCTTGTCATTAATAAGAGAAATTTGTAATAATGTTAAAGATGATTATTTCTCTATATTATCAGAATTACAAAGAAGAACATGATTGTTCTCTTCAATTATTTTCACCTTTTTTTAGTAATAGTCATTAAAGAATCATTAAAGTTTTATCTTCGTTTGTTTTCTTTCCTTGATCGATAAAACATTAAGTGATATACACTTATTAACAAAAAAAAAAGACACACCCAGAAGGAGTTGTCCAATGGAGACAAAAATTGGTGGAGAGGAAGATTATGTACACAATAGAAAATGATTAAAATTTCAGACAAATTGAATGATTTATTTCAGAGTTACAGAGTTACAAAGTATCGAGCTCAATAAGGTGTTGACCCATCTCTACCCTAAATGCAAGCTGCCACACGACGTGGCATAGACTGATAAAGCTCCCTGATGGTCTCCTGCGGTATTTCTTGCCAAATTTGCTCCAATTGTCGGGATAGGTCATCCACATTTCCTGGTGGATGCAGTCGCCTTCCCTTCATATCCCAGACATGCTCGATTGGAGAGAGATCTGGGAATCTAGCTGGCCAACGAAGTGTTTTATAAGCTGCAAGACAGGCCATAGCAACACGTGCCGTATGTGGTCTGGCATTATCTTGCTGAAAAATAAGGCCAGGGTACTGCAAAAGGAAGGGTAGCAAAACAGGTCTCAGAATGTCGTCGACGTACCGCTGTGCTATAAGTGTACCGCTAATGACGACCAAAGGGGTCCGACTGTCAAGGGAAATGGCACCCCAGACCATAACTTCAATTTGGTTGAGGGCCTGTGTGACGTGCAATAGTGAAAGCAGGATCGGCACGCTGCCCTGGGCGTCTCCGTACACGTCTGCGACGATCTTCAGGACACAGTTGGAAGCGGGATTCTTCGCTAAACACTATACAGCCCCAGTCAGCATCATTCCAACAGGATCGAGCCAAGCACCACTGTAATCTGGCCCGACGGTGTACAGACCTGAGTGCCAGGTGGCGTAGCGGTTGGTAGGAGTGTAGATGTCGCTCTCTCAGGCGTCTGTGAATGGTCATGGTGGACACTCATGTGAGGGTCGCACGACGGATTGTTTATAACGATGATTCAGGCGCTGTGACAGCTGACCTGACAATCACTCTATCCTCCCGCTCTGCTGTGGCCCTAGGTCGACCGTTGCCTTCATGACGCTGAAATCTGCCATTGTTCACCCATTCCTGCCAGCATCTTCTATTCGCCGCATCACTTCGACCCATATGACGAGCGATTCTCCGATTTGCCCAACCTGCCTCTTTCAATCCAATGATACGACTTCTTTCAAACTCTGACAATTGCACGTAATGAGCTCGAATCCTGCGACGAGGCATTTTTTTAGTCGTTGAAAGGTATCCTAACTCGCAATGCAACAGAAATTTTGACCATCAGATTGAGAATCGCTTCTTATATACACCTGCTGAGTGCGCAGTTCCGATGCGCTGTAGCTCTCGCTATTCATTCATTGGACACCAAAGTTTAATCATTTGCAAGGGCGGTCCCAAAGCGAAAAATTTCATTACATTCGGACAGCTCCTTCTAGGTGGGTCGGTTTTTTTGGTAATGAGTGTAAATCATTTCCTGTTCTTTGGCTAAAAAATGATTTCAAGATAAAGAAGGAAATTAAGTCATTTTATTATAAACTCACATATTTTCTATTTATCTTAACAATCAATAAACCTATATTCAGGGTTTTATATCTTTATTTTAAATAAAAAAATAAAATAGTGATTTTTTTTTTATTTGTTTTCATTCCAGGGAGCGTTTATTCGGAGTATACCATTACCTAGGAGAACAGGAGATCTGTTTAATACCATTTACAGTGCTTTTACATTTATAGAAAAAAACAAATCATTTTTCACTACTTTTATCAAATTAATGATTCCAAATTGTACAGACGTTTAAAAATAACGAGCAATTCCGTAAGATAATGTAGAATTTAACTAAATATTATTGTCTGAATTATTATTGAGATGTGCTTGAATATAATCTTATAATATTTAAAGGCGAATAATTAAATAATTCTAAATAATTATGACGTCATCTATTAGTGCTATAAAAGTGAAGGCGCAGCCTTGCTCTGCGCAGTGCGGGTAAAAGTAAAATTGAAGTGAGTCATGACAATTAATGTTCCCCTTCGAGACCACCGCCACATGCCACAGTGGAATGGTTCGACCAACGTCATTCGCCAGCCCGAGGAATCAACGCATCATGGAAGAGAGGCATCGAATGGAAAAGTCCGCACGAATGGAGCGCAATTTGAATATGATATATGATATGAATTCCCAAAATACAGAAAAGTGCAACAGGACCGCTATCACCGAGAATCAAGTGTGAACTTCAGACTGTGAGTAGAATTTACTTTACTATTAGTGTGAAGAGCGAATCAAGGAAACAGAGTTGAGATTTAATTAATTTGATAGACAGGTTCATTAGCGCAAGAGGGAACAGCGTGTTAAAACAGAGAAGTGAATTCGAAATTAATTATTTCGAACAGCGTAGTTAAACAGGGAAGTGAATTTGAACTAAATTATTTTCGAGCAGCGTAATTTCAATAATTGAAATTATATTATTATTGTGAAAGCAAGGAAATAAACTAATTTCAGTGCGTCGAAATTATGTAGATATTCAGTTGAATATTTTGCATATCGAAGAAAGTGCTTTTCATGTATATTGAAGAGAAATTTATATTATTTAACATAGGAAATATTTTATTGATACCAGTGCTTCGTTATTATACAACTACTAAAATAAGAGTAACTATTAGTGCTTCAATTTATTACCATTATTCAAGTTAAGAATTACATTTGTCGAATTGACAAAGTTATTATTATTTACTGTGCGAATTATCGGAACGATAAGTCGATATCATAAGGTGCTACGGAAGGAGCCAATTATTGAAGGAAGATTTCGTTCATAGAGAACTTTGAAATTATAGACTTGCACTTCATTGATCCATTAATTATTAATTACTCTTGTTTCAATACAAAGACATTTACTTTAATTTCGAATCATATTTCGACAATTTTATATTTTAATAAAATTATTGAAATATACTCAAATGTCTGCGTGTGTGTTTATTATTAAAAAAAAAAATTACTACCTCTGCTACACATAATTATAAATAATCCACAGATAACAATCTATTCGTTTCAAAATATTCTGATCAACGAATTTTGGAAATATTTTGAAACTACGCAGAGATGAATATTAACTTGTTAAGACTATCAGTTAAGGAAAAGAAGCCTCGATCGCATCAAAAACATTAAATCAGCAGGAAAAAGTGAGCAACAGAAAGTGCGTATCGTGAGGAAAAACCAAGATACCACACCAATCCAAGATATCATACGAAACGGAAACTTCCCTATACTATTCCCACTAATAAAAGAAATTTCAGGTTAACACAGCAGATTTCATAAAGCAATGATAGATGATATTCCGACACAGTCAATGAAAAAAAGAATGTTTACTAAACAATAATAAATTGACATAACAACACAGATAATTGATTTTTAAGGTTATTATTTTGTTTAAGGAAAATGTTTTTATACTAGAAAAACTATATTAATTAATTTTAATAGATTTTTTTAAAATGGTATATTTTGTCATATCCCCCGGGTGGATAGTTAAATTCGGTCCTGTCATAGCAGAAATGCCAATGGGAAAATTGTCCTTAAAAATATTTTGTTTGAAGTAACTACATTTATAATAACTTTCAATTACAAATTATCATCGAATTTTTATTACGGACTAAGTTTCGAAACGCTAACTAAAAGAGCTGACTTATTGCCAAAATGATATCCTACGACAGATCCTCGTTGAAAGACAGATCTCTATAGTACGGCCAATTCTTTTGATTAAAAACCGATTAAAAGATCGTATATCCTCTTATATCTTGTTTTGTTTTTGATTCAGGTTGGCAATCCTTAACCCTTAATTTGGCAAGGTATCAATAACTAATAATAAAAAAATTTACTGTAATTTGGATAATAAATTATCATTTTTATATCAATTTATAATTTTAAAATTAATTTTTTTTGATTTTGCAGTTGTATCCTGTGAGATACCTTGCCAATATACGGAATCTATGAAATATTTTTTTAATTTTTTATTTATTTTTTATTACACCCATATACAAATTAATATCAATACAACAACAAATTTCTTGTTTGTTAGTATTCAGACATTCCTGTCTGTTGGATGGAATAGAAATTCGTCTGCTCCACAACAGATTCTATCATTTCTTCATGAAAAATATTTGAAAATATTGCAATAGTGTCTTCATTTCATTGGGGACAGCATTAAAAAGCATTAAATGTTGATGCTTGATGTATAAATTTTCTTTTACACCATTTGAATTTGGTTCTTGTCATTTTTTTTTTGTTTTAAAACCATGCAAGAGATAAATCATCTTCATCACTATTCTCATTCTGACGTTTTCTATTGGGAAGCTGAATTTGAAAATTTTATCCTGAGAGATTGAAGCTACTGGAAGTGTAATTCCATTCTGAGTTTCTATATATCTGTTTGCGGTATTCAGCTTATAAATTTTCAACAGACAAACTATCAACATCTGAGATTGCATTTTCTGGGGATAAAACTGTAACGTAATCCTCATTACTTTTTTTTATATAAATACTCGATGATTTGAAATATAGTAATTACAAAAAGAAAATACATCTAAGGTCACATAATATATAAATTATAACTCTTTTTTTACTTTCTTTCAATTTTTAACTAATTGATATAGATATCCAATAGTATCAGAAAATTCTCATACATATATATTAATTTATAATTATTTATTTTTATTCTATATTATATATATATTGTAATGTTGTTACATTTAAAACACAAATTTATATTGTTTTATATATATAAATTTTGTTATTATGCTATAGATTCTCGCAAGAATGCAAGGACTTAAAATTTGCTAGTCTTCCAAAAGTTTACCTCAAATTGGCAATGTATCTCATAGGATACATACAAGTTTCTCCTAGCATTAAAAGTTTTGTAAAGGAAGTTATCATATAAATCTTACATAATATTATTTTTCACAGTTGTATATTATACGAAACCACAAAATTATAAAAAAACTGAGGGTCAGAAGTAAGAAATAAATCTTACTCTCCGTCAATGAACACCTGTTCTGCTCGTCGTCCGCCATGTTGCTTGTTGATCCAGCGAAAACTTTTATTTCCAATCCCCACAAATATCCGATAGATAACACAACTTGTTAATTGCGAAGAAAACATGTTTCTCCAAAGATATGTTGCGAAAAAAAACTTAAAAGCGAGCATAATATGTTAGGAAAAAAATGGGAAAAGTTTAGTATCCCCAGAGATACAGTGCCAAATTAAGGGTACAAGAAGAGAAGTCCGGATTCTTTTGATCATATAGTGTATGTATATATTTACTATCCCTGATTACACTAACTAATGACATTTATGACATATAAAGTAGATGAAAAGTAATTAGCAGAAAACTCCGTAAGTAGTTATACCGGCACTTGAGGCCCGCAAAATCCGGCGATACAGTCCAATTTGCATATCATTTGCATGATCCAAAAATTTTGCATATTCGGGCGATTCAGGTAAACATTAACATATTTTTTAACATAAAGGTCAGGTGACTGAGGGTTTTTTCACGTAGCCAAAGGGTGATGAATTTTAATGAATGCAATTATTAATAATTAATTTGCATATTAATCAGAGAGTTAATTTATGCCCAAAGGGTTAATAGATCATGTGACATATCATACTTTGAGAATTTTGATTGGCAGTTGAATGGTGACATTTTTAATGATTTAATATAATTCTTATTCGTGATCAAAGGGTTATTTTGATACCCAATGAATATCTTTTACATAAAGGTCATGTGACTGAGGTTTTTTTCCTAACCAAAGGGTTAAAGGATGATTGATATTAATTTTTAATTTGCATATGATTAATACCCAAAGGGTTAAATATTCGAGTAATATCTTAAAATTCGTGATTTTTGGTAGAGAATTGAATGATATCATTTTTAATTCTTCCTAAGGTTACTGTTAAGAAATAATGAATTAAGAGTCTTTAATGAGGATATTTTTTAATTAAGGAAGTGACGTTTTGGTGTAAACATTTCGTGTTGGAACTTGTCTGATGACGTTTTTCTAACATGTATGAACATGATTTGAAAGAAGTACACACAGATACAAGAATTATCTTTTTTTGATTTTTTTTATTACATTATAGGGAAAAAAGAAGAGGTTACATGAATAGTTTTTTAAATATTAATAAAGAATCATCTTCTTCTTTTTCTTTGGTGGGCAGCAGGGTACAGCAAATCTGGTTCGGCAAGCACAGTTCGTCATTGTTCCAAAAACGATTGTTGGTTCTTGTACGAACTAACTCGTCTTTGAAATGTTTTCGCACAAGTCTGCAAACTGTCAGGTCGTTTAAGTCTTTATTCTTTCCAAACAGTTTCAGAAATTCATGTAGAGAATAACCACAACTTTTGTAGTAGAGATATAAAACACAATATTGTCCACACACTGTTGAATAAGGTCCTTGTAGAGTTTTGTTGTTTTCGATATGACGGTAGGTATGCTTAAGAACGAAGCGTCTCAACGGCAGTTGTTTCATATGGCGTCCATACGAATCGAAAAACTCCCCAACATTTTTCTCTACCCAAATCGCAATCCAGTGAGAGCCTGGTTGATTATGTGGGTCGAGATTCACCACGTAGGCGTGATGAGCTGGTCTTTGGGGTAGTTGATCGATTGCGTACACGCCGCCAAAATGATGTTTGGTTCGGTCGTTTTGGCTTAACAACTCCGTGATCTGGACACTGTTCATGATGGTGACTTGACACGAAACAATCACAGGTAACTGTTTCGCTGCTGCGACCACGGCGTTGATGAAAGGTGGACAACACTTGTTCGAAGCACATTTGAAGGTCTTGAAGAACGGCAGGGTGTTTTTATGGGATGAATGGATCAGTCCATTAAGATGTTGCGGGAGGAATCAATCTCCAACACTTTTTGGAATTCTGCATAAACGATTACATTGACGGTGCTCGGCAAGGCTACTTTGAAACGCATGTCGACTCGTACGGTGCCTTGGCTATCTAACTGAAAGTACCCTGAATTACTTGAACTGTCTGCTGACAAATCAAAGCCGTAAAGGGTTGAGCCCTGACCATAATCTGCGTAATTAAGAGCTAAACCCGTATCGCATCCTAAACGATCGGTGATGGCGAAAAGAGAGAGGAAATTTCGAGCATAGAGGTTGTTGGTGTAATCCGGTTGGTAGGGTTGACTGGGAATGGAACGTCCATCAATCGATAAATTAATTAAATTACTATCAAAATGGTGAAAGCGAAAGGGATTTGTTTTAAAGGTACCATTAAAGGCTGAATTTTCAACTAAACCTATCACGACTCGTTTTGGAAGCTGACCCATAAATACATTGTCTATATTGGCTTGTAAATTCCCTTTGGGGATCGAGAACACTTTACATTCTACTTTGGTTAAAGGATATTTAGCTGGAGTGGTGGGTAAGATTTTGGAATGCGCTAATAAAACACTCGGACTTACTTTTACTTTACGAACAAATAACGAAGCATGTTCTATAAAAACTTTATAGGTCGGGTTTTGGTCTGGAGAAAGGAGGTAAAAACTGTGTTTGTTGCGGTTAAGTCTTAGTCGAATATCTACATTGTTTAGTATCAAACGTTCTTGTTTGAAAAGATCGCAATGGAGAGATCCGACCAAGTCTAGGGTTTTACTTCCTGCAATCAAACTATTACGAATTTTCAATCCACCATTACACTCCTGTTCTGCTGGATCGAGATTCTCAAATTTCCCTCCTTCGTCCATGTACCATCCCGACGCTGTCAACTGAGTTGCTTTTGAATCCTGACCGTGATTTAATAAAGTTTCTAAATAGGCCCTATAAGAGTAACAGTTATCTGTGGATGAAATTAATTTATCTCCTAAAAATACATCGACCTGATTAAACAAGGAATGAAGTAATAAATTAACAGGAGCTACTTTATCAGTTGCTTCGAGGGGAGAATTATCATTTCCTTTTACAATTTTGAGTCTGATATTTAAAACGGATTTCGAAAGGTCTACGTATTCGTCACCCAACCCCGAAATGACAAATTCAATCGGACCTGTTTCGGAAAGAGAAGCTATGGGATGATATTCGATATCTGTATTACCTTCAATAGCGACTTGTGTCGGAGGTAGTTCAAAAAGATCGAGTTCGGATTTAAAACATTCGCACGAATTGGAATGAGGTAAGCGAGTGTCGGTCATGATGACTATGAATCGAAAATATCACGACTGCGTTTCTTTGGTTTTTTGGATCGTTTACGTTGTTTGACCGGTCGGACGGACTGTCTCTCTAAAAATGAAGGTGACGAAAAGGGAAATCGTCTTTTTGCTAAAAGTCCGCTTCCTGCTTGACCGGAAATTGCATTACGAAATGCTTCCCCCATGCGTGATTTTGCTGATTCTTTAAAATCTTTACCCAATTGTACATCTTCCAAAATCTTACTACCACTCGCTAAAGCCTGCCTACCTGCCGTAAAAGCTACCTTTTTCAAAATTGGTTTAGCCCATCGAAATAACGAACGGAAGATATTTCCTAATCCACTACCCCTTTGAAATCGTGAACCCACAAAAATGGGGAAGTCTCTACTTCCTCCACCTCCCGCTTGATTTTGATAATACTGAAGACAAAGAGAAGGATCTGCACGATACTTCATTATCGAATTGTACGAAAGTGCAAGGTCAAGGTGACACGTCCCTGTTTAAAGGGTATGGAAGTTCCAATATCGTTTCTTAAGAAAACAGAAATGGTGTCAAAGGAAGACCGAGAAACAGGTCTGTAATATAAAGTATTAAACGATTTACTAATCAAATCACCGTGTTTACCATCGACTTGAATCAATCGAAGCAAAGGAGCAAATGTGTCTCCGACAGGTGACGCCTCGATAATATCGCAGTAGACGAAGATCGAGTAAAACCCGAACCTGAAGTCGATCGACGAGGGCGCCTCACATGGTCCCGGATTGAAATCAACAAGGTTTTCGAATCCTAAGAGAGCCGATAAATTTTCAGTTAAATGTAAACTATAAGGTTCTAAAACAGTAATTTTCATACGTTGAGTCAGGGGAGAGAAATCAAAGACAACACAACGTTCATCTCGAACAGTCTCTTTGTAACCATATCGAATTTCAATATTAAGGTTAATGTAGGTTGTTAATAATTGTGGATCCGAATAATAACCAGCAGGAATATTAAACTCTTCTATTGGCTCTTTGTCTTCACTATCGATACAAACATAAAATGTAAAGGATCGCCCTACTTCACTTTTTTGAAGTGTGGCTTGATCTGAGGCAATCACTGATTCGGTGATTCGAACAAAAGATTCGTTATTAATTTCCTTTTCTGGAAACTGAGATGCTGTGAAACCTAACTGAATGGATACTTCTCTGGGAAACCAAAGTTCGAAATGAGAATTCACTGAAATGGATGTCCGCCAAGCAGTAGGCGCTTGTTGTGTTTGAAAAGTGTTTTTTCAATTGTTCAAGACGCGTCGGAGATGTTTCGTCTTTTGTTAAAAGCGTTTGTAATTCTCTCATCAAAGGACGGAGATTTGAAAAGGATTTTGTAAAGGTAAATTCTTTTTTTAAAACTGTCTTGTTGTTTTTTTTAATGAAAAATTTCCCACCTGTTTCTGGCGTTAAATTGTACCACGAGTGTGGATAATGTAATTCCGTTAAACAGACTTCGTACGGTTCCTTTAATTCTATTCTTTTTGGTAATTTCGTCGTAAAACTAGTGAGTGTGTTCTCGGGAAAATATTCCATACTGGAATTGGAGGGTAACGTTAAATAAAAGTTATCGGACATCGTTAGCTGGAACCCAACTGTCAAAATCTTTTGAATAACCTTGCCACCTGATCAAATATTGTTTTTTCGAACCTTGTCCTTTCTCTCTAAGAATTTTTTCAACGGGATAATAACTTGTTTCGTCTTTATGAACTACTTGTAGTTCAAAAGCATAAAACGTACCGAGAACAGGTTCGTTTTTGTAATCTACTAAACGATAAACGGGTGGAACACGATTCACTTTTTCAACAATTCGAAAGATTTCCAAAGTCCAACCACCTTCGTATCCTTTCTTAAAGGGTCGTCTTGATTCCGAAATACGTACGTGTTCGCCAACTTTTAGCGCTTGTTTGACACGAGAACGGATCGGTGTACTTTTTTTATACATTCGTTGCCACACTTCCGTTTGATTCCACGGTGTTACTTCCGCGGGTGTACGTCCAATGGAACGATGATAAGAGTGATTGTACGAGTCTACAACGTCTGGCAGTATGTCAATGTAACGATACGATTTATTGTAAAAAAACCAACGATGCAATCGTTCTTTTAAAGTTCGGTTGAATCTTTCTACAACAGCACATTTCGTTTCGTTATTGGTAGTAAAATAATGAATGTTTTGTTGTTTCAAAAACGCTTGAAACGTTTCGTTTTGATATTCTTTCCCACGATCGGTTTGTAAAACCTCGGGAGGTCTGGTTTTTAGTAAAAGTTCACGAAAGGCTCGAGTTACTTCGGTTCCTGTCTTTCTTTGAATGGGAAGAACATAACTTTTTTTGGAAAACACATCGATAATGGTAATTAAATAACGAATTCCGTCGTTATATTTTGCTAATTTTGTCATGTCGACTAAATCACTTTGCCATTGTGAGTTGATACCTGCTACATCCGTTTGGTTTCTAGGAAAGTGATGACGTACAGGTCGGTATAACGAATAAGTATCGTTCTTTTGAACCCACTCGAGAACTTGTTGTTTTGTAACGTGTGAATTCAACTGTTTGGCTCTTTGATAGAGTCTCTGGATTCCTCCCAAGGAACCGGGATCTTTTGGATTGTAATAAATCGAATGTAATAAACTGTTCATTTTTTGCGGCACAATTGTTTATAACTAAGCCATCGACCCGACCCCGTCTGTGGTTGAACGTTCTCTAAAAAATTTTGGAATTGCTCCCATCCTTTTGGTACTTTTTTTTTACGTGTCCTCGCAGTGTTATGGAATTGAATTAAATGAACAATGTTACTGTCGGGTATAACGGTTCCTTCAAGTCGAACTTCACCGGAATTATTATTCCAAGTAATGCCAGGTATTTTAGTCAGTTTACGCATCTCCTCCGAAATCGTTCTGCTATGTTTTACATCGGCAAATTTTTCAAGTAATGTCTTTTTTGACGCGTTTTTTTTTTTTCGCGGGCGACCCGGGTCGCCATCCGCCGAAGGCGGCGCGCGCGCGATCGCGTTGTCGGGACCCGGGTCCCGACGAAATTCCGCCTCCGGCGGCGCGGTTTCCGCCTTCGGCGGCGCGGGGGGCCCGGGCGCGGACGCGGTGGACGATCGATATTGATTTTTAAAGGTTTGAAATTTAACTTGAAACTGATTTAGAAATTTCGTTTTTACATCATCGGGAATGAGAGAATCCTTTACAATTTTATCAAACTCTGTTTCGATTTGACTCAATTTTTCGAGATAGGGATGCTGTGTATCATACCGGGAATACAGTAACGAAGGAGGCTGAGAAGAAGAAGAAGAAGCTAACTGTTCGGGTGAAAAAACCAACAATTTCTTGGTATGCTCCATGCTATCGATTAATCAAGGATCCGATTAAAGTTGCTATTCCCGGAATTAATAAGGACAATAACCCCGCACCACGTTGAACCAAAGCCTTTTTGCGTTTCTCAATAGAAGCCGAAGACGTGCCAATGTAACGCAATACTTTTTTATGCTTATGCAGTTTTTGTTTGACACAAGCCTTTAAAGGAACATTTCCGTGTAAAATGTTACCAATGCATTCGGAGAGACATCGAATGAAATCGTTCGAACTGTGTTCTACTAAATGTTGAATTTGTATTTTCGAAAGGAAAGGAATCGCCTGCAAAATTTTACCGTATTTTTGTAAACGGGAGCTGCGGCGATGTGATGCTTTCTTACTCGTGGCTCGAGCCATAATGACAAAACAAGTTAGGTGTTTCGAATAATTATCACTATTTCTTTTTGGGACTGTAAATAATCATGGGAGATTCGTCAGGAAAAATATTCGTTCGTATTCTATATTGATCAGGTGTCGAAGGTTTTAAATCGATTAATAAATAACTATAAGGTTTGGATTTGGTTGCATCTTCGTAAGATTCCATGAAAAATTTAAAATTACTCGGATAGAGCTGGCGTGCTAAACACGATATTTGATTGGCGTCACGTAGAGAACGAAACACCACAATGTAACCTGCATTTAAACTAGCCGTCCTGTGTGCGGCCGATTTATGAAACAAGTTTTGGACTAGATAAAGTACAGACATATTACAGTGATGACTGTACTTGGTGAAGATCTTTTCAACTGATTTATCAGCTTCACCCATTAAATCGTCTATAATTAATACCCTAGCAATGGCGGAATCCATTTCAGCTAAATTTGGAACCCCCTCGTGAAATTGAATCGATGGGAATTGACTAAACCAATTTTGATAAACACCATAGCACCAAACGATTTCGCGCGGAGATTGATCAAACATTATGTGACAGTTTCGAAGTAATTTTTGCGCGAAACATGATTTTCCAATCCCGGAAGGGCCCGAAATCATCATTGTGAAGGGGTGTTGAAATTTAAAAATTTTGGAATCGACCGAAGACGAGGACGACATGATGTTTTCTCCACCAAAGCCGAAAGTGCAATGATCAATAGCCATGCGGAAACGTTAGATATTGATCCTTGGTGATCTGCCGCTTGTCGAAGACGGCCCTGTACTGTTTAATTTCTTGCCGCGACACAATTTGGCGGTCTTTTGTCCTAACAATTTTGTGTTTGGTGAGGATGGGAGCGACTGTACGTTCACAAGCGTCCCCCTCGACCAATTCGCGAACCATTTTTTGCAGTAAATCAAATGTGATGGTTTTTTGAGCTTCGAAGCTGAGCGAAAAACCGCGGACTTTTAAAACGACATGAATGGGTTTCCCAGCTTCGCGCGATCTGATTAGGTAGCCATAATTTTTGGCCCCTAACGTACAAAATGAATGAATATAATATTCTAATCCGTGGTCCCTCGCGATTTCATCCGTCATTTGACCGAGATAGGAACCGATTGGCACCTGATACTCGGTCGGACGGTTGAGATTACGAATGTAAAATACACTGTCTGTATCCATGTACAGAACACGTGAGCCTAATTTCTCTAAATAGTCCTATAAATGTAACCGCGCTTGAGCAGTAACAAAGGCCGCCAATACAACATTCGTATGATCCCCAGTGATTTCAACATCATCAATGTGAGACCATTGAACTTGCACTAACGATTCGTTGAAAAAATGTATGTCGTGCACCGTCTTGGTCGGGTCTAAAAAGAAATCAAAATATTTTTCGGGAGTGTTGACGTACTCTGTCATAGTCTTTTTGGATCTTTCAGCTAATTTGCCGTAAAAGGAATTTAAAAACAATTTGGCCAAATAACGTAGAGCTTCATTCTTGACAATGTCCGATTTTTCTAGACGGATACCCTCGTGAAGTTCATACTCACAAATATATCGATCGCGGTCTTCTTCGGTTTGGCATTCGGCAGGAAAACCATCATTGGTCTGTTTTAATTTTAAAAATGCGTCTACGTAACCTGAAAACAGGCCTCCCTCTTTGGTTGTTTTATCGTAGCGCGTTGTCTCTTTGAAATGCCAAACCTGAAAAATCTTTTGAATGGTATAGCCGCAATCGAGTGCTTTCTGGAGTTCAAGAGACACCCAAGTACCCGTCAAAGCTCGTTCTTCCTCGGTGTGAGTGCAGGGTGGTAGGTAGCAGGAATTTAACTCCACACAAGAACGACACAGAGGAAAAAAGAGCTTTTTGTTGTAGCGAAATGGGAGTACGGGATGAAACAATTGGCGCGGTGGTAGAACCCTGCATTGTATGAGTCCACAATAGGAAGAAATATCA
>JAFIDM010000006.1:6168575-6199875 GCA_023159025.1 Thereuonema tuberculata | reverse complement strand
TTATACACAAAATAAAGAAAAATGTATATAACTGCTGATAATCAACTTTCCGATGTTTATAGGAAAGTTAACTAACATTTATCTATTGATTTGAACTTTCTTTAACGTGCGGAAAGAACTTATATAGAAGAAACAGGAAACACGCACAAATAAATAATGGTAAAAAAATAAAAGTTATATTTAAACATATAAATGTACATGATTAATTTCGGCTACTTCACGTAGCCCTTGTCAAATGTGTTGTATACATAAAAAATCTCACAATTTTATACGAAAGTAATGGATCTTCGTCACAAAAGAAGCCAATCGCTATGAATAACTGGAATGCGTCCCGCTGGTCACACCTGTTACTGACTGTTGGGGATGCCGGTTTACGGTGATTATCACGGTAAACCGGCATCCCCAACAATTACTTTCGTATAAAATTGTGAGATTTTTTATCTATACAACACATTTGACAAGCGCTACGTGAAGTAGCCGAAATTAATCATGTACATTTATATGTTTAAATATAACTTTTATTTTTACCATTATTTATTTGTGCGTGTTTCCTGTTTCTTCTATATTTATCAATTGATATTTCGTTTTACATTTACGTGTTAAGATTGTGAAAAACATTTATTTCTTTTTTTTAAACAAGTACGAAATTATTTCTAATATTTCTATTAAAGAAAGAATGCAAATTCCAAGAAATAATCCTAAATTTCCACAGATATTAGCGAAAACGGAATTTATATTTGATTTAAAGTAATCAAGAATAACAAAGACGATATTGCTTTGGAAAACAACGAAATAAAAATCAGGCAGCAGAAACATTCCGACATTAAAGTATCCGATATCTGCCTTATATAAATATTGTTCAGATCTCTGTGGACAATTACACTTATCTTCTAAAATGAATTTATTAAAAACTTTTTTTGACATTTCAATGGAATAGTTGAAAGATTCGGGCGTTGAACACCAATTCTTCGTGGAATTCTTCATAAATGGTAATCTAAAGAAATAAAAGAAAATTAAAATGAGCAGTTTCGAGACAGTAAAATTCACAAATATCTATCAGCATTTGTAATGAATTTTGTATCATCTATAAAACTGATGATTGAAAACCTAGCCTGTTCAAACTATAATAGGGATTATATAATATTTAGTGTGATATTGCAACTAACGTCAATGTTGAGTTAAAGCTTCTCTTAACTATGAAAATTTTTTGTATTTATCATTTTAAGTTGTATGTTACGGTCGTATCCATTTAAAAAAGAGGTCGACATTTTTAATACAAAAGTTTCTAAACACGTTGTAGAATGCTAAACAATTTGAAAATAATCCTGTACATTGAATAGGTTCTGACATTTCCATTTTTATACAATATAATTCTACTCTTCTTTCTTCTTCATTTCATACAATTCTTTTCAACTTCTTCATGGTCTCATTGGTGATAACTATTGATTTGTAACTGAAAGTGCCTGTTTTAATCCAATCATATACAGAAATTGTCCTAGTATAGTGTCTCGTATAGACTGGCATTTGCTCTTTGATCTCTAATGTTAGATTTACTGTTTTTTTCCTAATGACCTATTTTTAATCTCCTCTATTGACGAAATTCCCCGCTAATCTCAGACAACGGAGTCTCGTTCAGGAGATATCAATTTATTTGAATTCTGTTATTTTTATTGAGTAGGGAGACTAAATCTATTTTCACCTCGCTTATTATATAAATATAAATTTACAGTATATATAAATTATATATCATCTTCTTTGAAAATTCTGGAATTTTCTAAGAAATTAAAATCCTCCTACGAAACACAAAGCGTTGGGCCCACATTGGATCATGCTTGGCACAGTTGGGGAATGGTTGATGGTTTTGCGAACCGAATGCCAACAATTGCCTAACATAGAAACGAGTATTTGGTCCAACATTACTAAACACCGTTGGCCCAACGTTATTTTTTGGGTTGCCAAATTGAAAGTGATAAATTGTATATTAAGTTTTTGCATTATTGGCAAATTAAAATACCTATGTAATTTTAAAATTAAAATACATATGTAATTTTAGAATTAAAATACATATGTAATTTCAAAATTAAAATAATGATTTTATTCTATGAAATTTAAATGTTAAAATTACTCTGGGGGAACCTCTGTGGAAACGCCTGCTTATCAAACTTTGCTAGAGGGAGCCATCGAACACCTCGGATTCTGCAACACGTTTTCGCAGTTTGATTGTTCTTTCAAAGAGAGAAATTGCAGTTTTTATCTATCGAAAACATAATATTTTACACAATTCTTTGTCGAGAATCTGTAGATAACAAAGGTAAGATCTAATGCAAATCCAAATTCATCTTCTTATAAATAGTAAACATATCGAAAGCCTCTTCTTCTTTCATCACATAATTTAATACTCAATATTTCGAATCCTTTAGCAGGACTCTTCTTCTTGGAGAATACAGAAAATGTAGAGAAAATAAACATTTTCTCTCATATTTAAAAATTAGAATTTCTAATCATAACAATTATGGTACAATCTTTCTTGAATAACAATTACAGCTTTTTCTAAACAAACATTAACAAACCAAGTGAAAATCATCACTCTACAATTATGGTACGATCTTTCTTGTAAGCAAACATTAACAAACAAAGTAAAATCACCTTATATGTAGCAAACTCCGGCATTCTTCAAAAAACAAAGTGAATTCATCACTCTTTCTAACAAATTTAGTTAAAAATAAAAATAAAATAAAAATAAAAAATAAAAAATATACTAGATGCATATAGAAACAATATAATTATTTCAATTCCAATTTATTTTTCAAAATTTTATTATTCTTTATAATTTTTCAAAAAAAATGAAAGAAATTGGGTTCATTTTAAGAGCTTTAATTTTGTTAAAACAATCTGTCAGACTGATAAAACCTGATTCCAGTATGAATCTTTCTGATTCATCTTGGGCTGTATAAATAATATCAATAATAGGGTCCGGATTATGTGCCAAATTTATTGAGTGAAAAGCCCAATCTGACAGTTCTGGATGATTGTCTCTGCATGCATTATATTTGATTCAAATCATAGAATATCAACTAAGAAAGAGATAATTTTCAACAATTTAAAAAGGATAACAAATTATACTGAAGACAAAAGTTTGTGGAAAGGTAAAATTAATTGTCTAAAGGAAAAATTAGAAATTAATGGCTATCCGAAAGGTTTTGTTATATCATGTTCTAATAGATTTTTTCGCACAAGAAAAATCAAAAAAGTAAAGAACTTAAACAGTAACAACGTCACAAATTACAAATTTATTAGGCTTCCGATTGGTTTTGAAATTGATGGATATGTTAAAAATGTTCTAGTAGAAAACAAAGTTAAATTAGTATTTTATAAGGGAAATTTATTATTCAAAAAAAGAAAGCAAAATCAAATAAGCAAGTTGCACAAAATGGGAGTAATTTACACTTTGAAATGTAGAGACTGTAGGGGGTTATATATTGGTAGTTCTGGTCGTTCATTCAAAGAACGGTTAACGGAACATACTAATGCATGCAGAGACAATCATCCAGAACTGTCAGATTGGGCTTTTCACTCAATAAATTTGGCACATAATCCGGACCCTATTATTGATATTATTTATACAGCCCAAGATGAATCAGAAAGATTCATACTGGAATCAGGTTTTATCAATCTGACAGATTGTTTTAACAAAATTAAAGCTCTTAAAATGAACCCAATTTCTTTCAGTTTTTTTGAAAAAATTATAAAGAATAATAAAATTTTGAAAAATAAATTGGAACTGAAATAATTATATTGTTTCTATATGTATCTAGTATATTTTTTATTTTTATTTTTATTTTATTTTTATTTTTTACTAAATTTGTTAGAAAGAGTGATGAATTCACTTTGTTTTAATATTGTACTAAATTTGTTAGAAAGAGTGATGAATTCACTTTGTTTTTTGAAGAATGCCGGAGTTTGCTATATATAAGGTGATTTTACTTTGTTTGTTAATGTTTGATTACAAGAAAGATCGTACCATAATTGTTATGATTAGAAATTCTAATTTTTAAATGTTTATAAATTTTTATTTATGTTTATTTTCTCTACATTTCCTGTATACTAAGAGTCCTGCTAAAGGATTCGAAATATTGAGTATTAAATTATGTGATGAAAGAAGAAGAGGCTTTCGATATGTTTACTATTTATAAAAAGGTAAGATCCTTTTTATTTAAGATAATAAGATTTAAGATTTTATTTATGTTGTGATATTAAATTATTCCTCCAAAATAATTTAATTAGTTTGAGTTAAATTAATTAATTTGAGAGGCTTGAAAAGAAATTTATTTATTTCTGTTTTTTTCTTCTTGAGTGAGATTAAACTAGGCAATTTGAATATGCAAATGAACTGCAATACGTAACGAGAGATGACGCGATATAAGGCAACTCACTGCCTTGCTCTGAAAGTCGTGATGAAAAAGTCATAATGAAGAGTTCATAGTTAAAAGTACTTAGTCAATGGTTCATAGTTGATAGAGTTCACGGATTGACATGTAATGTAGTGTGAACAAAGTCAAGTGCGAACAAAGTCAGGAGATCACACAGTTAATAAGAAGTCACTTGGAATATTTACACTTAGTAAGAGCACATGCAAAAGGTGAATGGCAAATGGAACCCAGACCTAAAGTCAAACCTAAAGGAGGAAGTAAAGAAAACTCAGATTAAGAAATAAGGAGAGCTGAGACGAAAAGTAAAGAAGCCAGGCGTTATCGACTAAGACGGAAGAGAAGGAAGCTCCCATTCCTGATGATGGAATGAGAAGTCGTGAGCGGTAACCGAAGCTTAGTGAATACGAAAACCTTGACGGTAATCCAATCACTAAAAGGAGAGTAAAAATCCTGAAGCCCAAGCGGAAGAGAACGTTTCAAAATAGAGCAACTCCGGAATATATTTATTGGGAGAATTTGGAAACTACAACCTAACTGGGTAATGAGAAATAGTGGATTGGAACTTTATTATTTTGAAGATAACTAATTTCATATTAAGTGGAAAGCCATTCATTCACCTACTAAAGTAATAGCGCCGTCAGCGGAGATTCCGATATCAGAAGCTGAGTCCCGATGCCTTATGGGAAGAGGAAAGCAGCTGATACGGAGCGACGCGCCATTTTCTAATTGTGCCAATACGGACGTTCAAGTTTAAGCAGTAATTGGAGGATATGAAGACTGCAGAAAGAACTTCATTCGATCTAAAAGGACTTGGAGATTATCAACAGATGGAAAGCCATTAGAAGACAACTGACTGTAAGTTATTTTATTCTTATTCCGTTTTGGAGGGAATATTGCGGAGGAAGACACAGCGAAGAATAAATACAAAAAGAGACAGTTAGTGAATAACGACTTAATGGGTGCTAGCTTTGTCAATGAGGGCAAAGTAAATTTATAATTCACACAGGTGTAATTAGTTTAGCCATTAATTATTAATTAGCAGAAGCATGCTTTATTATTCAGAGTAAAGCGTCACATTATTCACAAAGGTGAAAAAATACAGAAGCCATTAATAATTATTAGAGGAAGATAAATTTATTAAGGGTAATAAATTTCATTACTAATTCATACAGGTGAGTTATTAAAACCATTAAATACTATGATTAGTATAGATTCACACAAGTGAGAGATTAGCCATTTATAATTTAGGATTCACAGAGGTGAACTTAATAATAGCCAGGGAAATAAATTCTCTAATTAATCTTAAGAACTGAACTCTCGCGTTAGTGAAATCATAGAGGATTAATAATAGCAAACGACTCAATAATATTATTATTATAAGTATTAATAGGAATTGTTAAAAAGTGATAATAAATATAATTAGGAAATCAATTGAGGAATTGTTTTCGATCACAGAGTTTGTGAGATTGTATTATTATTATTTAAAGAAATATCTGGAGGATATTTTTGGAACTCTGTTATTGTGTTAAAGATTTATTAATCATTGTTATACGTTTGAGAAACGTTGAACTGAACTATACAGTATCAGCTGAAAAGAGTTTTGAGCTGGAAAAGTTTTGTAAATTTGTATTATCAAATTTTATTGTCACCACTATTAAAGTTTTTAAGATTTTTATTCTCTTGCCACTACTTGGTTTGTGTTCTTTGCAACGGAAGTACGCATTCTGCACCAATATCGCAGCAATTTAAAAAAACTTTTGACACATATGTTAAACAATTTATTAGGTCTAATTTTTAGAACAAGCTTGAGTTATCTCACATGTGAATTCGAATAATGAATGCATGCAAGTTTTTTTCTGCATTTAAAGTTTGTTTTTGTTTTTTAAAAAAAACATTTATAAATTAACGATTGTTTCGGAAATTTACATGATTTATAATGGGTTTTATAACAAAATTTTGAAACTTTATTAATTAAATCCATTTGGTGCTGTTGTTGTTTTTCTGTTTAAATTACAAAATTTTAGTTCAATTAAAAACCATGAAGTATGTTTTTTTATCTTAAGTATTTTACATTTTCTTTTATTGTAATTATTGATTCTTAATTTACATTGATTTAAGGAAATCACTAAAATTTTAATTCTTTAACTTCAAATATCTGTTTATAACTGATCTGTTGGTATAATTATGAAACACAAGGAAGCATAAGATTCACAAGGATAATTTTCTAACAAATTGTCACGGGGTTAGGGGTGGTACCCCGCTGATCAAATACAACCCAAATATAAGAGTTATCCTTATCTCTGTCCCCAGAGTCCTTTGAACGATCAAAATAATCCCGTGGATAAAACTTGTACTTACAACCTAATCCGTAGAAGTTATTCGACTGTCATTAGGTAAAATGGCGTCTGCTGGGCCCAAGGTTTTCCCGCCAAAATTTTCTGACAGAGAACTCCACATACAGCCGAATATCTACTTCAGCACCAAACAAACAAGAATATTGAGAATGTATTCCGTTACTGGAATCAGAGTGACCTGTTAAAAACCACCTGAAATTTCACCAATTATAACCACCCTTTCGGATCCCCAAGATCTTGTTCTCTTCACACAAATTTATCGTCTTCACCCGACTTAACTTAAGTCAATAATCTTTTTTTATAAATGCACGAAAATGAATGGATCAAATCTATTTCTAAAAATAACACATTATTTCACAGATAATATAACTATAAAAAAATTCAAAAGATCAATATAAATGAATATGCAATTTCGTGACTAGTCACTTTTATGAGATGTACATCTCCAAAATAACCCGCTTCATAACTATGGTTAAACAACTAAAGATTAACTTGAAAGGTAATTATCTCACTACAACAATCTATTATAATATTCGGTTTAAGAAATTAGATTAAAAGCACAATTATTTCTTGAACTTTCTTCAGCCAACTGTCTTTAGTTCACTTAAAAATAACAATGATGGGCTATATAATAACATAACTCTAGTGATTAACTGCCAATGATTTACAATTTGTAGATTTTTTTCAGTTCGCTCGTCTTCGGTGATACAAGTTTTGTGGTGAATGGCTTTCACCTATGTTTTTAAACTGTAGAGTTCACAGAAAGTTAGTGTTAAGAAACACAAAGCTTATTTTCAAACATCCCATCATTCTTTCACGCACTGTAATGATGATTTAGGGCTTTTACTCCAACCGAAAACAGTATTCACACACCACAAGCCTTTCGCTGCCGCCCGCATTAACCGTCTTCCGTAACATTATAAAGTTCTCTACTTACAGATTATTCAGCTCGGCATTCCTTTCATTCCGACCATGTCAACTACGGGTCACAAGCTGACTACCAACTGCCCTCGATGACAGTCTTCCCGCCTTCTTCCCGGCCGTACCCTGGTGGGACACGACCGGACAAAACGTCCGCACTTGATGCTCTCTCCCCACTAACTGTTTTCTTACCAGTTTTCGTCAAACCTCCTTTTCGCTTTCGCGCCAAAAACATAAGTTTCACTTTTGATTAGCCAATCCGATTGTTTCATTTCATCACCTGATCTTCTTATTCCTGTCAGAGTTTATTCTCTTTCTTTTTCCTTTTCCCACGGGAAAACGAAACACAAATAAAATCACGTGATGAACCATCAGAAATCGCAGATGTTTTCTAGAAGTTTTCTTCTCCTTTCGCAAATATTATTTTCTAAATAAACTTAAATCATTAAAATAATATTAAACTATGAAAATATCACAATAATAATATATAAGACATTGTCAAATACAAAAATTCAAATGCATAATTACAACAATACAATTATTAAAATTCAAAATATATTCCCCTTAGAGAACAAGATTTTTCTCTTGTCATGTTGCCAAATTCCACAACGTGACAAAACTAAATAAATCCAATAAACCTTCCATATAGAACTGAAAGTGTAAGATTACAATAATAATAATATTGTTTTTTTTATTTGAGGTTGGCAATATTAATAAACCCTTTTTTTAATATTAAATGTAATTTCATTTAAGTCTTTAATAATAAAATTTTAAAAAGATTTTTATTGAGAAAACACTAGATCGTGTACAGATTGATTGATATAGATGTTTCAAGAAGATACGTTGAGATGAATGTTGGTTGATATAGATGATAAATGAAGATCATAACTTGGAGATTTAAAATATCGCAATGTTTTGGGAAGTATTGTTCTAATTGTCATTTTCGAATTACAAATAAAAAGACGGATCGAAAATAAATGTGCGCTCCGCCAGGGCCGAGCGTTTCACAGGGCGTCTACCCTGTGGGCGTTGTGGCGGAACCTAGGTTCGAATCCCTACTCGGACATGGGTGTTTGCTTTCTTTCCTGTGTTGTCTATTCCTTTGTCTTTCGCTTTTTTCGCCGTCTATTGTATCTTTGGGTTATCCTCTGCTGTGGATTGGTGACAGGAAGGGCATCCGATCGTAAAACCCTTAGCCACATCCGAAACTTCAGCAAGCGGGCCTTGCTCATCAGCGACCCCACGCGGTGTAAGACAGAGCTGTAGGAAATATATCGACCGATCGGAAATAAACAATCTTCATATTCAAAAAAAAAAGGTTGAATACATTCATTATTGATGGGGGGAAGGGGAAGGGCACCTAAGTCAAAAAGCGATGTAAACTGATTTGTAGTTTCCGTGGGTTAATGGATAAGACGTTTAACTTCGGTCACAAGGTAGTAGGTTCGATTCCCTTTGCGAACGTTTTATTGTAAAAATTATTATTTCTATTTTACATTCTCACAGGACATTCGACCAGTAAATAGAAGCCCAAATGCGTTAGCTTTTTTTTTTTCAATTATTAAGAAGAAACACCATCAGTAGAATTGTTGTTGTTGTTTTTATCCATTCAGCCGCATCCGACCCTTGGCGATTCGATGGGTCATCTCTCGCCACTCTTTCCGATCTTGTGCCTTCCTTTTTAACAGCTCTAAACTTAGGCCTGTGATTGCTTTAATGGTGTCTATCCATGTGATCCTCGGTCGACCACGCCTTCTTTTCCCATTCGTCATTCCCAACATTATAGCATTCTCGAGTGAATCAGATCGTAACACATGTCCAAAATATTTTAGCTGCATTCTATTTATCTTCCCGCCAAGTGAAATTTCAGGTTTCATGCGTTTCAAAACCTCCCTGTTTGTAACCTTTTCTGTCCATGGAATTCGTAATAGGCGTCTCCAACACCACAGTTCGAACCCATCTATTCTCCTCCAATCAGCTTTCTTCATTGTCCAACTTTCGCATCCATACAATGCAATAGGAAACACTATGGCATTGACTAGTCTGCGTTTAGTCGAAAGACCGATGTCCTTACTTTTCCACACTGTATTCATGCTCAACATTGCTCTGTGGCCCAATGCGATTCGACGCTTAATTTCAGGACAACAGCCTTGACTCTGGTCAATCTTGGATCTTGGATCCAAGTAGAATTACTCTTCAGAAGCATTTATTTTTAAATTTGTGTTAAAAGTATTTTGCTTTAAACAATAGTTTTTTGTGTTTGTTTACTAGTTGAGGATTAAATTCATTCTACTGAATATTTAATGCTTCAATCATTATCAGACAGATCAGACAGATGGTCTTAATATTATTTTTATCACATACAATAAAATGGATTCTTTGTAAATGCCTGGGTTAATATTTATTTTTATTTCATAAAGAATTATAAAGTAAATAATTATTTAAAAAAATTTTTGTTCATATATCACGTTTTTAAAACGGCCTAAAAAGTATAAAATAATTTTTCCTACCCCCATACAGTATCCAAATTTCATTCAGATAGTCCTGAAACTTTGTGATTGTAAATTTTTTTAGCTACGAAAATGCTAGTAAGATTTAAAACGAAAAACGTGGGGCGCATCCAATAGATAATTGAGATGATAAGGATGGAGTTTAGGGGAGATCCGTGTATTATGGACCTTCTAAGCAAGAATGGTCATAAAACCTAAATTATTAAAATAAAAAGATTTAATTTGTTGGCTGCTCATAACAGTTGTATAGCTACATGGTTCAAACGTGGTAAAGTACTCTGGTAACTATCTGATAAGACGAGCCGAAGGCAGGAAGGGCAATACGTACCTTTACTGGAAGTGTTTCGTCGTATTTTCGAACCCTCATAGCTTCGGCCTGTATAATACTAGAGAGCTCAAATTTTCAGGATAAGATGCAGTAAGCAGACTAATGAAATACGCTAAGTTTCATTTATTTAGCTTTTATACTTTGGATTTCATTAATACCTAAAATACGTCGATTTCGTCACTGACTCACTCACTCATGATCATCAAAACCTCTAGGGTACTTCCTGAAGTCCTAGCAAGCTGAAATTTGGTATGCAGGCTAGGATTAGCACACAAACAACAAAAAAATTAAGAAATCCGTAACTTTCACCTTCCAACCCCTCAAAAGGGCTGGGTCTGGTTATGTATTGTCGAACCCTCATAGCTTCGGCCTGGATAATACTACAGAGCTCAAATTTTCAGGATAAGATGCAGTTAACATACTAATGAAATACGCTAAGTTTCATTTATCTAGCTTTTATACTTTGGATTTTATTAAGATCTGAAATGCGTCGTACCCTCAATGCTTCGGCCTAAATAATACTGTGTAATAATGTGATTTCTTACAAAAGTGCAAACAGCTTGTATATACAAGTTGATTAATAGAAAAACAGAAAAGTAGGGTATTGAAAAAAAATCCATTTTGTAAATAATCTTAAAACTAACTTTAGTTGTAATAGATAATCCCACCCAAAACATTTCATGTAAAATAAGTTGCCAAGACTCACATGCTCATAACGCTTTCACTGTTAAAAAGTTATCAGATCTCATCTTACAAAAAGAAATGAAATCCCACCCAAAACACTTCGTGTAAAATAAGTTGCCAAGACTCACATGCTCATAATGCTTTCACTGTTAAAAAGATATGAGATCTCATGTAGAGCCAAGCCCCTAACTCTACGAGGCCTAACTCTACAAGCCCTAACTCTAAAAACACTATATCTTGGTCAAAAAGTATGGCTTGGCGGTTTCATGGAACTATTTCATCTCACCCAAAACATCTCATGTAAAATACGTTGCCAAGATGCTCATAACGCTTTCACTGTTAAAAAGTTATCAGATTTCATATAGCGCCAATCCCCTCACTATACATGCCTAACTCTAAAAACCCTAATATCTTGGTCAAAAAGTGTGCCTTGGCATACTCCATATCCTTTACATAACTCCATGGGATTGTCTGTGTGACAGCCACGAAACGGCCAAGGCATACTTTTTGACCAAGATATAAGGTTTTTAGAGTTAGGGTTTGTAGAGTTAGGCCTTGTAGAGTTAGGGGCTTGGCTCTACATGAGATCTCATATCTTTTTAACAGTGAAAGCAGTATGAGCATGTGAGTCTTGGCAACTTATTTTACACGAAGTGTTTTGGGTGGGATTAATAATTACAGGAAATCTTTTTTTTATTTTCGTGTCGTTGGTCCATATTACACGAACGTATCTAAACCTAATACAAAATATGCTGGGAATATTAAATTTCAATATTCACCAATAGTAAAATTTAAAATAGTTGGACTGATAAGTGAATTAATATTATATGTTTATGCTTGAAAAAAAAAATAATAAAAGAAAAAAAAAAATTATTAATAATTTTTTCTTTTACTATTAATAATTTAAATAATAGTTTATTATGCGCTTATGTAAAGTAAGTGATGACGTTGTGTGACGACACAAGTTAGTCAGGTGTGAGACGTGTCAGATGTTAACAAAAAGTCAACCGGGAAAGTTGGAAAGATGGAGCTAATCCGACCCGGGGGAGTAAAATGGAACGGCACCCACAGATAGAACTATGAGTAAGTTTCTTTGCTCAAAGAATAATTATATTATATCCCTGCGATAATAATTAAAGCTAAAATTATTATCCGAGGAATGAATCAAGGCGATTCATGAACATTAAAGTATGATGCGTTAAAATTAACGTATTAGCAGTTAGGAGAATACATTACGAAGACGGGGAACGTCGGAGACAAGACCCTAAGAATAACTGAGTGAATTTATTCCAATTAATTCAAGAAGCTGTGGACGATAGTAAAAAGTAATTAACAAGTAATTTAATTAAATTGAATCGAGAATTTCAAGTAATAGAGATATCGAAAGAAGAGATTCAATTCCAGTTACCGTGCCGGACCAATCCATTAAGAAAAGAAAGGGAAGAACTTTCGAGACTTGAAGTTGCCTATTCCAAGACGGAATGAAATAGCTAAAATTATATTGAACATTAAGTAATAATATTAAGTAATATAATAAGAAGATATTATTCCGAGTCAAAATAAGGAAAATTAAGGAGAAGATGTTATGAAAAACTGGAAAAGAATTTAAGAGGATATTCGAAGAAAGGAGATCGACTATCAAATAGATTTAGGAAGAAACGGAAAGTAAAACCTACAAGCGGATATCGTGTTACAAGAAGAGTTGGTAGTCTACTATATGGATACTGCTGAACGGATAGAAAAAGGATAAAAGAAAAGGAGACAGCTATAACTAAAGTGTTAGTGCTACGAGTAATAATAGTGGGAATATTACATAAAAGTGAAACGTGCAAATTTAGTGAAAACTTCAATAAATTGAAGTTATGTGCCAGTGTTTTAGTGATAAAAGAATTCACCGAATCAATAAGGAAGTCAGAGGATAAGAAGACGACATTCTGTGAGTACTATTATTTATTATAATATAATAAGGAATTAGAAGATAACTACACAAAGGAATAGAGTTGTTTAACTATTTGTAATAATCACAGAGTATAGTACTTTTGAATTAGTAAAAATAATAATTAAACAATTATTAGTAAAATTGTATTGTTAAAGATGAACAATACAAATTATTGTGAAACATTCACATAGGTATTATTAGTCTGTTATATATAGTAACATTGAGAATATTTGTATACTTAGTGAAGATACACTATAGTCTCATACAAGTGATATCGAGACATTGGTTTAGTGCAAATAATTTATGTTGTAAAATTCACATCGGTGAAAAGCCTATTCTATAAATATACTGAACTCTAGATTATAATAAGTAAATATTCATATTTGTAATAAGTTTGTATTGAAGCTCAAATTAATGCATTGAATTATAATAGCATTTATTTAGTTTAAATTGGAAATAAATCCAAGAGGATTAAGTATGATTTTCCTGTAAATGCAAATGGGCCTTATTTGCTAATTATTGCATTTGATAGACAAGCAAAAATTATTAATGAAGATATACATGTGTATTTTGTTTTGTTAAGAGTGAAATCAAACTCTTAGAATTTTGTGTAGCAATTTTGAATTTGTTTCAAAATTAAAATTTTGTTTTAAAATTTTTCATGAGCGTAGGGCATTATTAATTTTACACACCTCTGCTAAACCCAGTACGAATTCTGATAGCAGTACCAATTGATTTTTCATCATATCCCTATCAAAATATAACAAGAAATTAATTAAAATAATTTTTAAAAACAAGCTTTCATATTAATACACTAACAGTATACATGATGATTTTAAAATTGGATTCTCTTTACCCCCCTTATGGAGCGAAATTTGAAAACTTTAAATCATAAAAATTGTACGACTTGAATTACATTATGCAAGCCATAATTTGAGCTTTTCGTTTAAATGTTAAATAAAACAAGCTTCAGGCTCATAGTAATATACTTAGCAACCAGTGGTTCATATTATACAACAGCGCATGGTTCATACTACACGCATCGACGGAGCAACGTTGTTTCCAATCATATATGGCTATGCAAAATGGCGTTCATAAATTACAGGTATGGATTGTGAAGAAAATAAGTACATTTGTTACTATTAACGTGAAAATTATATTAAAATTACCTAACATCAAAAAGTAATACAGTAAAACCTTGTTAAGTCGTCACTCAAGGGACCAAACATTTTTGACGACTTAAGCGGAGTGACGACTTACGCGGAGTGGGCATTTTTGAAAAAAAAATACTGAAATACAGTATTTTCTTGAATTGCTATAGTATTCGGTGAGAAAAACAAGCTTTTCAGAAATCAATATATGCAAATGAATGAGTGGAAAATAAAAAAAAAAAAAACTTTTTTTATAGTCACCACATTTTAATCGTTTTAAAAGAAAGGCAATGTCTGTCTTTGAAACGTTCCAGCAAACCAATGCTGCACCCGAAATCTTCAATGTTCAACTCCTTAGCAATTTCCATGGCTTTTTCTAAGAGAATCACGGCAGAAATCGGCACATTTTGCGATCTGGCATGTTTTAGCCATCGAACTTAAACCTCCTCGATCTCGTCAAACTTCAATTTCCTCATTCTCTTTCTTTTGTTTTTGCAGTCAGCTTCTTCAATTACTTGTTTCGATGAAAGAATATCATTTAATACAGTCCTGGGAATAAGGTGCTCTTTGGCAAAAGCTGTTTTCGATACATTTGTTTTTTTTCAAAAAGTGCAATTAAGTCTTAACGAAGACTTAAACGGAGTGATGACTTATCCGGGTGACGACTTAACGAGGTTTTACTGTACATTCATTCTAACATAACTGTTACATCCATGATCATATGAAACGGAAAATACAATTTAATACTCGTCCAAATGAAGACACACATTAAAAGTCACCTCCTGCTTTTGATAACAATAATATTCACTAAAAGCAATGAGTTGGTTCTGCCATCTAGTGGTGAACAGATAAACTGCAACATGGTGCATATTACACGATGGACCAAAATACACGGATCTCCCCTATATATCTTGCACCTCAAGTTTTTCGTTTTAAATCTTACAAGCATTTTCATAGCTATTAAAAATTTACAATCATTAAAGTTTCAGGACTATCTGAATGGGATTAGGATTCTGTATGAGAATAGGAAAAAGTAATTTATACTTTTTACTCCATTTTAAAAACGTGGTATATTCAAAAAAAATTTTTAATAATTATTTTCTGCTTTTTATTTTTTTGTGCATGAAATTTTTCAATCGATTTTAAAGATTTTGATAAGATTATAACAGAGACAAGTGGTAAATTTCAGATTTATTTGTTTCTCTTCTCTTGTCGTTTTTGCTTCTCCTTCTGTGGGCGTCGCTTGAGTTGGGTGGCTGTTTTCTTGACCATCGAAGAAATTGTCATTAATGCACTATTCATGATTAATATTATCAAAATTATTATTAAGTAAAAATGTGGTAAAACAGCAAACAGAATGATATATTAAAACCACGCGTCGGCAACGCAGATCAGCGCCATGCGACCATTTGCAAAAACTCTGACAGCGCCTATCGGCAACTTAGTACTGCAGAGATATGCGACCTGTCATCCGAAGAATTAGAGTTCCCTAGTGAAGAGACAACGTTATTGTTAAGAAAGCGAGTTAATATTGCATCGTCATCAGTTCTGAGCTATGTTTAAAGTTTCAAGTCGTTAGTTCATCGGGAAGTTAGTTTAAAATCAATAGCAAAATTTTCTCCGAAGAAACAGACAGACAAGAAAGCGACCTAATAAAAACGTGTTAAAGTACTTGAATGTTGCTGTTCTGCATAAACAAAGGCAATAGTAAGGTAGCATCGCAATGGCTTGATTTTTCAATTAAAACAGGATATATAGAATCAAACTTGATGATGTTGATCACAAGTTAACAATTAACTGATTTTTGTCATTACATTTTAAATTAAAATATTTGTAATTCAGACTAATGTTATGATTACTTTTTAAGATATTTTTTAATTCATATCAAAATTTGTTATTTCCAAAAGGAAAACAAAATGGTAGAGATTTTGTTTTATTTACTGAAAGTAGGATTCCTTAATAGTCATTTTCAATAATTCCAACATTGATGTTACAGATAATGGCAGTTTAAGTATCACTGTGATAAAATTAAATTTGCATAATTACTTTCCAGCTTGCACACATTATTTGATAAGCAATTTGTTGATTAATAAAATTGTCATTCCTACAATGTAGCACTTTTGTGCAACTTTACGTTAAGTTATTTAATATATTAAATATTTAATTAATTAAAAATAATGCTAAGCTATAAAGCAGTATTTTCTGCATCGTATTTCATAAGAGAATTAGTGTATTAAAAGCTTAATATTAACGTGGACATTTTAATGTAACACAAACAGTAAGTTAAATTTCCTAGCACGATTTTAAAATTTTTCAATAACCTCTTTCAAACACGCTTAGTATTCACAAGCAATAAGGTTTGGATTAATAATAAGTATTAGAATGGAGAGTTCATGTTGAGGATTACTAGGAACTAATTTATTTTCATGGATAAGATTTTATCATAAAGTATTATAAGTCCATTTATATTGTTTTCAAAAACAATTTGCAATGCTGATTCCAAGGAACATTATCTTTGTAAATAGGCATAAAACATAAAGAATAGTCTTTTTGTTATTTCTAAATGTTGCAGAATCACTTTTTTGGAAACCATATCATTTGCTTCAGTAGTTTCACAATTTCTTTTAAAAGAAGAGCTAATATATGAAAATTTTGGTGTAATGGACTTTAACAAGCAAGATTTAATTGTATGTGTCTTTAATTGCTGTGTATTTGTTTCATTTGATTTGAATTGTGCTGGTATAAGATAAAGAATCTAGGAAATTTCCTTTTGCTGATGTACGTGGCTATTTACAAATATCAATGTAGTTTTGGATCAATTTTTATATGATTGTGTTGGCCCAATGTTGACAACTCTAACAATTCCAACGTTGGGCCAACGGTTTCCTGTCAACGTTGGTACAACTGCGTTGACCAAAGTTTGGGAAAGTCTATGTTGGCCGAACGTTGGCAACTCTGCCTAATACAATGTTGAACCAAATGTGGGCCAGGAATGTCAACGTCGGCCTAACGTTGAGCCATCAGTTTTGTGTTACGTGGGAAAGATTGTCTATAAATAAACCAATCAGCCCTAGGAGGGAATATGGGAACGCCGATTCTTCCTTTTTAGGGACTCATCAGCCCAAGGCATCCTACCGTGATGATAAACCCAGAAAGGGGTGAGAAATAAATGGAAGTCACCTTCGCTCCCATAACTGACTCTTGAACAATAAATTACCAAAGTGCACATGAAATATTTCTAGGATTTATTGAATGGAAATAATTTAGGAGCATCAAATAAAATATAATATCAATAGTTATATCTGAGCAAGCAAAATAAATGATGCAAAAGATGAATTTGGAAGAAATTATTAATTAAAGCTAAATTTCTGACATTGTTAATCAATGAAAATCAACGTATGCTTCTGTCCGATTATATAACAGAAATATATATTTTACAAGAATATAAAAGTTAAAACAGCATTACCTGCAAGATAAGTGACTTTCCATCATTTCATTAAAACATCTTTTTTCGCAATGAACTGCATCCAATTGATGAGCTATTGGTCTTTTAGGGTGATGAAGGCGAACAATCTGAAAGAAATAAATTTATGAGTTTTAAAGCAAATTCCCAAATTCCAATTCTTTCTACAAAATGTTCAATGAATTTTTCTACTGCGGTTTTTCCGAAAAATTGGCTTCTCAGGGAGATACTGACTGAGATAACAAAATTTAGTAAATTTCAGTAAGTTTTATGCTTTTTTTTTAATATGCAAAGTCTTTTCATTTTTAAATTTATTCATTGTTTTGTTACCTTAGTGGCTTGCAATGAAAGAACTTTAATAGCATTTTCAGTTGGTATGGCAAGCTGAGGATCTAACAATAATGGGTCCTCATATTCCTCATGAATAAAAAGCTATGAAAGAAAAAAATATCATTCAATAAATACACAGAATACAAATTACCTCTTATTATTGAACTACGGAGATTAAAAAAATGGACAGACACACAAATACTTTTTAAAACCCAGGAAACTCAATAAAATTTAATAGCACGATCGGGTTTCGTACCGAACATTTACAAGTAAAATTCCAACAGATACAAGCCGCTTATATTATATAATGATAGTAAACAATTGCAAGAAAATATGCAAAATTAAGATATCCCTCAAACGTCTTCTGGTGGCAGAAATCCTAAACCGGAACCTGACGAGCATGCGCAGGAATCCTAGACTGGAAACTGAAGAGCACTTTAGCGTCCTATGGTGGCAGAAACCTTAGACCGGATACTGAAGTGCATTTGAAGTAAACAGGAACCCAGAAACGTTTGGAGAACGGGAAATTGATGTATTTTAATGAAGGATGGGCCGGGAACATGCCGAAATTTAGAAGGTGTCTTTACGACCACAGAAATATCGAGGATAACTTGATAAACTACAAATAATAATAGGGAAAAAAACTGGAGGAGAAGGAGAAGCAGAAGAAAAGAGAAAGATTTAAATTGTAAAATCGGAAACAAAAAGTTAATTCGCGATGTTAATTTTTCGATCCTTATCTTTAACCGAAAAGCCGTATTGATAGATGGATATAACAGAAATAGAGTCATTATAACAGAACGGATCTACCAATATGAAAAGGGATTCATTGCATTTTTTAATTATAGATATTATTGTCATAAATTAATAAATAAATGTAAATTCAAACGTAAATAAAATAAATTAAATAGTAAAATATTTCCAATCATGAATATTTAATGACGTCAGATAAAATATACGATAAAAGATGAAGGAGTCTCGATTCGTCTCGATTCTACTCCACTCTCATTCATTGGAAGCAGACTGCAGCTGAGAGACGTTTTTAGAAGATCGCCACAATCGCAGAATGCAGTAGCCATAAACCACAGCGAGACAGTCAGTCATGTCCGTCGACGCAAATCAGATGACGTCATGCAGAAAGGCAAAGAAAACGATCGGCATTTGAGACAAGAAGACGTCTGTGGATTGAAGCAAAATAAGTGTTTAAAGAATCATTTATATCGATTCAACAGAAGCAAATAAGTGAACTCAACGTAGAACAATGCGGTAATTGTCAGCGGAACTTATTATTATGAAGAAGACGAAAAAAATTGAATCAGCAGATTCAAGTCCGACATTGAGTGCCTACAATTGGTTGAGATAAATACTGCAATACTAAACATGACGGGATATTGCTTACCAAGGCCCTATATGGATAAAATAAAGCTGGCCGCGAATGATATTTGGAGCTGAAAAATAAATTGAAAGGAATAGGATTCAGAAATCTAGAATCAGACTCATGTATATATATAAAGAAAGGAGTTACAACCAAGATATAATAGTTGCATACATTGACGACTTTCTAATCATGAGTTCTAGCAAAAATGCACTAGAATCTACTAATTGCGATCTTGAGAAGATCTATAAAATAAAGAAATAGGGTAAACTAAAGGAATACTTAGGCATGAATATAATATTTGATCTACCAAATGGAAAATAGAAATATTGCAACAATGTTAAATAGAAGAACTACTGGAAAATACAAACATGAGTAACTGCAAAGGGATAAGTACACCATTATACTCATCTGATAAGAAGATTGATGAAAATAATAAGAAGCTGAATTCCAAAGATCATACTAAATATAGAAGTATAGTTGGGAGTTTAAATTACTTATGAAATACAAGTAGACCAGATGTGAACTATGCAGTGAATCAACTGTCTCGTATAAACGTAAATCCATCGGAGCATGACAACATGAGCTTGAAAAGAATTCTGAGATATCTAAAGGAAACTAAATCATTGAAACTTGTATATTCAAGCACAAATAAACAATTGATTACATATTGTGACACTACCTGGGCAGACGATGTAAACGCCAGGAAGTCAACATCCGGATGCAGGATAATGCTAAGTAGCAGACCAATACATTGGATAACCCGAAAACAACGCATAGTGACAAGCTCTACAGAAGATAATTAACAATAAGTATAACTTAGCATTAGCATTAGCACTAAGTGTAACTGAATTTAAAACAGGGAGAAATATATTAATAGAAGTCCAAGAGTCTGATTACATAACAAGACCATGTACAATATACTGCGACAATCAAGCTGCCATACAACTAGCTACAAATAATGTGAATAGGAGTAGTAGTCGCCATATTGACATTAAATATCATGTTATTAAAGAGGCAATCGAAAACGGACACCTGTCTGTAAAATATATTGAATCTTGTAAATGCATCAGCTACGTTTTTATACAACCTTTGAGCTCACAAAATTTTATCACACTTCTTTGAATGAAATTTTAGAGAAGATAGAATTTATCTAACATTTGAAGCAGGGGGAGTGTTGTAGATATTATTTTCATAAATTTATTAATAAATTAATTCAGTGTTTTTGGTTTGATACTTAAATAAAATAAATTAAATAGTAAAATTTTTCCAATCATGAATATTTAATGACGTCAGAAAAAAATACACGATAAAAGAAGGAGTCTCGATTCAGTCTCGATTCTACTCCACTCTCACTCATTGGAAGCAGACAGCAGCTGAGAGACGTTCTGAGAAGCTCGCCACAGTCGCAGAATGCAGTAGCCGTAAACCACAGCGAAACAGTCAGTCATGTCCGTCGACGCAAATCAGATGACGTCAAGCGGAGAGGCAAAGTAAATGATCGCATTTGAGACAAAAAGACAGCTGTGGATTGAAGCAAGATAAGGATTTAAAGAATTATTGCTATCGATTCAACAGAAACAGTTTTTTGAACTCTGCGTGGAACAATGCATTAATTGTCAGCGTAACTTATTATTATGAAGAAGAAGAAAAAAATTGAATTAGCAGATTCAAGTCCGACATTAGATCCTACATAAATACTGCAATGCGGAGCGTTTATTCAAGAAATTCAACGAAGTCAGAGAGTGGCAAATTTGAACTGTGTCAAGAGTTATAACAGACAAACACACAAGATACATTATAGAAGCCTGTACTATTCAAACTTTTACATGTATTAATAAGGACAGGGGGTTATATAGTAAATCATAATACCCTGTCCTATTTTCAAGATATGATTAAGGGAAAAGAGTACAGATTTCAATAATGTATCATTGCTAAATTAAATCTAAATTGTTATCAGTAATAATAGAAAGAAATTAATTGAATCATAACTCACTGTATCATTGTTGTTAAAATTGTAACAATGGAAACATAACTGTATCATTACTGATCTTTGCTATTAAATGTTGACTTATTGTAGAAATATTCAAAAATAAGATAGGCTTGAGAAAGCAAAACGATCTCAGTTTTTGCAAAATATTGCGAATAAAAAGATGAAGAAGTATTATATATGGAGTCTGATGAAATTTATATTTAATATTAAGAAGAATGAAGAAGTAATCATTTTATATAATGGCATTATTTCTACTTTCTGATATTGTATGCCTGAAAATTCTAATTACAAGTCGAACTTTCAAATAATATCACTTTACGAACACTTTCGGATATCCAAAAATTGATATTAAAGTTTTTCCGATCAACCATCATGGATAAAACACTCTGGCTAATAATCGATATCTTGAAATGTTTTCCATAGAAAATAGAATATAAGTAATTAAAATGCTGAATTAAAATGATAATAATTTCATGAGTCAATTAGAGATGTAATTTAAATGAATTTAAAATAATCTTATTGAAGTTTTAAAAAATGATTTCGAAACTCATTTTATGTTATGTATTTTTAAAAAAAAGAATACCTCTGATATCAGTGGATTTTCTAGAGTTCTCATTAAAATCAGGTTTGTTCCCAGACTCTCAAATTCTAGCAATTGTGCTGAAATAAAGGTAAGTTAGTAGATGAGTGAAATTTATCAACTTTATGTTCTATCATTTGTGACTTCATTCTCCAATCTTTGCATTCACCTTTCTATTAGTCTAATTTCTCTGAATATTCAATCCTCTTTTTTTTTAACGCTTGAATTTTAGACAATCCACAAAATAGCCATAAATCAACTGTCAAGTACATTTAACACGATTAATGTTTAATATAATCAATAAACTTAAATTCCTTAATTAAAAGTTTTATTTATTTTTTGTTTGAAAATGCTATATTTTTATAAATCAGTAGTTATTTTCATAAATATATTAGTTTCGTTTGAGAATTGAATTTTAGTAGTCACTACATTGAACGGTGAATCCATAAATTGGAGAATAATTGCCCAGTGAACTTGATTACCTATCATAGCGGAAAGATAATAGTCATTTGACATCTTGTTTTCATAATTCATATTTTTTTAAAGAGCACAAAAGCTGAACTGAAGAAATATAGCAAAAATCAACGATCAAGTACACACTATATAGAAAGTACAAACTCGCCCACAAATGTGCAATAAATTTTTATTACAATAATTGTTTAACATCTCACTTATCTAAATTATAAATAAATAACTAAATAAATAAATAAATAAACAATAAATGTAAATTATCTAAAACATTTAAATACACTTCTTGTTTACCGATCGCAAACATTTCGAATATTTCATTTTTAACAAAACAAAGACCTTTTAAATGGTAAATAAAATATAAGATCAAGGGTATATACACACAAAAACATTGAAATTATTAATGTTTTAGTCCCACATTCTTTTCAATAACCTCTAACATTCTTTCAGGCATCGTTTCAATCAGTTCCTTCAGACCATTTCTGTTTATCATATCCCAAGCATTCCAAATTGCATCTTTAAGATCAATGAGATGATGATATTGACTGTTATGACCATATAAACTCTTTGCCATCCAATCCCATTGAGTTGGTATCTGGTGACAACGAGAACCATGTAAAACAACACTATAATGGATTTTGATGTATGCACTGACGCATTATCTTATGTGTATCGCCCGTTTCGACCTCCTAAACATGGTTCAAAGAAGATTAAATTATAGTACACTAGTCCCTCACATTCCGGGTGATCAAGGAGGTGTTCGGAGCCCTGTAGCATGTTATGTACTGGACGAAATCGAAGAAAATTTGTCCACCATACACATTAAGGTATGCGGTTTCGATTTGTCAAGAAAAAAATTAGTACCAAACAACGCCGATAGGGGAAATTCTGGCGCTGCGGTCGAAAACTGCAGCATGAAATTTGCATATACGGTACTTTGTGAACCGATATCGAGGATAAAAGGAGGGGTTGCAGGAATTCTAGTCATTCTGCAAAAAGTCGCTCGTCGATGGCGTTGTCACTACGTGATCGTGCCTTATTAGTCAAGCTGTTTTATCAGCGGGATGAAAATGCCAATGCTGCTCTGCGTGAATACCCGGCGGTTAAAACAGTTTCGTAGAGGACCTAATAGCATAACTAACTTACGAAGAATGGTTGAAAAATTTGAAAGAACAGGAACTCTTTGTGTGCAAAAGGGCCGAGGACGTAAACGTATCAAGCAGGAACAAGTTGAAGAAGTTGCAACTGTCGTTTAGGATCAGGCGATAGCTAATATGCAGGGTACCAGCAATGCACGTTTAATATCACGATAAACAGATATCCCGTTTTTCTTCTTCATCTCACTCCTTCTAGATATATTTTTAATCATCATCATCTTCTTATATCATAAAATAAATCTAAGCTTAAAAATAAATTTAAAATTTATTTATTAGACAGGAATTTTCGAAGAGACTATTTCCTTCTCTTCTTCTTCAGCTACAATTATTTTTAACAAATACGGGAATTGAAAATGATGATATTATAACATTTCATTGTAACACTTCATCTCATCTATTCTTACCTTAATAATATAATGAGATATTATTATTAATATAATATAATTTTTCTTTAGAATTATTTTCATGTTTTTGATTTCATTCTTAAAATCTTCTTTTGTGCCAGATGACCTGTCAATTTTTCTTATATAATTATCAATTATGTTTCTTTTGATATTTATACTGTGACCTGATTTAAAGTTTAAAATATGATCCCTTAAATTTTTTTCTATAATGTTTTAGAGTTATTTTATTCTCCTTGGATAATTCTAAAGAAAAATAGATACAAAGAAAAATTCGTTTATACCAATATTCAAAAATATAATACTTTCAAAATTAAAGAATTAAATGAAGATAAGGAAAGAAAATATTTTTCATTCCTTACCTTAACGAAAATAGTTTAATATTGAAAAAAAATTTGCAGAGATTTTAACATTAATATTGTACTTAATTATAATAATAAATTAAAAAAAATTTTGTGTAAAAAACTTAATGAAAGTGACGAAAAAGGAGACATGGGGACTCTATACAAAATAGAATGTTTGTGTTGTGGCAAGTTTCATCTAGGCGAGAGCAAAAGAACTATTAAAGAAAGGGGCCTGGAACATGGATATTACATAAGAAACAAATTATTTGATAAATCAGAAATGGCAGAACATTGTTCCAGAAAAACCCATTGTATTAATAAAGAAATTAAAATTTTATATAATTAGAATGATTGTAAAATGAGAAAAACATTTGAAAGTTTATACATACGAAATACCAAAGATAGAAATATAAATAGAAGGAATGGTGTTGAAGTTAGTAATGTTATTGCAAACTTGGCGAGAGATTTAATTAGACAATCTCATTATATTAATAAGGTAGGAATAGATAAAATGAAATGTTGAAATGATAATTACTCAATGAAATTTAAAAACTGAATTTCACTGAATATTATAAAAATTCTTCATAACCACATATCCTTTAAAACTCTTTTTATTCGTGATATTTCACAATCTTTTATCAAGATTGCTTGATAAAAGGACGTTAGGTAAAAGTTTCAAAAACTCATTCCCTAAGATATAGAATTCACAACAATAATAGAATTTACAATGGTATAGTATTTGTAAAAAACAAAGGTAATACATCAAAAATGCTACATTATTATCAAAAAACAATATAATGGGAACATAACATATTTGTCAAAAGAACAAAGGGAAGGTATTACATAATTATTATGACTTCAAGAATAATTTTGATAACAAACAAAGGGAAGAATAAAAACATTATTACTTCGATACAATTTAAAACCGATAATATTAGAGGAATTTTTCAACATTTTTAATACTTTTTTACAATTTGTGCAAGGTGCAACTGTTTACTTTGAGAAATTTTTCTTTGTTTATTTATGGGAAAGTGTTGATAATACAGGATTCTATCCTAATCTATCTTTTTCTTCATCAATTTTGAATAAAATGTTGACTATGGGATCGGGGTTGTGTTTTGTTTACAGGCAGTAGTCTCCCCAGTCTGATATTCCTTCGTTCTTGTTAGTAAAGGCTTGTACGTGTTCTCATACTCTTTCTTTTAGAGTACGGCCTGTACTTCCAAAGTATTCAGAACCACAATCACTACATTTTAATTTATATATAACCACCATGGTGTACATGAAATTGTGGCTGGTGTCGCTCCTATTTTTCTTTATCAATTGGTTGTTTTTGTATTGTATTATGTTGATGTCATTGGTTTTACATAATTCTTTAAAAGATTTGTGTATTTTTGTACCTAGAGGTAATTTAATGATTTTGTTGAAGTCTGTGTCTTGTTTGATTTTGTTTTTCTGTCTGTATTTGAAGAAATTATTAATGGACTTTAAAATTAATTTTTGAGTGTATTCATTTATTTCAAATTTAAGTTTCATCTTATTTATTTTACTGTACCATAATTTTTTGTTTTCTGTGTTTTCAGTAATTCTTTTGAGATAATTTTGGATTAGTGCTCTTTTAGTTTTGATATCGTGTTCTGAGTGGAAATTTAATACGTGATTACTTTTTAGTTCTTTTTCATAGTGTTCATAAGTTATTTTGTTGTTGTTGTTTGTTAATTTAAGGTCAAGGAATGTTAATGAATCATCTTTCTCTTCTTCCATAGTGAAACTTAACTTAGGGTGAATTTTATTAACAAATTGATAAAATTTGCTGAATTATCTTTGTGTCCCGTTCCACAGAATGAGGATGTCATCTGCATATCTTAAATATTTATACTGTGTTTTGTTCCATTTTAATATGAATTGTTGTTCTAACCAGTTCATGTAAAAATTACACATGGTTCCTGATATGGGGCTACCCATGGGAAAACCTTTGACTTGTTTGTAAATTTTGTCTTTGAATTAGAAAAAGCAATTACTACAAATAAATTCTAGAATATTCATGACAGTATCTTTATCTATGTGATGATTGTCTAATATGTTTGTGTTTTTTTCATATACTTCTTCAATAATATTCAATATTTCTTGCACTGGTATGTTAGTGTACATAGAAAGTATGTCCATTGAGAACAATCTGCATTTCTTTTTCTCTTGGTTAGCTTCTTTTATACAATTTATTACTTCTTTACAATTATTAACGATTACTTCTTTTTTGAATAAGGGGAGTTGTTTTAATATTTTATGAATGAATCTAAAGAATTGCTCCCAGGGGACAGAAATACCCAAGTAGAGTTTGCTTTGAGATTTTTGGCTCGATTGGAAGTGGATGACGAGTGGCCGTGGCGGATATAATGGAGCGATGAAGCTCACTTCCATGTGTAAGGTGATATCAACACACACAACTGCCGTATTTGGGCTGATATAAATACAGACGTTGGTCAAGAGATACCATTACATTCGCATAAAGTCACAGTTTGTTGTGGGTTCACTGCTTCTTTTATCTTCGGCCCGTACTTTTATGAAGAAGTTGGTAGAAATGGACTATTGACTCAATTCCGACAGGTAGGCCAATAGGCTCGAGAACTTTGTGATACCTCAACTGCAGCAAAGAAATTGTATCGATTTCACAATGTTCATGCAAGATGATGCGCCACCACACATCGGACGTCGGGTGAAGGATGTCCAGCGTCAACATTTCACAGCTGCTAGAGGTCCGAGGTCCCCTGATCTGATTTCTTGCGATTTATGGTTGTGGGGATACGGGGATACCTAAAAATCATTGTGTATCAAGGACATGTTCCTGACTTTCCTATCTACATGTTCCTGACAAATAATGTTACATGTCAGACGAATAAATGCCGATATGCTGCAAGCCACCGTCGAAAACCTCGTGTACCGCATGCAATTAGTGGAACATCAGGCTGGTGGTCACTTTGAGCCAAATTTGTAGGTTGCTATAATAAGCGTTTTTCATTGGTATTTGGTTTGTTGTTATTTACTGCTTCCATTGGCAGTTATGTATTCTTTATAAATCAAACACCAAGCCCACACACCTGCTTATTTTAAATAATATATTTACAAAACAATTTTAAAAATATACAAAGACCGAGGTTTCAGTCACTGTAGCTTGACTATTATCAACTTGATAATAGTCACGCTATAGTGAATGAAACCTTGGTCGTTGTATATTTTTAAAATTGGTTTTTAAATATATTATTTAAAATAAGCAGGTGTGTCGGCTTGGTATTTGATTTATAAAGACATGGACAACACACTTGAAAGTTTCAAGTAATGTATTCTTTTATTACACATTATGCGCTTGCAGCGCCAGAATTTCCCCTATCGGCGTTGTTTGGTAGTAATTTTTTTTCTTGACAAATCGAAACCGCATACTTTAATGTGTATGTTGACCAAATTTTGTTTTATTTCGTCCAGTACATAACACGCTACAGGGCTCCGAGCACGTCTTGTTATTTCGTGATGACTCGGTATATTGGAATCGAGTTGGTTTCTCTACAAACACAATATTTGCCTTTTCTCCTGCTCTGGACACTTCCCACAGCATAATTCCATCAGCGACTGGTTGTCTGGTTAGTCATATCTTGGGTTCAGTGCGTAGGTCATGCAAATAGGAAGAGTAAGCATCAGGGCCATGAAGACAGAAACGTTTTCGTCCGAATAAACGATTTCTTTCCATTCAGGGTGCGATTTCAAAGCTTTTTTAGACCACGTAGGCCTTTTTTCCTATAAATGTCAGGGAGCTTTGGACTTTGCAAATTTGACATAGACATTTGAACTTAAGCTCTTCTAAACAGTTTGATGCAACACACACATTGACCATTCACGTGCAATCTGATGAGTGGACATATCACTACAAGTAGCAAGAGCTTGAATTCGCCTATGGTGCAAAGCCTGTAGTTTTTGAGAACTTCCTGATCTCTTTTCTGTTCAATAGCCATTACCTTTCTTGATAATTTTTTGGACGACAGTTTCTGAACGCTGTATGACTGATGCTATTTATGTTCTTGACCATCGTTTTCCTTGCAGAAAATATATTAGCATATTTATTTGTTTCTCAGTTAGTTATTTACCGCGAGGCATGGCACAAATAATTAGTGAAGACACTCTCCCCACCCTTTCAGAAATGGATTAGCTTATCTTGCATATTTGAATTCTTTGAACTGTTCAAAATCTAAAGATATCAATCTTAGTTTATAATTTCTTTACACTTGAAAATGCTTTTTCTTTTCTTAAAAATGAAATATTCGAAATTATTGACATCTTTAAACGGGACGTGTATATAATTGCTTTACATAATTTCCTTAAAAGTTGGAATGTTAAACAATTAGTTTACAAAAAGGTTTTTTGCACGTTTGTTTTTGCGTTTTTATTTCCTTTACAGGATGTATCTATTATCTTTAGTTCACGGATTTGTAATTTCAGTATTTTGTTTTTATTAATACAAGCTGAAATGATATTTTCTTAAAAATATTAAAGTGAAAATTTAATTAGAATTAAGAGATTCATGTTGTAACGCCTTGCCGTGGTTTCGGCTGTACATGTGAGGGAAGGTTGTATTAGAGAGTTTTGCGCCATGGGGTTCCTCAATTATTCTGTAAAACATCCTAGTGTTGGGCCCGAAAACTAGAATGTAAATTTATAAATTAAGGAAAGTATTAAATAAGAGACAAGAGTAGGGAGGGGTTTGTTTGTAAACAGAGAGGCCCCCACTCATATTCGCCAGTCGCGGCCTTGCCTGAGGAGTCTAACTCTCAACGCTACCTAAGTTTAGTGCTATTAAGTTTAGAATCAATGTCAGGGAATCAATGAGTAAATAAAAAATAGAAAAGCAGGATAACTAGTTTGGAAAACGATATAACAGATTTAATGAAAGAACTATATACAGTATGTATTAACAGATTGATTAGCATAAGGAGAATGAGTATAAAAAAAGATACATGAATACATGGATATATACATTACCCTTAGGTTTTCAAAGGAAGTTGATTATACGTACACTGACACTAATAATAAATATATTAATAGACTCTTGAGTCACTTCAATAGTTCAGAGTCCGCAGATAACTATGCACCGTATATACGCTTCTCTATAGCAATGAAGGAGGTCAGAGTTCAGCTTACTGTCCACACTCTTGTGTATCCGAAGAGCAATTTCCGCGAGGCGCAGTTAATATAGGTTAGATCGTCGATCTCATTTCGCAATGGCTTCTTCCGGTGATGCAAATCAGTGGATTAGAAAGGACGTTTTTCAGACGGAATCAGAGTCCCTCGTAATGCAAGCTTAGGTGGAACGACGCTACTTTCTTGGCTGCTACACACGACGCGCCGTGCTGCTGTACACTTTCTCAACGCATTCGCTGAGCAGGCCCGGAGACTTGAAAGAATGCTCAAACTGGCGCAAAACCTGCTTCGGGGATGCAAACAATGAATGGGCTTTGCATTTCTGACTGACTTCAGTTGGTTTCTTTTGAGATGAGCCAAGCGCCTTTGCATGGCCGAATTTATCTAGGTTTTCAGTGGCAAGCAATTCGAAGGGCAACAAAGTTAGCTGGCTACCCTTCTCGCGTGCTCGATCGCACCGTCAGGTTTTGTTATTTCACTTCCTCTCAAACTTATTTCCCTTGTTGTGACACCACTTATCGCAGAAGGCGTCGAGCTTTCTAGGAGCATTTTCTCCCGAAAGGCTGTCAGGTGAAAGGAAGAACAAAGGGAACAATAACCGCAGAGAGGGGAAAGGTAAAATAGAAGTCAGATGGGTAAGAGGCTGAGAAATACAAAGATTATCTGGGAAACATGATTTCGAGAACACAAAGAAGCATTAGACAATGAAGCATTTAGACGAGAAATAAGATTGTTTATATATATATAAAGTTATGAAAATAAATAATAGGAAAGAGAGGGAATTATATAACAACCATCGGGCCGTTACAATTTACATTACTTAATATTCAAATACAATTGCTGAAAAAATATCATGTACTCCTTCTAGAACTCTGCAGAGGAATGTTTTTGGACAATATATGCAAATGAATAAAATTTCATCGCCAATGAACTAATCGCACTTTTCTGAATGCTTGAGAAGGGTTTACTTTGGCTCCAGTGTAAGGTCCTAAATGCGCTCAATGTCTGGAGCAGAATTCATTTTGAAGGACAAATTTGTTTGGTTTTGAGGTTTCATTACATTAAATAAACGATGGAGATTCCTCTAGAAAGCATCCGTTGGCCGCACCACCAATGGAGTCGAAGTTTGAGAAAAGTCGCATCATAGGATTAATACGGTGTTCATGAAGAATTGTCACTGCTGATATAGATCATCCTAACCTAAATTATCACAATCAACTCAACCTTGATATTATAAAATAATTAATGGAGAATATAATGATATTGCTACCGTGTTTTTTGTGTCGAGCAAAAACGGATGGTGGCAGGGTAACGGAATGTGACTGAACACGAAGGTTCTAAAATAACAGAGACTTTTATTTACTCTGAAGGGGTTAGGATAAAATACAGGTAATTGCGAATGAGAATATCGAATTTTCGGTCCGTCAGTGTTGTCTTCCTCCAAATGGAGGGTCGTCTTTGATGTCTTCCTCCAAATGGGGGGTCGTCTTTGATGTCTTCCTCCAGTTGGCGGGACGTCCAGATAAGTCCACTGTGACTGTGCTTCCTTAGGGCGGTCACGGAAATCCATCCCCGTCGTCTTAGGCCTAACACCGAACCTCTTCGGAACTCTGCGGCGATGGGATGACTTCTCACGGCAAGGGTTGACTTTTCCCGTTGCCGTCCAATATTACTGGAACCGCTTCGGT
>JAFIDM010000006.1:6110792-6140787 GCA_023159025.1 Thereuonema tuberculata | reverse complement strand
TTGGTTTTATTGTTTGGACTTGTTTTGTTTTGCTCAAACAGAACTGCCCTGGTGTTAATTCAACTTTTATGAATTCTGTTTACTGTTGCTGGTCACCAAAGTTTAGAAGTGTGTCATTATTACATTAAACAGCTTCTCTCAATGGCGATATCCAAGAAGTATATATGAAACAACCTGAAGGATATTCAAAGATAATAGAAGAAAACCAGATTTTCTTAGTTCTATATGTTGTTGATACTTTAATAGCCTGTAAAAATAGGGATGATTTTGATATTATAACTGGGATATTAGCACAAGAAGTGCAGATTATTTGGCTTGGAGACTTGAAATATTATCTTGAACTTCAAGCCGACCGTAATAAAAAGGGAATTTTCCACATTCATTAAAAGACATATCCAAAAGCTATTGGAAAAATACAAGATGGAATACACTAAGCTATCAAGAATTTCTTTACATCCAGGATTTGGAAAGTTACCTATGGAAAATATACTTTTTTGGAGTAAAGAACCTACAGATTTCTAATTGGTGTTATTCGACTGAAACTAAACGGATTTTAAGATTTTAAAAAGCCATACAAGATTTAAAAGTAAGACTACGAAACTCAAAAAACTACTTGAACAATCGACTTATTGGATATGCTGATTCTGCCTGGGGTAGAGATACAAGAGATCGCAAATCAAATACAGTATACATATTTCAAGTTTTAGGAGCTACACTATCTTAGTATAGTCGTAAATAGCTGTTGTAAGCTGGACAAATCGAATGCATGTATTGTCTCTCAAAAGAAATGTTAGCGGTCGTACTAAGAAAGCCACTATAACAAGTGAAGGCTAATAAAATGAGAACGCTGATAATACTTTTATAAACTTTCAAACTTTTAATCATTGAAAGAGGATGTTGGATACAAATATTTAATGTCGCACTAGAGCGCCGTAATTATATTGTAATTTGAATTTTGCGAGTCACATGATATTGTATAAAGTTCTTATGTCCCTACGCTTATTATTCGTCATACTATTAACTGCATTGGGATTATGAGTCTCGAATCTAGACGATTCTCCTATCGTCCTGTTAAATAGGAGAGTACATTTTTCGTGTTTACAATATTGAAAGCCGAAACAATCTCTGAATACACTTTAAAATAAACTTAAGACCAAAGGGTAGTGGGGTTTCCTCAAAGAATAAAAGGCTAAAATAATTGTTTAAGGATGAAAGAAGACAGTAAGAATTAACCAAACGCAAGTGAGTTCAAAATTGTAAGGAGCCCAAAACGAAAGTAGGGTCAAGTTCCTACGGCAGAAATAAAGTTGTGCAATAAACAAAAAGAAAGTTTGCCACGATAACTGGAAAAAAACAAGTAGAAACAAAGAACGATAGGCTGAAAATATTTAAACAAGAAAAAAAAAGCTTTTCCAGTTAAAGTAATAAATAAAGAATAGAATAAAATAAATGAGTTAAAATAGAGGTAAATAATTAAAAAAAATAATGAAATGGCACGACAAAATATCCGTGACACTTTTCAGTAATTTGCAAAAAACCGCTAATAATCGATAAGATAATGATAGGACTGGTAATGATAGGACGTAACATCCCAAATAGTAATCTCTAAATAAGAAAAAAAGCAATTAAAAAGTAGAATAAATTGGTATAAAAAATTAGGTTTTAATAATTTGTTGTGAAAACATCTTCGTTTAAGCAATATTAAATTTTTGAAATATTATATGATGTAAGAAATAACTGACCTGCAAGATAAAGTTCTATAAAGTAAGCTTTCAATACATTCATCTCTACATTTTTCAACAGAACCAGAATCAGCACAGGGACGATTAGGTAAATTCAAATTTATAATCTGTTGTTTTCGGTAAAAGAAACAAAGTTATATTATGTATTAAAACAAATAATATCTAGTTGTGTTTATTATAATATTTCAAATTACAAATCAACATGATATCTTCAAATTAGTTTTAATTTAAATTTACATTTTATAATTCTTTACTCAATAATGAAAAACGCAAAATTGTAACTTTATATACAGGGTGTTACAAAATGCGTGTGTAATATTTAAACCAAGGATCAATACATTCCTAATGATCCCATGTCTGGAAATGCCCAGTTTTAGGCGCTAGGTGGTCGTAAAATGAGCCTTTCCAAAAGAACATATCCTTTGCCACACCATGCGAAATGTTTTGCAGGCGAGTCCACACATTGATTGGAGTGTTATTTTTGTAGCTACAGTAGCTACAGAAATTACTGTAACTACAATAGCTGAATTAATTAATTAATTTAATTACATCTACAGTGTGTTGCCATCACATAAGGTCCAGTAGTTTTTGTTTTTTTTGTAGTTATTGAATTTGGATTTTTTTTCACGAAAGTCTGATAATAAAAGTGAATTTCAAACTTTATATTTCCATACTTAGTTTATTATTTAATTAAAATCAAATAAAAGCCAATCAAATTTCACACATTTCTTATATTCAATTCATAACATGTGTATAAATTAAGTTATAATTAATAAATACTTTCAAAAACACACAAGGAAGTTATAAATTAATTTTTTTTCATTAAATTATTTTTAAATTTCTAACCAAAATTTTTTACATTAATCATATATAAATACAATTAGTATTTTTGGTAATTATTTACAATTAGATATTTCAGTTATTATTTACAATTATAAATTAGTCAATAATTACGAATAGTAATATGGCTAATTATAATATTTACAAGTAAAAATTATTGATATTTATGATTAATCTATTAATTAATTAATATTTACAATTGGAGTATAATTTTTCAATTCAATATTTCATATTTACAGTTATTATTTTCAATTAACAATTCAATTATACTTACAATTATATAATGTTAATATATTTACAGTTAAAGATAAATTTTGGTAGAAATTAATTCTTTGTTTCCATTAAAGACTTAATAAGTTAATAAATAATTTAACAGAAAAAAGTCAAAAAATAAAAAAGTTAAAAAATTTATACAATACATAATTTGGACGTTTCAAGAAAGTGCAAATGATATATTGTATGAATAGTAACTGAAAATAGTAACTGAAATATGTAGTTGTAAATAATTACCAAAAATACTAATTATATTTATATATGATTAATGTAAAAAAATTTGGTTAGAAATTTATAAATAATTTAATTAAGAATAATTAATTTATAATTATCTTTGTGTGTTTTTTAAAATATTTATTAATTACACATTTCTTATGATAATTTTTCACAATAATAAATATTAATGAATAAATATTATCAATATATAATAATTAGAACAACACAAACTTTAAGAAACAACGCCTGCCAGTAATAATCTCAAAAGTCCCTGCAATGGTAGTTTTATTTTGCCAACTGACAGTGAGCAACCAGTGTTGCCTACTAACAATTTTATGTGAAAACTTTATTCGAACAGGATATACTCAAATTATCAGAAATAATACACTTGAGTGGTGTTTTATACTGTGGGGTCTTCCCTCGTCTTCTGAAACGTACGGTATGCAAATTATTCATTTGATTTATATTTTGGTTTGATGTTAGTATTGTAAACAGACAGGACGTTTATTAAATCACTGCGAGATTGTAATTCCCAGTTTCGTGACTATTTATGTGTTTCTTTAATACAGTATTGTAAACATCTGGAAGTACGCAATCGCCACAGAAACTGCTGGTCACGACATACAGTATCACCCATTAAGACGTTCTGGGAATTTCAATTAAGGTATAAATAGGCGTTTCTGGCTACATTACTTCTCTACATTTGAGGAATTGGACCAGCATAGCTATGGCAGATGGGGCTTTCACAAACAATCAGTTGCGGGACATGCATTTCGTCTACAGACTACCGAATGGAATTGACTGCGAGGCAGCGTGCCTTTATCGGGAGAGGTATCTCGATCTACGTCATCCACGTCGTGGACTATTCTCCAAGCTATATGCACGACTGTAAGACACTGGCGTTCTACAGATACTTGGTTGTCCTCCGATTGGTGCTCAGGTTGTTTGTATTAGTTGTTATTATTGTATTTCGTACTCCCTTAAATAACCCATTATTACATCTTTCGGTCACAAATAAACCAAAATAAGTGCTAGATGGATTGTAAGTATGTGGATTCAAAATGCTCGATTGACCAGTTTACTGTTTCATTTGCTTTTATTAACTTTATTATTTGAGACATCTAAACTGCATCAGCATACTTTCTTATTTTTTCTCTCTAGGGATTCCGGAGACCCAACACCGGTAGGCCCCGTACAAGGACAACAGTGGAAAGGGAAGAGGATGTGCTGTAAGAGCTGGCACGTAACCCGTCTACCAGCACGAGAGCTGTGGGAGGTGGTCAGAACATGGACCACACACTGGTATGGAGAGTTGCCCGAGACGATAGTATGCATCCTTTCCACAAGCGAAAGGCGCAGAAGCTACAGCCAGAAGACCATTGACTTCGTTAAATTTCGCAAGATAGATAATTGACAAAACCGCCGAAGAGCCTGACTTGTAGGGGTTCTTTTTACGAACAAGGCTGAGTTTACCCGGACCGATGTCTTCAACATACACAATTCGAATTTGTGGGCCCAGGCGAACCCCCACAGGTTTCATGCCCAAGGACATCAAGAAGCTAACGAAATCGATTGCGCTGATTGTAAGTGTTATTATATTTTGTATTAAATATGTGCGTAGGCTTTTAACTTTATTTTATTAAACAATATACACGCACGTTAAATTTTATTTGTATTATGTAAAAGCCATTTATTTATTTTATTTTCAGTCTTTATATAGGCGATCTAATAGTTCATTAAGTATTCAGAACATGGGTAAACTGATTTCTTGCTTCGAGGGATATTTGAAGTTTCGATCCAACCATTTTTATTTTCCATATTATGGGTTATTGACGTTGTGATGTGAATTAAAGACTGAAAAACCTTGTATTTTGTCTCTTGTACCTTTGCTTGATAGTGCTAGCGGTTCTTAGCTAACGAAATAGATTGCGCTGATTTTAAGTGTTATTATATTTTGTATTAGATATGTGCGTTTATTTTATTTTATTAAACAATATACACGCACGTTAAATTTTATTTGACATCAAGAACGCTTTACAGTAAATCCGTGGGCTGGAATTTTAGGAAACCAGTTGATTGGGCCCTACTTGTTGCCATCTCGGCTCACTAGAGACATTTATCTCCGATTCCTGGATGACGTACTACCTCAACTCCTCCAAGAGGAGTTCCACTGGCCATACGTTGCACGATGTGGTTTCGACATGGCGTCGCGCCAGCGCATAACCTGCTGGCGGTTCGCCATCATCTGCTTATCACATTTCCGGACGGATGGATAGGAAGGGGAGGATCTGTGGTGTGGCCGCCTTGCTCCCCCGACTTCGCTCCACTCGTCTTCTACTTCTGGGCATATTTAGCATCTTTTTTATGATACAGAGATCGAATCTAAGGAGGATCTGATGGCAAGGATAGCAGCTATTGCTGGTCATATTACACCTGTGCCAGAATATGTCGGCAGACGCCAACAGTCGCTTCTGAGCTTCTGTCATCTCTGCATCAGCGTTATTGTTCAAGGCGGCAACTTTGAACATTTATTTTCAATGCGATCATTCGGATTTCATTTTCTTTGCATTGCGTAAGTTATTTAGCTCTGTTCAGTTGTTCAGTTGAATGATGACATTTGTTTAATTGCATTGTTTAGGTATACAGTATTACGAAACCTGTGTACATACTTGTGTTATTGTAACCTCAGTTCCAACTATGTCTTCATTATGTTTCATAGACCGACCCATCTATCCCCCCTGTCTAGATGTAAATAAATTAATTAATTATTTCAACTACTGTAGTTGTAAATGTTTATACTACTTATATCAGTTTACAACGTTTATTGCGATTTTTGTTTTTTTTCTATCTTGTAAGTTTTTATTTTATTGTAAATAATTATCAAATACTGCATAACATCGAGTAAAATTGAAACAAATAAAAATAGCATCAATGTGTGGATTTGCCTGCAAAGCATTTCGCAAGGTCTAGCAAAGGATATGTTCTTTCGGAAAGGCTCACTTTAGGATATCCTAGCGCCATAAAGGGGCGTTTCTGGACATTGGTTCATCAGTAATATATTGATCCTTAGCCATGCTCCAAGACGTGGTTTGAATATTACACACAGATTTTGTAACACCCTGTATGTTCAGCTATATTCTAAAACGAACTTAGTTGTTAGTATATAAAGTTTTAAATTTAATAACGATCAAAGTTATCATTATACAATACAGAACTTTACGTGAACTGCATAGTAGTAACTTGATAAAGCCATACATCTGACTAAGTGATACAAATATTAACTTATATAAAAAAATATACAATAACCACGACGTTTCGCCGTCGAGAAACGGCCTCCTCAAGTGATATGAACGAATAAAACGAAAGCCAATTTATATAAAAAATTCAAATAGTTAAAGTGATATGCGCATGCGGCCACGTCACAGGAGAGCTGCAATGAATTTCATTGTTGGATAACAATGGTTATTGTCTTACACAAAAATAAATAAATATAAAAAGAAAGCTAATATTACAAAGTTTAAAACATTTCAGTACAGAACATCTATCAATTAAAATTAATTATCAGCACTAAAATATTACAAAACTTACAAATTTTACTCTTCATAAATTTACTATTTTAAAATAATGATTAAAGTACACGAAATTAGAATTTCGTATGATGCGTTAACACTTACAATGTTTGTTATATTAAAAACTTTTCATAACCAAGAATATGAAAAGAGAAAAAAGGAAAATCGAAGACCAAAAAGAAATTAATTTATTACTTTTTTTTTCTTCCCCCTAACTCCGTATTCCATTACTTCTTTATTATATAATGTCTCTGTTGTCCTACCTATTCCTTATTCTCTCTATCATTATCTACTTTTCTAATAATATTGTTATTATAACTGATAAAATGAAATAACAGGATCAACATATGATTAAACTTGCAACATATTAAAATCCCCTATTTATTATTTCCCTTCATTTACATCCTCTCCATCTTGCGCAGAATATTTTTGGAAATTAACCAAATTAAAAACATAAAAGTCAAAAATTAGATAATTACAAAATTGAAAATTAAAAAGTTAAAATAATTATTTCGAAATTCACTTAAACTGCCAAAAAGCAGAAAAAAATAAAATTAAGAGGTTCGTTAAAAGAACTTGCAACATATTAAAATCCCCTATTTATTATAAAATAAAAAAATAAAAAAATATTTCCAAATTCACTTAAACTGCCAACAAGCAGAAAAAAATAAATAAAAAATAAATAAAAAATAATAAAAAATAAAATTAAGAGGTCGTTTAAAAGAAACAACTTAAGAAGGAAACACAATCTTCTATACTAAAACCTTCTTCTTTTGTCATTCTTCTTCTTTCGTCTGCCCTGGATTAACCCATACTCAGTCATTGCTGGCACTGAAAATATGGGGCCTACTATACTGTTCTTTCAGTGCCAGCAATGACTGACTAGGGGTTAATCCAGGGCAGACGAAAGAAGAAAGACAAAAGAAGAAGGTGTTAGGATAGAAGATGGTGTTTCCTTCATAAGTTGTTTCTTTTAAAGGACCTCTTAATTTTATTTTAATTTTTTTCTGTTTTTAGGCAATTTAAGTGAATTTGAAAATAATTCTTTTTAATTTTTTAATTTTCAATTTTGTAATTATCTAATTTTTGACTTTTATGCTTTTAATTTGGTTAATTTCCAAAATATTCTGCTCGAGAATGTAAAAGAAGGGAAATAATAAATTGGGGATTTTAATATGTTGCAAGTTAAATTATATGTTTGATCCTGTTATTTCATTTTATCAGTTATAATAACAAAATTATTAGAAAAGTAGATAATGGCAGAGAGAATAAGGAATAGGTAGGAGAGCAGAGACGTTATATAATAAAGAAGTAATGGAATACGGAGTTAGGGGGAAGAAAAAAAAAGTAATAAATTCATCTCTTTTTGGTCTTCGGTTTTCCTTTTTTCTCTTTTCATATTCTTGGTTATCAAAAGCTTTTAATATAACAAACATTGTAAGTGTTAACGCATCATAAGAAATTCTAATTCTGTGTACTTTATATCATTATTTTAAAACAGTAAATTAATGGAGGGTAAAATTAATTGTTCCCCCCCCCCTTTTTCTAGTTTGTAAGTTTTGAAATATTTTAGTGCTGATAATTAATTTTAATTGGTATATGTTCTATACAGAAATGTTTTAAACTTTGTGTTATTAGTTTTCTTTTTATATTTGTATATTTTTGTGTAAGACGATAACCATTGATGGACGTTAGTTGATAGAGGGCATCATTCGTTATCCAGCAATGAAATTCCCTACAGCCCTCCTGTGACGTGGCCGCATGCGCATCTCACTTCTATTATAGAGAATTTTCAGAGTAATCAAAAATGAAAATCTGATATCCTAACCTTCTTCTTCAAAATATTTCTGTGGTGCGGCTATGATGAAAGCGAAAATTTATATTCATAATTAATAGAACTGTAAGGAAAAAGTGTTCTATGCGGGCTAAGTAGAATCTTGGGTGCATGAAAAGTTTAGGCTCCTAGCGATCTTCGTCCAACGGCATAAGTTCGGGTCGGATGGTGATACCGAAGTCCGCTCAACCTTAAACCCTGAGAAAGAACCCAGAGTACAGAAGAATGGGTGACCCGTAGGGTGTGTCTGGAGAAGTAACAACCATAGAAATATCCTCGGACACCGCCGTGAATTAAACCCGGGCGTCTCCATTTCGCAGTCAAGCGTTTAAACCATTGGGTTATAAGAATTACATTTAATTTAAACTATTAGCTCGATCATAATTTTTTGAAACTGGTTTCAGTCAATTATTAAAACTCAAAACCTTTGTGATGGCTTCCCGCGTCTTCGGGATTCTAAATCCTGCATCAATGATCAGGGATTTCCACTTCAGAATGAAAATGGAATAGGGAAAGATTATATCAAATAAGTTTGAGTATTACTATTACAAAGGTGACATCATGAGAAGTGTTAAAAGAAATTTATTTTTCATTGAAAACAAAAAATTATCTATTTTAGGTTACAATATTGAGAAATCTTTAGATATAAGTTAAGTTAGATATAAATAATAACCATACTTTTGTTAAAGATAGTGTAGCATCAGCTGAGAATCTTGGAATTGTCGCTACGCCTTCCTGAACCATTTGATAGACTGGATTTTCTTCCGCTTGAATAAAGAAAGCCTAAATAAAGTATAAAGATCATGTATTTTGAAATATTTCATTCTATTAAAAATAGTTCAGCTCAATTAAATGATCATTCGTAAATCACTACGGATCCACAATGATTACTATTAGGACGCAAAAAGAAATTCAATGGTTGATAAAGTTACAATAAATATAATGAGTTCCTGAATTTGAAGTCTACTATCCTAAATTTCTGTTTTCTTATTTTTACTTTTTAAATTTCTAAAAAGAGAAATATCACACAAATTACAGTTATTTTCTATTTAGTAGGAAAATAAAAAATAAGAATCAAATGGATTAATTTTAATTATTTCTTACCACAAGCTAATTAATAATTAAAATCTAAAAAAAAAAGGATTGTTAACCATTCATGGATATTTGGTCATGAAGCATATTTGTCACAACACAAATAAACAATTTCACATCTTAAAATGTAAATGTTTGTTTGTTCAAAATCTTAAACCTCCGAAAGCTCTTCACCGATTAGTTTGACATTTTGACACAACGTTGCATTCGAATGCGCGAGTGTTTTTATTTACATATTATATCGACGTCACATCTATCACAGGTAACAACATGCTTTTTTTGAAAACACCGCCATCTGTTGGTCGTAAAAGAAACACACGTAATAATAAACATTGCTCAAGCCGCAGCTGTCAAGAAGCAGCTGTCATCACTTAGCATTTTAAATGTTTCCGAATGCATTGTTAAATGTTTTGCAATTTTATGTTTTCATTATAACTTTCTTCCTCAGCCACAGCAACGCGTGGGCGGGAACAGCAAGTTTGAAATAAAAACGTCATTTCAGAGTCAAGATAAGAATTTTCAACCCTAAACCGAAATTATTTTCAATATTAAAATGTTTGTATGTGTTGTGACAAATATGCTTCATGTCCCAATCTTAATTAAGACAATAATGCTTCACATTAATTAATTTTTTAATATTAATATCTATTGTTCAAAATATTATCATACATATATTTTTTAGGCTATAGATGTTTTGCATGGGAAGATTTGCCACGTTAAATAAATAATCTATCAACAAGATTTAAAACAAATACAATAAACGTTAGATTATGTGAATCCTAGTATATCTAGTTTTAAAATTATCATTGAGGATCAAAACAAATTAAAAGTACGGATAAATCTTTAAGGTAATGACACATGGAAACTCACACATACTAAAGTAATAAAATTTACTGATATGCAAATTAAAACAATCAATTTCGGCCAACCAAGATATGAAGCTGTCTTCATGTATATTAGAATAGAAAACACTCCATTGAATGATCTAGAGTAGCCACAACAATCATCCTTGATCTATTTTCTTTTTTTGTTCTGCATATTTTAGTACAATTTCTTCGAAAAACATTATATCTACATTTGAAATGTTGACTTCTTCATTATTCTATAACCATGATCCCACCTTCAAGATTAGATGAAAGGGTTTCTTAGAATTTTATATAAATAATGAGAAGATTAAGGATTAAAAGGGTCGGTCAATCGCCGTTAGTCACTCAGACCATATTATAAGGAAAATTATGATTTTATCTCTCATGTTACAGTACGTCATTGCTGATTATAAATTCTAGTTCCTTTAGCGCAGAGTCCTAAACAATTTCTGTCATTTTACTAATTGCTTTGTTTAAACTTACAAAGCAATCTAGGTTGACTTATACAATTTTCTCTTTTTTCATTGATTGATTGAAATGTGTGGCAGTTTTGAGAAAAAGAAATTATTGAAAATGTAGTGTAAAGAAACAAACATACCCGCAAATAGAGACTAGTTGACAACCAATTTCCTGGAGGAAGTGGAACCATTGCTTTAAGATAAGCGTTTGGACCCAAAGCAGGGATTTTGTTATCCTCTTTTTTTGAAAATAAAAAGTGAAAAGATTTGAATTCAAATTACAAAACAAAATATCATAAATGAAATACAATAAAGAAATGAGAAATGATAAATTTTGAAATAAAATTATAAAATACAAAACATATAGAATATACAGAGTGATTTTTAATTCTTAGAACAAAGGGATGATAGGGAACACTAAACAATTAATTGTATCAATTATTACAACTGTCGCGTTTACATTCTATGACAGGTTGAGGAACGGTCCGATAGCGTAGATGTTTGCCAAGGCACCGTTTGCCGACTTCCGCACCAGGAGCATTTCAGCCATTCCATTTACAGAAAATCCACATATTGCCACTGATTTATTCAATGCAGTTCAGTGCAGCAGGTTTTTCCAGGACTTTGCTCTTCACAACTAAAAGATTGTTTTTTTTTCACCTTACACGTGAGGGAGTGTATAATGTGTAGAATCAATGGCTTGAAAAGCTAAGTTAATCACTTTTACGATGTATTGCTACAAATAAACCTGCAACTAATTGAGTCCCTAAACATACTCCTAGTAATGAGTCAAAATTTCACCAGGAGGAGATAGTAGATGGACAAGGGAGATCAATTGAAGATCCATTAATAATTTTAAATAGTGGATGTATTTTTCGTATAATCATTCAGAAGATAGTTTAATATAAAATATTGGCTTTGAAAGTTAATGATAAGTTTTTTCTTCTGTTTTAAAGAAATTCTAATTTAGATTTACAAAATCTATGCTTTATTTAAACTATTAAAACTAATGATAATATTAGTAGTTTCTTTAAGATTATTATTTCTTACTTCTTCAATTTATATGAGATGAATAAGTTCTTTTGTATGAATTATGATTTATGTTTTCATTAGAATATTTATGTTATATTTTGAAATAACTAGTTATTCTCGATTGAGTTGTTTTATGGGAGGAGATTCTATATCAACAACTTTGTTAACTTTGACTTTTTGTATTTTAGCATTAATAGTTTTATCTATATATAAGGTGAAGCATGATTCTCATGGAAGAAAAGAATTTGAGGTTGTCAATTTATTTCTGTTAATTTCTTTATTTATGACGTTTTGTAGAATAGATTTATTATCTTTTTATATTTGGTTTGAAATTAGATTGATTCGTACATTTTTAATAGTTCTTGGATGAGGGTACCAACCTGAGTGTGTTCAAGCCGGAGTTTATTTTATATTTTGTACGTTAACGGCTTCTTTCCCTTTATTGATTTGTTTAATATATCATTATGAGGAGCTAGGAAGATTATCGTTTATGGTTTTAACTATTATAAAAATAAATGTTAGAATAATTATTTATGTTTTTTCTATTATAGCATTTCTTGTTAAAATACCTATATATTTGGTTCATTTATTGTTACCTAAAGCTCGTATTGAAGCTCCAATTGCGGGTTCAATAGTTTTAGCGGGAATTTTACTAAAAATAGGAGGATAAGGTTTACTTCGAATGTAAAATAACTCGTTGGGGACTAATTTTTTATCTTTTTTTAGTGCTGCTTATAGATTATATCTTTTTTCGTTAAGTCAGCATGGTAAGGTTTTATTAGTATTTTATGGATTTAAGGGAATTAAAATTCGTGAATATTTAGTATTGTTTCTTCATTGAATACCTTTAAATATTTTAGTTTTAAAAATTGATTTTATTTTATGATGCTTAAATAGTTTAAAAAAAAATTAATTTGTGGAGTTGAGGATGCAGGTTAACTTTTGTAGTTTGAAGTGGAAACATTTAAGCATTTATTTCCATGCCTAATTCAAACTGGAGCGATTTAAAACTCGCGAACTAATTATTTGCAAGTGAGAAACAACCAAGGAACAGTTTCAACAATTATCAACAAGTAGTGAACAGCAGATGTTGAACGGCGCGAAGTACGACGCTGTTCAACAATTCACGCAAGGTGTAAAAGCCAAAAACTCAAAAACACAAGAAGATGAATCTCTGATTGAGAAGAAATAAGATGGCTGAATCAAAGAACGAAATAATGTGATGTTGGAGCAAGATGGCTGATACCCTAAGAAGATAAGAAGCCTACAGGGATTCAACATCATTATGCAAGTAACTCGGATGAAGAATACCGTGAGATATTTACAAGAATAGTACGATTCCGAGGAAGAGGAAAACAGGTACAAGTTCGGATCCAGAAACGTTCGATATCCGCCATATTAGATTCTACGAATGATCTCATAACGGTGATACGAATCAATGGTAAGAGTCAACCAATCGTATCATAAACAAGAAGACTTCTAATTAGTATCGTAAGGATTAATGCAAGTAAGTGACCAAGTTATATTTACCTAATGAGGACATGTAAAAGTAACCATTAATTGATGAACATTCAAATCACGGTTGAATCAACAGTTTTGTGTTTACAAAGTAACGCCGAAAGATTAAAGATTAAAAGAACTTTAGCATCGTTAATTTGTGGACTTTAATTAACGAGGGAGAATCTGAAGTAGATATAAAGTGTCTCTTGATTTAAATGTTAACTTACATTGTTTGAAGTTCTGTTATAAAGAACTGTTAAGAAGTGTAACCATTGAAAAGATAATATAGAAATTTTGTTAAATGCATTTGATTTGTTTAATTTTTAGATCACGCTATTCTTAATTTTGAATTTCAAGTACAAAAGTTAAAATCGTGAGAAAGTTAATTTAATGAATTTATTTTATTTATTTATACCAGCGATCCTCGGACGACACCTTCACATTAACACGGAAGGGTTATAAACCTCACTATCTCAAATATCACACAGGGCAACATTTTAAAATAAAATAATTTTCACCCCACAACTTTGAGCATTAATAGACAAATAAATTGTAAGTTCTTCATTAACAATGAAGCGTCCAGATGATTCCTATTCAAAGATTTTCACTCAAAAGCTCCTTTTATCCATTCATAATATAAACCTAAAATTAAAACAATAATGAAAATAGATGAGGTAAGGAAAGTAAAAATTGATTGGAAAAATGTTAAAATAATAGATAGAGGAAGTAGAAGTGTTATTTCAACATCAAAAATTAAGAAAATGATGGCAATAAGAAAAAATCGTAAAGAGAAAGGTAAACGTGCAGAGTTTTTAGGATCGAATCCACACTCGAATGGTGAAGATTTTTCTCAGTGTGAGAAAGTTTTTTTGATAAAATTACTGCTGCAAATATAACCACTGAAGATAAGATTTAAATAAAAATTAAATTTATAAGTATTATGATAATGGATAAGATGGCTGATGAAGGCGGTAAATTGTAAATTTATTATGAAGAAATTCTCTTGTCAGGCTTTATAGTTTTTTCTGTGGGCATAAAAATCAATTTAATTAAAAACAATAAAACAAGCCTTATATTTTTTGAGCAAAACCTCTATTTTTTTTTGTGTGTGTCATTCCTATTTATTTTTATTTTATTTTTATTGACACCAGTACAAAATACTATCAGTTATTATCAGTTATTCTCCTGCCATCCCTTAAAGTTTGTTCTATAAACTTAGACTCACTCTGTAGATTTTACTTACAAATTTATAATTTAAATTTTTATAACAGTAAGTTTGTAATCCAAACCTTAATCTAAATTTATTAATGCTTAGAATATGGAAACTGACACTGACTAAATAACAAAATTAAGAGATTTCATTTGACTTCTCACAGCGTTTGCTTGTAGGTCTTTCTTCAATATTACTATATTAGCACTTCCCATTTTTTTAATCCCCTAACATAAAAGTTTTCTCTTTGCTAATTGTAACCAATATATATAAATGAAACCAAATGCAATTAAATAGATAGTTTAAGTCGGAATCAAGCTTCCTTTCCAAAAGTTCCCAATAATTCCCCTTCCAAAGGTTCACAATAATCCCCTTCCAAAATTCTTAATAATGAAAAAATGATTAAATGATTATATCGATAATTTTTTTAATTTTTTTTTTTGCTTTTATTAATCTTTATTAACAATTTGTCATTCATTCACTGAACCCTTCCATACATAAATATTTAACTCACCAGTTGTTAAGTGAATACAGGTTCCACTTATTGTTCTAACAGATTTTTTGTGAACATAATGTTCCGTTTTCTTCTCAGATATTACATTGGAAGTTCCAATCTAAGAAACGAAATTATGATATTTATTATACAATTAATTTATTTCATTTTGTTTATATTCAAAATAAAAAGAAAGCGTTTATTTAGTATCTGCCGAAAAAGGGATAACACTTTTGAGAAAATTCATTATTTTCAAAAAATCAGTATTTTCAAAGAAAATAATAAAATTTCATACTAAAATCTACTTATCTAGATTTGTTTGTTATCTACAGAAATGTCATCAACGTTTACAGAATAATTCCTGTTTTTTAGAGTTTTTTAATAGAGGAGGGTTTTGTGTGAAATTGTTCATCTTACATCTAAGGAATGATCTAGGTGTTTTAAAAGAAAGAAATTTGTTAAAGAAAACACTTCTAAGAACAAATCTAAATGTAATTAATCTTAATATATAAAAATGATTGTTTCTTTCTTTCGTTGTCTCGTATGCGTTCCTATACCATTCATGAAACTGCGATGAAACTTCGGTGATTTGTTGTGCTTCCGCCCAAGAAGGTTTCTGAATTATTAGAACCATTTTACAATATCTGGTGCGCGAGTTGTTGCAGTAAATGAGTGTATTTCCGGTTTCAACGTTTGCACTTTCCGGTGCGGCTCGCATTTGTAATGACCATCAATTAAGCACGGGGACAACAAATGGCCAGCTATATGTGGCCTGCTCACGCGTCGGAAAACACCTTCTGATTTATTCGTGTATTCACCAGATGGAAAAATAAAAAATACTGTATATCCAAAAGCTCTTCAAAAAGCAGAATTAAAACAGAAACACTTTCTTTCTTTGAGTGGCATTGCAACGCATGGATGGATACAGCTAGTTTATAATAAAAAGAATAAGAAAGAACTAAAATGTTTCTTTCATCTATTTCTACAAGGAAATTATTGATTTTAACCGTAGTAGCTCTGCTATTTCTTCAGAAGCTTAGAAATATTACAAAAAATGCATTTTAAAGGTTGATTTTAAAATAAAAATTCAAAAAAAAAAAAAAGAGAAATTTTTACAAAGCATTGGGCTTCTTCGACACTGAATATAGAGAATAGACACTGACACACAAAAATTTAAACTTTAAAAAGCTCTAGCACATTAAAAATATTTGCACCGGTTTCGCATTTGCTAACAGGCTTTCTCGCCTCTTTCAATTTTGAGATTTAAATTTTCTTTTTATTATTAGTATTACTGAAATTAAATTAACACTCAATTTTTTTTTATAATTCTTTGCCATAAATCAAATAGGAAAAGCGACAATGACTACATTTCACTTGAAATTTTCAAACTATTTATACCAAGGATTATTGGCCAGATACCAAAATGTTAGAATGATTGAAGACTGGAAAAGCGGGTTCATTTAACGATGGAGATAGGAATTCTCCTCATAGGGATCCTCTGGTCCACCCAGCCTTCACCAAACTGGATACCGGGTTTTATTTCCCGGGTGTTGAAGGCAGGTAGACGTCGGACATCCCACCCGCCCGTTCTGCAAAAAACGCTTGTAAGAAAGTGATGTTGTTCCTTAAGACAACATTTGTTTACTTAAACTTGTAAAAACATTAAAAACCTGTGTCCAGGTTATGTCAAATGGCTGATTTGGAGCAAAAGGTGTGGGTAATGTTTTGGAATTTTACAAACAATAAATTATCTCATCCACTTTATCAAAATTTTACTATGTTTCATGCAGAAACAATGATTTTCTAGATATGAATGAAACTGAGGGCATTTAAAAAAAGTGTTAAATCTAACAAATCAGCATTAATGAAAAAATAAATACAGTATTTTTAGGGGAATCGTTAGAAGATGAATTGTTAGCGTGTGTTATATAAATTTATAACAATACCAGCATTGTCTCATATATCATAACAAACAGATAGTTTTTACTTTTAAAAGACCCAGATTTTTCAATAGGATTGTTTCCAGCAATATTAATTATCCACTAATTAAGAAAATTAATCTATGATAGTATTTTTACATTGTGCATATGATTATTAATAGAAAGTGAAAAGAAATAAATCAAAACTTTCAAAAAAGAAATAAAAATTCACTTCAATTTTTGAATGTTGCAACATACGATGATGTTAAAAATTTATTGTAACAAAATAAGAAATGAATATTGTCGGCTTTCAAAACATATATATATATGACATTGCCATCCCTGGGGACTGTAGAGTCCAGGAAAAAGAACTGGAAAAAATCAACAAAATACAGGGCTCTGGCACTTGAAATTACACGAATATGGAATAAAACAACTACAGTGTTGCCAATCATCATTGGTGCACTAGGAACACTATCACTTAAATTTATGGACTATTACACCAGACTTGGAGCACCAGCAATAACAACAGCTGAATTACAAAAGACAGCCATCATTGGCACTGCGAACATTTTACGTCAATACCTTAGCAACACTTAGGCCCCTGGTTGAGGCCCGTCTTGCCTAAGAAAATGCCAGTGATTAAACGTGATTTTTTGTGTTTGTTTGGGTGAACGTTTACACTGTGTAACTATTTTTTAAAAGAGTAAAAATTTGTTATATATTATATAATAATAATTTAGCTTATTTTGAAAATGGCAAATTCCAATTGTGAAAAAATATTATTCAGTCAAGAATTTTGAATTAACAATTTGCCAAGCATTAATTGTGTTAATGACAACAATGAACAGCACATTGAAACTCAGCGCGCGCAACAAAGGACAGTGTGATACGATTGCCGCGTGCTGATTGGAAAAAGGAACGCAAAAAAATGGCGTAAAAGACAGACGCAAATATTGGTTCCAGTTTTTATATGGATCGAGAATAAAGAATGATCCAGGAATTCTACTTAAATATTAAGTAAAGCGAACTCACTCCCAAAGAAGGATGAATAGAAGAACTTATTCATCATGTTCCAGTACGAAATGAATCACCTTTACGATCCAGAGTTTGAAGGACATTCTATTTGGAACGGACAACGCCATTTTGGAATTATGCAAGGAAGCATGGTAAATCTATGCATATTAAGGACCAAGTTTAAAGTAAGTGTATTCATTCTTACTATTATTTCACAACGACACATATTTTGAACACTACGAACATTCAAGAAACAGACCCGACATAGTAACTGTTGTAATTAAAATTTGTGGGATCTTTAGTTCCCATGGGAATAGAGCAAGAATCTATTAATGAAATACATAAATAGAAGGGTTCATAATAACCCTTAAAAGTTAGTTAAAGTTAAGTTAAAGTAACCCTCGCTACAGGCCTATACAGGCCTATTGGGGCGCGGGAGATCAGGCTCCAGCGATTCGAACCACGGGACGAAGTTGGGACCGGGTGGTCAGCGCGATGCCCGACGCCCGCCCGCCCTTAACTCCCGGGAAAGAAACCCGGAACCCATTTTATAGAGGGCTGGGTAGACCCTAGGACACGTTTGGAAATGAAAGGAACATGGAAAAATCCCGCCCTCCGCCGAGGCCGGGAATCGATCCCGCTACCTCCAACCCGCAGCCCAGCGCCCTGACCACTGGACTACCGGGCCCACACCCTTAAAAGTAAAATTAATAAATAACTTAAAGACAGTGTTAAAAGAAAAAATTGTGTTAAAAGAAAAGAAAAGACAGTGTTAAGACTAAAGGTAAATCCAACATGCAAGTGTTAAATTACAGCATGATAAATGAGTGCTACTGAACTTTGTTAATTCACATAAGTAAAAGCCAATCACATAGGTGTAAGCCTCAATTTATTTAAAGCCAGATGAATATAATTTTACAAGTTGTTTAAAGTATTTATGCTGCTGATATGTTTATGTACAATCATTTAATGTTTATACATGCACTTAATTCTGATTCAACTGAAAACAAAAAAAAATTACTCTTCTATAATAAAATATAATACAAATATATTACAATACCTAAAAGAAATAAGTGGCTTTGCCGGTACAATTTCAAAATAATATAAAACTAATAATTCTATAAAACTATCTTACCTTTAGCGTTATGTTCATATTGTCAGAGTTAAATCCATACATGTCCCAAAGCACTTCTGCTGTTATATCTGACAAACTCAAGAAATCGGAAAAATTAATTTCAGTATCTTCAGATGTATTAAATTCTTGACGATATCGTTTTCTTAAATTATTAGTAAGTACATTCTTTCCAAATATGTCCACTGGACAAAATACACCTGCTATGCCAGGTAAGTACATTAACTTCTCAAAGTATACATCAATAGCAGGATCTCCATAGTAATATTTGACAAAACAGCTTCCCATTTGTTGAACACTGACAGCAGTGCAAATGAAAATAACTAAAAACCAAACAACTTTTATTGTTTTATTGGTTGATTTTTTCACAATTCTGTCGACACCTGGAATACTAATTACTGGAGGACGAAGAATCCTTTCAATTGTTTTCCTTACAATTGTTTTGAAACGATTTCTTGCTTGCAATGTCATGTTGTTAGCTTTAGGGACGACTTTAAATTTTCGGTTTATTTTTGTTAACCTAAGAAAAATAATTTTTTCCACATAAATTTTGGAAGTGATAGAAATGTATAAGAAAAAATAAAAAAAAAATAGGTATTTTCAGTAATCAAAGCAACATATAAAATGTCGAGCAAATTCTAAAACTAATTCTGCCGACCGATTAATATGTATCTTATTACACAACAAATATTATGACCACTAAACGAAATAATATTTCAATAAAAATTTAAAAAAAAATTAAAAATAATTTTTAAAGGTACACAATAATATTATATATCCCAAAAAATATGTTTCACTTTTATTTTCTGCTTACCTTTTGTAAGAAAACCTTGGCAAATAGTTGTTTTTCTAGGCAATTTTTGGTAAAACATTATGATTTCGCGCTGATCGTTTTTAGAATGAAGAAATATTCCTATGGAGTCTAAGTTATTACCTTCATAGATCAATACCAGAATATTCAGAGAAAGTCTCCACCTCTCTGCCCCGAGTTTATTATATTGAAACATCAATATCCATAGAAATACAGTGAAGTCTTACTTATACGAAACATTCAATTATACGAAGAATTTCTCATTCCACGGTGTTACCTCCGTAATACTATATGTAATTCACTTACACGAAATATTCACTTATACGAATAATTTTTGGTTCCCCTCACATTCGTATAAGTGAGACTTCCCTGTATTTAACTTCAAAGAACTAGATCATTATTGATGGACTTAATGAGACGACGTAAATCATCAATATGACAAAATGATTTTGTTTTGAGTGTTTCCTAAAGTATTACGAATTGTCATAAATTTCTAAACTAAAACAATTCAATTACTTAACTCAGTTTCATAATTTTGCGTTATAATTTTTAAATGTAAAATTCTGAAGAAGGGGTTTAGGCAAAAATTAAAAAATGTTGAAAAACCTTTTTACTTGTAGAGCAACAGTGATAGTGCAATGTAAGTCAACAGTGAAGTGCAACAGTGGTTAGTGCAACGTGACTTAAAGTGTTAGTGTTGCATCTGTTGATTGTTAAGATACACTCGACGCTGTTGGCAAAAAACTCTTGTCTCCACTCTGGTGATGAAAAGGCTTAACTCCTGATGAGTTCGCAGTCCTTCGACGTAAGTTATTATATTTAAATGATTCGAAAGCAAATTCTTTCCAACAGTGGTAACCCAGATGTGATCTCCATTACAAGCGAGAATTTCTATAAAACTCTCACTCATTGGTGTTAGTATCCACGCTAAAAGAACATTCGACCGCCATTATGGCGGAAGGTGATACAAATGGGCTATCGCGAGTTTCTGTGAATATTCCATCGTTTTGGAAAAGGAAGCCTGGTTTGTCGCCGTTGAATCCAACATTGTACTGCCTGATGTTAACAGTGAAGATACAAAATTTTATCATGTGGTTGCCGCCTTGGATTCGGAAGTTCTTGATCAGGTTTGCGATGTAGTGACTAACCCACCTGAAATTGACAAATACGGCGCTCTCAAAAATGCCCTAATTCAACGATTCGGAGAGAACAAAGAACTTCGATTACGAAAATTGCTTACCACAATGCCACTTGGTGATCAACGTCCTTCACAACTCTTTCGAGAGATGCAAGATTTGGCTAAGAACAATCTAAAAGAGGATGCCCTAAAATCTCTCTGGATGCAGCGATTACCTCCAAACATGCAAGCAGTACTAACCGCATCAAAAGACAAGCTTCCAGATTTGGCGAATATGGCCGACCGTATACTAGAAGTTGTTAACTGACTTCGGTTTATGCTGTTGCCCCAACGCTTGCCAATTCTGCAGCTGAGACCAGTTCATTATCTCTAGAATCTCTACAGGAAAGTATAGAAAAGCTGAGTGCAGCCGTAGCTGCAATTAGCTAGTCACCTCGACGACGTGGACAACATCGATTCAGAAAGTCACGTACTCGTACAGCATCTCGTTCTAGGTCAATGCTGGTACCATAGGCAATTTGGAAGTGCTGCCAGGAAGTGTATACAACCTTGCAACTCACCGTCATCGGCAGCGGAAAACAGCCATGCTTATCACTAACGGCGATAGGTGATGAAACTATCAGTAATGTCCGCCATCACTGTCTTTACATGTACGACAAATCTAGTGGCGTGAGACACCTTGTCAACACAAGAGCCGCAGTCTCAGTCCCTCCACCTTCACCTACCGAGTGTAGATATGGTCCACAGAAAACTACTCTTTTCAACGCTTCAGGAAACCCATTGCTATGTTTGGAATCCGTCTACTTCTAGTAAATCAAGGATTTCGTCGAGACATGCCTTGGCCCTTTTTTTTAACAGATGTCATCACACCCATCCTCGGTGCTGATTTTTTAGCTAAATATCAGCTTGTGGTAGACCTTCACAGACGACAAATGGTTGACTCAACTACAGGTCTCTCAACTAATGGTAGAGTAACTCAACTTCCAACCATAGGTAATCTCCGCATCATACCTCCGCAAAGCAGTTATTCCGAACTTTTCACTGATTTTCAGCAACTCTTTTCAGCTTACAACACAGTTTCGGAAAAAACTTCAGTGGCACACACCATCACCACTACGAGACCACCTGTTTTTGCTAAAGCCCGACGTTTACCAGCGGACAAGCTTCAGGATGCTCGCTTAGCCTTTCAAATCATGTGCAACGAGGGGATCTGTTGGCCTTTCAAAAGTCAATGGACCTCACCGCTTAAATTAGTTCGTAAAAAGGATGGCAGATGGAGCCCATGCGGGGATTACAGAGCCCTTAAGGGGCAGACCATTCCAGATCGCTACCCTGTACCTAACATCTAAGATTTCAATGTTGGAATCTATAGACGACAAGTGTTCAGCAAAATTGATCTATTTCGAGCCTATTACATTATTCCAATTGCAGAAGAAGATATTCCGAAGATTGTCACACCATTCGGCCTCTTCGAATTCCTTCGCCTTCCTTTTGATTTACGCAATGCAGCTCAAACATTTATGAGGTTTATGCACCACATTTTACAAGACCTAGACTTTGCCTTTGCATATTTAGATGATATCCTCGTAGCATCACAAGACGAGACAGAGCCTCGACAGCATTTACGTCAGCTCTTTTCCGTCCTCCACAAGTATAGAATAACTATCAATGTATCCAAATCTACTTTTGGAGTAGCAGAGGTTGATTTCTTAGGGTGGACTGTCAATAAAGAGGGCATTAAACCACATCGTTACCGAGTACAAACCGTCATTGATTACCCAACCTCAAAGACAATTCAAGACTTAAGACGCTTCCTAGGCCTTATTATTTTTTATAGGCGGAGCATGCCACACACTGCTGCCACGCAAAGTGAACTTTTTAATATTGTACCTGATAATAAAAAGAAGGACAAGAGACCCATTCAATGGACTGAGGCCACACTTGCAGCCTTTTAGCGACTTAAAAAAGAGCTGGCAAAGACAACCCTCCCGGCACATCCGAATCCAGAGCAACCTCTCCTCTTATCAGTGGATGCCTCCCTTACTGCAGTTGGAGCAGATCTTCAACAACAACAGGGACAACGCCTTGTTCCTCTGGCATTCTTCTCTCGTGCTCAAAAACAGTACTCCACCTACGCTAGGAATTACTTGCGATATACACTACAGTAAAGTATTTCCGACCATTGGTAGAAGGACGAACGTTCACAGTTTTTACGGATCATCGTCCACTTAGCCAAGCATTTGACCAAAATCTTAATAGTGCGTCACCTCGGCAACAAAGACATCTAGACTTTATTAGTCAATTCACAGACATTCGATACATTCCAGGAGACAAAAATAATGTTGCCGATGCCTTATCTCGAATCGCTGTTATTGCCGCTTTATCACTCACAGACACTGATTTTTATATCAAACTGGCAATAGCTCAGACGACAGATCAGGAACTCCATAGCTTACGCTCTGGATCCTCCAGTCTAGACTTTCACGAAGTACCCATTTTCGGAACGGAATATAAACTTTGGTGCGACAAGTCAATTGGACAAGAACGTCCAATCTTCTAATAGATTTTCGTCATTTAGTTTTGAACGCCTTCACAGTCAAGCTCATCCCAGTATACGAGCAACATCAATGCTTGTCGCTAATCGTTACGTCTGGCCGTCTCTCAGGAAAGACGTCAGTCGGTGGACTCGTACCTGTCAAGATTGTCAACGTTCCAAGGTTGGTAGATACAACTCTGCTCCTTTACAAGCGTTTGCTGTTCCACAAGGACGATTTCTTCACATCCATCTCGATCTAGTAGGTCCGCTTCCGTGCTCTCAAGGTTACCGATGCCTGCTAACAATAGTAGACCGATACACTCGCTGGATGGAAGCAATTCCTCTATTAGAAATGTCAGCCCCAACAGTTGCAACAGCGTTTTTCAGAGAATAGATCTCCCGATACGGTGTACCAGGCACCATTACAACAGATCAAGGTCGCCAGTTTGAATCAATCTTATTTCATGAACTCGGATGCATATTCGGATTTCAACGCACGAGGACTACAGCTTATCATCCGCAGGCCAATGGTATTGTAGAGAGGTTTCACAGAACCTTGAAATCTGATCTAACAGCCACAATTAACAACTATAAAGGAGCCTGGACTCTTGCTCTTCCTGCCGTATTATTAGGTCTTCGTATCACAGTTAAAGCTGATTTAGGCGTTGCACCATGCGAACTGGTGTTCGGTTAGTTCTTACGTTTGCCTGGTGATTTTTTCGTACCCACAAAATCACCTCCATCTTCAAAAACACTATTACAGAAATTGAGAGAATACATGGCATCTAGCAGACCAACACCACCTCGTTCTATCAAGAAATCCTGTTTTGTAGAACCAGCTCTCAGCATAGCTACATATGTTTTCTTACGCATAGATGCAGTTAAACCTCCACTGACACAACCATATGCAGGACCCTGTAAGATCCTAAGCAGAACGGAAAAGACACTAACTTTGGATACCCCGAACCGTCCAATAACAGTTTCCATTGACAGAGTCAAAGCCTGTCATTTACTCCGTTCGTCGGACTTGTCTACCGATTCAACACCTACGGAACCTTACACGACTCGTGCCGGCCGTAAACTTCGTTCTCCAGTCCGTTTCCCCAACTCATTAAAAGATGGGGAGTAGTGTAGTGCAGCAGTAGTTACTGCTACGTAAGTCAACAGTGAAGTGCAACAGTGGTTAGTGCAATGTGACTTAAAGTGTTAGTGTTGCGTCTGTTGATTGTTAAGATACTCTCGACTCGCCGCTGTTAGCAAAAACTCTTGTCTCCACTCTGGTGATGAAAAGGCTTAACTGGTGATGAATTCGGAGTCCTTCCACGTAAGTTATTATATTTAAATGTTTGGGAAGCAAAGTAACTACTTCCCAACATACTCTTTAAGTCAAGTGTTAATGCTATTTAAATACTACATAAAACAGCAACGTAAACATCTCCTGGCGATATTTCTTTATTTTTTCTCAAAGACTTTCACGAGCCATTATGGGATGGAGAATAATATCTCTCTTTCTGAACACTAAACTAATAATACCACAAAACAAGAACTTAAACAAAGGAAAACGTGATATCAAAACACGTGCCTAAATTTCAAATTTATTGTTTACAAATATTCAATTTTTAAATTTCCTTTAATTTTTTTTTTAAATATTCAATTTTTCTTTAAAATTTAAATATATAATTTTTTAAAACTTTTTTCCTTTACTAACAATCCCTTTAAATGTTTATTTCCTAATAGTCCTAATTTTTGTAAAAAGTCTTAAGAAAAATCTTCAAAGATTTTACAAAATCAATACAACTTCCATATCCTCTCTTTAGCTTTCATAGGAACTTGATATACACCATTCTTCCCTTTTCTTCCTCTATCTTCGAAAGCTCGAAAATAATTTACTCACCGCTGTAACTTCTTTTCTTTCATCATTCCTTTTTACTTAACTTTGAAGATTTTTTTCCATTGTTCAAATTCTTCAGCTGCAAACTTCACCTAATCTATCACCATATCTCAATGGAAAATCAACTTAAACTTCTAAGTTTTATGTTAATGCTATTTTTCATTTCTCATAAAATCTAGTTGAATACAAACTGAAGCAAGTAATTTAACACTTTGAAGATTTTTTGACATTGTCCAAATTCTTGAGCTGCAAACTTCACCAAATCTATCACCATATCTCAATGGATAATAATCAACTTAAACTTCAAAGTTTTATGTTAAAGCTATTTTTCATTTCTCATAAATTCTAGTTGAATACAAACTAAAGCAAGTAATTTTATGTGTCTGCCTTCAGACCCACTAAAAATGAATTATTAAAGCTCAATAAGTAATAACTAAGATTAGGAATCTTAATATTGATGGCCACTTGACTTTGAAAGGCATCCAATTACTAAGTTAATAAAAAAAAGAGTATTTATCAAATAATCTCAAAATGTTTAGCCAAAAAAATTTCAGATTCGAAATGAATTTTAGTTTTCTTAAAATTTTATAGAACACTGTCGAATTGAAATAAACAATCATTCGAAAGATAGAATTTTTTGTTCAGAATCAATGAACTTTTTCTGTCTTTTGCTCATTTTCATTGAAAATTAGCAAATGCTATTCATGCTACAAATCAATTATTCTAGGAAAGAAAAAAATGATATAAAAGTGTAAAGAAATAACAGAGACATTAAAAATATTTGAACTTTTATCAATGAGACTCTGGGACGACCTTTTCGTCTTTTTTCTTGACTCAAGATCCAAATCCTCTTTTTTAAAATAATAAATAGAGTGTTATTAAGTGTATGTAGCAAATAACTGATTATAAACAATGGCCGAATGCTGAAATTTTTGAAATGAACGATCGACAGACAATAACAGCAATAGTATGATTTTCATTCTTTTTCTTTAGAAACAGGATCTTCAGGGTGTCACCTTAGTCGTCTAATGATTTCCATTCCATCCAAATTATATCTAATTTGAATTGCGAAGTTGTCAAAAGAAGTTGCCGGAGTTGGGTAGAAGTGTCAAGGAATCATTCTGAGAAATTCTGGGAACAATCAAATAACCTGGTCAATTTTGCAAATAATTTCAACAATGTAACGACCTATCAATGCATCCTCTAATCACGAAGATGCTCGAACAGAAGGCCGACAGGATTTATGCAGTCCTGCAGTCATAGGGCGACACTGCGGCAGTCCTCACAGCTGCCTCGAATGGAATGAACTTCGATCTCGACGAATTCCTGCAGATCCAGAAGGTGTTGTGGCTTGGTTGTGTAGTCCTGTTCACGCACACATTCCTACAGGAAAAAAGACAATGGATGTGAGCTACTGCCAATGCTAAGTCAGAGAAACATGAGCATTACAGGAATGCATGAATGGAGGAATGGAGGTTCCCCATTCTTTTGTCACGGTACGTTATTCATGTCCGATACACATTCTGGGAAATGTAGTAGGCTAGTACATGTGTACTCAGTAACTCGAAGTAGCGTTTACCATTCACTGTCATCGAAGAAATACATTCCCACGATGCCATTGGAAGAAATTCCAGCCCATGCTGCAATTCCTGGCGAATTAATCAGTTGCGATACCCTCGCAATGGGACTGAGAAGCTGACAAGCAGTAGGTGTTGTGGCGATTTACAAATCCATCAAGATAAGATTTTTGCCTTATCTTTTCACAAAATTCGATCAAACAATGTCTCTTTCTGTTGCAATTCATCTAGCGGAATGGTGCAAAACTCAATCCATAGGTCCGGATCATCTTCAGAGAGTGAGTCAATTCTCTGTACGATATTATCTTAAATTCAAGGAGACGTCGCACTGATGCATCTGCAATGTCTGTTTCACCAGAAAACTTTCTTATCTAACTTTTTAGAACTTTTTACCAGGGCTTCGGCATGATTTGATCGTTCTCTTCCGTAGTGATTGTCATGTGTCATCTACAACAGATGTCTGATCCGACTGTTACAACAGAACCAACGTCTTCAAATTTCTTTTTGATTGCAGTGATTGTTTGATGTTTCGTAGAAAAACATTCCTCATCTAATAAACGTCTTCTTGCAGAGATGCCCTTCGACTCATAAATAAACTTAATGACAGACAAACATTGTAGTCCAGTAAATCCGTCAGAAAATAGGAGTTTGCTTTGCAAAAGTTCGGTAGTTCTGAATTTTGGATACGTTGTTAGTGTTGGGCTTATACCATAAAATCCAGGTTTTCGACCTCCGCGCGCAACGGCGCGCCACGTGGTATCAACAAAACAATAAATTTTTGAAAATTATCTATGTTTTGACGTTTGCTGTACAGAAAATAATATTCTTGTCAAATGTAGACTACAGTAAATTTGTCACAGTTTGAGCCCAAAACCAGCTCTGTAGCTGCAATAGTGACCGAGACACAGGCTTCCCAAAAATCACGATTTCTCAAAAAAGTATGAAGATTGTGATTGTTCGGCAATTTCTGGTGAATATCGCCGAGACCAATAAAATAAAGCAAACGTCATATGGAACAAATTTAAAGGCTAGGAAATTTGCTATAAATAAAGCACAATAGGATGTTACTGTGACATACATTGAAAGATATACAGTTGTTCAACGAAAGAGTTTAGAAAGTTTGACATCATAAAATAGTGCAGTAAAAATGATACATTTTGGTATGCAAAAGGTCGGGTAGTTTTCATTTTTGGTAAGGTTGCTAGTGTTGGGCTTATACCGTAATTTTTTATAGCAATAGTGAAAACCTGGGCAGCAGTTGGTAGACATAAACCGTGGCATATGTTATTTAACGTTTTTGCCTTGTTGACGGGCCAAGACGGAGATCTTTAAGCTCTGTCTGCTCCTTATCCTCTTCATCCAGCTGAAGATGTAAATCTTCTACATCTTCATATATAAAGTTATTTATTGACGATGACGTGTCGTCTTCATCTTTACTGCTGTCCTTAAGCAGAGTGATGTCTGACCGTCTTAAATAAATAATAAATAACTTTTTAATAAAAATTAGTACATATTTTTGGAGACTATTGTTTTATAACGTCACAATTTTTAAACCTTTCGTTGAATAACTCTATATCTTGAAATATAAGTCGTAGAAACATCCTATAGTGTTTTATTTATAGCAAATTTACTAGCCTTTAAATTTGATCCTGATGACGTTTGATCTATTGTATTAGTTTAGGAAATATTCAACAAAAATTGACGAAAACAACAATTTTCATAACTTTTTGAGAAAATCGTGAGTTTTGGGAAGCCTGTGTCTCGGTCACTCTGCTACAGAGCTAGTTTTGGGCTCAAACTACGACAAATTTACTCTATTTTTAATTTGAGGAGATTAATGTTTTCTGTAAAAGAAGCCGTTCAGGAGATATTGTATAAACAAATAGAAAAGGTCCAAAATTTTGATGTTTTGATGATATCACGTGGCACGCCGTGGCACGCGAAAGTCGAAAACTTGGATTTTACGGAATAAGCCCAACACTAACAACATATCCAAAATTCAGATCTACCAGAGCTTTTGCATACCAAAATGTACCATTTTACTGGACTATTGCTTTAGCATCAACTAGAAAGCATCATCTTCTCTATCTGCCATTGTGAATTATCAAACGGTCACTAATGAACATTCAATGTCATGAGTTTCTCCTACTGACGTCAGGGGCATGCCCACTGTTGTACACAGGTGAAGCATTCGGGGGTGTCCGTCTTGTATTAGAATATTGTTATTCTTGAAAAAGCTACAAACTCCTCTCTAAAACGCTTCCCAGCAGGAAATTGCCGAGTTAATGGGGCTCAAGTAATACACCCTGTATATTTTACTCATGAAAACCTGGAGACCATGAGAAAAAACTTTTTTTACAGTAATTTTTAGAAAATCCCAAAACATTTTATTTTTATTTTATAAAAAGAATAAAAAATCGATTTCCAAAGGTTCAAAATAATTTTGAAAATCCTTAATAACTATTGTGGGTCTCTACTTATCTTTGATTGAAAAATTGAATAAGTATGTATTTTGTGGGCACGTAGTCACCAGCTTATGAAATTAATTTCCCTTCCTGTTGGTCTACTCTTGAATTGAAATAAATTACAAAGTCTGTTTTTGTATGTTTCAAAGATCAATATCAGAATATCAAATATATAGTAATAACATGTTTTCATCTGTCTGCTGTAAGTTAATTATGTTGAAACATCAATATTTATAAATTAATGAACTTTAAAGAATGAAAGCATTACTGACCAACTTACTCAGAAAGTCTTTATAACCTAAATAATAAATGAATTTGCTTTTTATAGTAAAATGAAACAAAGAACGCACATAACTAAACAAAACACAAATTCACTGAGCTATT
>JAFIDM010000006.1:6057353-6102947 GCA_023159025.1 Thereuonema tuberculata | reverse complement strand
TTTGCTCTAAGTTAATTAACTACGAAATTAATTTGAATTCCCTAACATTGACTCTTTAGATTGAAAAAGAATTGATTCTACGTTTTTAGCATCATAGATCAATACCAGAATATAGAGAAAATCTCCACCTCTCTGCCCTAAGTTAAGTTGAGACATATATATCCATAAAAATATAGTGAAGTCTCACCATCAGGGAGCTTCATCACTCTATGGCACGTCGTGTGGCAGCTTGCATTCAGGGTAGCGGGGGGTCAACACCTTATTGAGCTCGTTACTTTGTAACTCTGTAACTTTGAAATAAATCATTCAATTTGTCTGAAATTTTAATCATTTGGTATTCTGTACATACTCTTCCGCTCCATCAATTTTTGTCTCCATCGGACAACTCCTTGTAGGTCGTCGTTTTTTTTGTTAATGAGTGTATTAAAGGAGCAGTATCAAAATATCATAACAAATTCTTCCACGTGCTCATGCCCTCTCTGGTTGTGATTCAGTTGCCTCACTCTACGATAGAAAACAGTTTTAAAGGATCGTTAATCTGGTAGGCAGCTATAAAAATTGGGTCATATTGAAAGCAGTATGACAGATTTAATAAAGAAATGCACAACATTCACTGCTGCTTTCTATGTCACACTTTTTGGCGATCATCAGCAAGTGATATTTGAATCCTAAATACAGGATAATGTGGATCTTCCACAAACAAAATCAATGAGCAATACAATAACAATAATAAAAACATGTGCTCGATTTTTAGTCGTACCCTAAATGAATTAGGAACTACTCAAGATAGTTTGTTGTTGTTCATTAAATTTACTCTCAAAAGTAGATATTTATAATTGCGCTGTTATGTCTGAGGCAAAGCTGAATAATTGGAATCGATTTCAGTTTCCATAGAATTTGCCATCATTTTTAAGGACAACTCAGTTTTAAAGCCTTGAAAAATTCCAGCTAAAAAATGAATATTAATAAATGTATTTTATCGATAGTTCGCAGACAAGCTTCATAAAACTGTAAAAATTGTCTCTTTTCAGATGTTTCCTGTTTACGAACTGACAGAAGTATTGAAATCCGTTACAGTTGTGAATAAAGTCACAGAAATAGCGGAAATGGTAGACTTAAACCTTGCATCATAATTCCAGTTGATTTCCGTTTTCTGTGTTTATCAGAAAAGCGAAAGGCGGTAATAACTGCAAGTGGCTCTTTATTAAAATGTCTATAATTGAAAAGGATTCGTAAAATATGATTGAGAAACAGGAGAGAAAAAAAAACTTTGGTCTAACTTCATGAAAAATAGATCTAGTTGTCTTGTTTTTTTACAGTAAAAATCATTAATATTCATAGATCATTTATTGTAACTTTTAAAACTTCATCAGAAGAATATTACATAAGATAATTATTACTAAATATCATGATTAGAAGAAAAGGAATTTTACAGAAAATATACGTATATACAACAACAAAACATTTATGGAAACCAAATGATGGTTTTCCTGTATTTCATAAAATCATCTATTTCATCCTGAATTTTAGTGAATAATAAATTCATTTTTTGTAGTACAACGTGGTTATAATTAAAGTGACCCTGCTGTGAGCTCTCTGGAGCGGATTTTAATTGACATATCCCATGGAAAATTGGTATTTATAAACCACTAGGAACCCGGGAAAAGTGGATTCTCCCAACCCAGGACTGCTTTTAGAACGAGCGAGTGCGTCTATGACATATTTGTATTTTTGATAGGGATTAGAACGTAGTCCCATGTTCTAATGGATAAGATGTTTAACTTTAGTTCAGAAGGTTTCAGGGTCGATTCCCGTAGCAAACTTGTAGAAATTATTTCTATTTTCACAAATCACAACAATTGCGCAAGACAGACAGACAGAGAAATAAAAGAGTTTATATAATATACATGAAATAATGACATGAAATGTCGCTACGTTAATAAGAACATTCATTTCGAGCATATTAATTGTCGTATTGACACAGTATAGTCAAAGAACAGCAATAATTTCAGTTTCTGTTGTTCCAATAACTTTAATGTTGTTCTTGATGTTCTTCTTGATAGACTTCTGGGAAGTTACAGTATTGGTCATGGAAATTCCATCACCTTTAGAATCCTGAAGAGTACCATTGTGCTGAAGACCTGCAACAAAACATTGTGATTGTTTCTATGATATCAGAAACATGAGAAGTTTTTTCATTGGCTAACAAAGTTAACTAAGCAATGTTTCAAGTTATTGTATCATCCATTATTATAAAAACTCGCTATTATAAGCAAAATATTTCGTAGTCTGTAAGAAGTAAGAAGGTTTATCCTCGATTTACTTTTGCTCAATGAGATCATTATCATCAATTATTAATTGGGAATTTGTTACAAAGGAGACGCGAACAGAGAAGATCGAAAGAAAACTCGAATCAGGATGAATACATGTGAGTACGTCGTGTCAGGATAGGATGCTCAAACCTTAAAGACCTTAAATGGGAGTTCATGAACTGTATGATCTATGCTAGGTTAAGCCCCCGACAAATAGCCAACCGGCGAAGTTCGGGTCGAGGGGCCGGCCCGACGCCCGCCCGCCTTTAAGAAAGAAACCTGGTACCCATTTTATAGAGGGCTGGTAGACCCTGGGCCTGTTTAGAGGAGAATGAGCATGATATAATTCCCGTGTCACCATTTGGTCACCGGGCCAGCAAATTCTCTTTTTTCCAGCATTAGCTATTACTAAGGCCATCTTTTATCAGTAAGATATACTTTATCTAGATTTCTTTTGTCTATGGGTTCCAATTTTAGTTTTTCTTATGTGTATTTGCAAATTTCTCTATTTATCCGTACTTTCTATCGTATTTTGTAAACCAAACCCTTTTCTTAGAATCACAATGTATCATCAAGCAGTAAAAAATACAGTATTTCAGACAAATGAACTGAAATTAAGTTGAAAACAGTGGTAAATGATAACACTTCAACTAATAACTAAACGAAATTTCAGATTCACTAGCGTATTCCTTTCAGCATAACCATCGCATTTGCGATTATAGAGATAATAAAAGTCAAATGTAATAAAATAACTCAAGATACGTTAGCAATTAGCAATTAGGATGAATTATTCATTTACCTGCAGATGTTGTTTCATCTCTGTGCAAAATGTCGAAGTGAAATAGGTGAATGGAAAGTGAATGGCAAGGCGATGTGATTAATTCTTTATGTTTTGTGTTAGTTATGTCTGCCTGTCGTCAGATTGAGGCCCACACCTTGGCGGATTTTTGTTTTATCGCTCGTCCTTACTTTGTTGTTATGCTGTTTACTGCAATAACAAGTAATACGAAGTCACAAACAAAGTAATTAGTCAACTGAAATGCTTTGGGCGTGCAGAAGAGAGTCGTAAAAATTCAGAGCGGAAACGATATGAATTGACCAATTAAACGTTCACTTTGAAAGACTTTGTTGTCAACAGGATGATTTATTACGTTTTAAGGTAATAATTTATAAGCTTTTTCATCATTCCAAATTTTTGATCCGTCAAAAGGGTTATTAATTTTAATTTATTAAGGATAATAAAATTATATATTGTGGCCAGACAAAAACATTATGCCACACCAATATATCATGGGAATCTATATTTTATGCATAGTCACAATCATTTTGATCGATAAAAGAGACAAAATAAAAAGAGACAAAAATAATAAAAGATGTAATCATATTTTGGTTTTGATAATAACGAAAAAACTTTCAGTTTTGAGGAAGATAATAATAAGAAATAGATTATCCTGAATAGAAAATTTCAATGATATTAAGCCAAATGAGTTATATTTTCTATATTTATTTCACATATTTTTAGAAGTTTTGAAAGATGAAATACTTTACATTAGCATACAGACTGCTTATGTAAAAAGAAATAGCAAAAATTAAAAGAAATCCCTAATATTGAAAAAGTTGAAGCACATATTTTGAATGACCTGCTTTTTAAAGTATCCTGTATTTCTTAAATTCACTCATCATTCTTTTGACAGCATTGTCAGATATTCATTCAACGATTTACTAAATATTATTTAATTTCAACAATCTAAAAGATAACTCAAAGAAATGGAAAATTTCAGAAGCAAATAATGTTTTCGAATAAAATTAACGAACGCTGTGATGATGAAAAGAAAGACGCCGACGCACAGGTGCAAGATAAAAAATGAATTTATACATTTTAGAAAACGATAAGTTTTTGTTCGATCGAATCTCTATCAAGTAGAAAAAAATAATTAAAAACATGCTTTATATAACAGAACACTGCAAGTTAAATAATATATGCAAACAGCAAAAAGTTTTAGGCCAATTATAAGCCGGGATGATGGATAGCGTCTGTGACGGGAACTTGGGCGGAGTCAACTTCAACACAAAGGGCGAGGTGAACTGAGAGGCAAAAACAGTAGCTGAAAAGCAGGAGTTGTTATCTGAAAAATAATATTTTCTAAATTAAAGTTATTCATTGTGTGTAGACTGTATAAATATAAAAGAGACCATAACACACATATCTTCAATAACAAAAATATATCTTCACATAACATGTTTCGAGATATTTAATATTTTCTAATAGCAAATTACGAAAAAGCAACTTCTCTTGCATTGTTAATTTATCATAAATCTTTTCAAACGTGTGTAAGAATATGATATGTGGAATAAAATCTCTGCATTCTAATTTAACAGAACATAACATGATAGGGAGGGCATTTTAATAGTCTCTTGCAGTGCGGTCTCATAAGGGCTATTGTGCATCCCAATGTCAATTTTGCATGAGACATAAGATTTTCATTATCTGTAATATTTCTTGCACTGATGGTGACGAATAGTATCTGATGTCAGCAAGAGCCTCACACTCACTTAGCATAAGTAGTGCTGTTTTATCGGCTTGTCTACATGTCCTGCAAGAAGGATATAAGGATATTAAATGGCAGTGCGTCGTAAACAGCCGTATTAGTCTGGTTCTCATTTAATTTATTAACTTCTATGACTCTTTTACTAAAAAGTTCAGTAATGAGAGCTTTGAGTGATTCTGCCCTGGAAGATTACTCCGGTAAATCATTTGGTGAGTCTTTACCCAGTCTCGTATAGTGGCTTCAGCAGATCCCACAAACTGGTTCCGGTCCTAAAAATAAGGTTTCAGCTGCTTTTTTTGCTAGTCTATCAGCTAGCTTGTTGCCTTCGTTCCTTTTATTTTCTGGTATCCACACTAGTGTTACCCAGTTATGTTCTGCGAGACTATTCAGGATGTGTTTACATTCTGATACTAGTTTAGAGTTAATATTAGGAGAGTTCAGTGCTTTAACAGCTGCCTGGCTATCAGTCAATATAAAGCTGTTCCTATTTCGAAAGTTACGTTTTATTTTTTTTATAAGCACATTGTAAAATGGCCTACGTTTCAGCTTGGGATGCTGCTCAATGATTCCTAGGCTTAGACTGATGCCTTTCCTTGATTTCATCTCTCGAATTCTAGCTGCTGTTCTCCCATCTTGTTTAGACCCATCTGAGAACAAGATAATTTCATTCATACAATGGGTTTCTAATCACTATTTGAATAGCGATATATATTAGGAATGATAATGCGAAAAAGTTTAACAAAAGTAAGTCTGGGGTCATTTTATCAGAAACCATTTGCAAAATCGATCTTTAGAACTATCCACAGCAGAAACTGCTTGTCCAAATTCTAAAAATTTGGTTTCCACAGATTATTAACTTGTAATCTATATATGGTTGCTCTTGCCTCTGCTTCAAGGACTTTACATAAAGAGTGGGCAAATCAAGAAGAATCTCCAAAACGCCTGTAGGTGTTTTTTTTTTTCATTGCACCAATAATTTGGTGCAATGCTAGCCCTTTTTAAAGTGCTCAGTTTGTTTCTGGTTGTTACCAGTTTGCCTTCAGGCTACAAAACTATGCCTGCATAAAGTATATGTAGTTAGTAATCATTATGTAAATCCAATAGACTACACTAGGTTTTATTGCCCATGTTTTCCCAATAGCATTTCTAAATAACCAAAAGGCACTCAATGCTCTATTTTATGCTAAAACTATTGGGAATATTTGGAATTTCCTCACAGTTGTTCCTCCATAAATTTCTTTTTCGCTTTTCTCAAAGCCATTGTTATATTCTGAGAGGGATTTTTTCGCATTCTAATTTACTATGTAGAATCATTTTTTTTTAACTTTGTATATAAATGGCTATGTTCACTATGCAGTATATGGATGAACCGTTGCAAACCTACAAAATATCCAAATTTCTTAATCAACCAGTGAACTCATCCTTTTTGATACGTTATCGTTCACTAATCAATAGTAAAACAACGCAGAATTTAAGAAAAGATAACCTACTGATTTCCAATATTATAAATGTTCAAAGAATAAAAAGATATTATGATACAAACACAACAGACGGAAAGCGTTAACTAACTATCCGCCTAGCAAATAAATATATTGAAGTACAAAAAAATTCAGGAAAAAGTCATCGTTTAGTCTCATACTAGAAAGTAAAAATTACTTAATGTTAGGTCGAGATATTCACAAAACTTAAGGCGAACCTGGACTATTGAGAAAGCAAAAATTAAGTCTTCGCCATGTCAGCTTAAGCTGGCTGATAATGAATAATAAAAGGATTGATCCAGAGCATCCTGAAAGCTGATGAAAGCTAAAAATACTACAACGCCGAAGAGCTGCAATGAACAATATGAATATAAAAGAGACCATAACACACATATCTTCAATAACAAAAATATATCTTCACATAACATGTTTCGAGATTATTTTCTCGTCTTCAGATGCATATATAAAGAAAAACATATTTAAAAACATGAGTAATCAAAACTACAACATAATAACAAAGAATATTCTTAATAATACATCAAGTTGACAGAATCATTTCAAATCATACAACAATGCATTTCGAATGGATACATCTGTATTGTAACATCTGTGAGTGTTGATTATTAATGATTCATAGAACTTCCTAAGATAACAATCCTTTTCTGTGGTAAGGATTATTGGTTTGTTATACATAATTTCAAGTCCTGTTTTTTGATGATGGATTGTTGTTAAATATTGCTTATTACGAGTTTTGAGTGCAGTCTCGTGCTCTGACATACGCTTGGAGACCCTTCTTTTTGTCTCGCCCACGTACATACACTTTTTATCACCCCCTTTACATCGGATACCATATACAACCCCACTTTTATCTTTTATGTTAGTTGTTGGTTTATTACTTGTTAGTAACTTGCCTAACGTATTGTTTGCTCTGTGTGCCGTTTTAATATTCACCATGCCCAGAATGGGTTTTAGTTTACTGTTTAACCTGTCGTCACAGTCTACACACAATGAATAACTTTAATTTAATGAACAATATGAATAATTTGTATTTATAAATTATCATTTTTTAAAACTACGTTTAAATGTAAAGTAAAATATTTAGGATTAATTGTTAATACTTTTATCGGCAACACACACATAATTTTTCATTGAAGAAATTAAAAGCAATAGCTATCAACATTGATGTCGTTAAATTAAGGGATCTTGCTGAATGAACTGTTGGTTGAATAGTCCTTATTGGTGGGGGAAGGGGAAGGAGAGATAACTCAAAAAGCAATATCAAGAGAATTGTAGTCCCATGGCCTAATGGATAAGACGTCTGACTTCGGATCAGAAGGTTGCAGGTTCGATTCCTGTCGCGGATGTTTCATTGTAAAAATTATTTCTATTTTCGATTCTCACAGAAAATTGCGCTGGACAGACAGAGAGAGAGAAAGACAGACAGCAGAGAAATAAAAGATTTTAGTAATATAGATTGTCTTTTTAAATTAACAATTTATCAATTATTGAAATATTTAATTTAACGATATTTTACATTATTTTTCATTATTTTTTATTATTTTTATTCTTAATAACGATTTGTCAATTATTGTAACATTATATTAATGAAATTTTACATTATTTTTTTAATTTTTCTCATACAAATGGATCGAATTTTGACCAATTTGAATTACTATGATAAAGAATTGAAGTTTCTGTGATTTTCAAGAATCAGGAAGACAGTTCTGAGAGGATCATCACAGGATACTTCTGGCAGCATCATTGGAAACGAAAAAAAAACTGTGATGAAGAAGATCGGAGAACTTATCGAAATGATAGAGCACAGATGAGATGACCCGACAACAACCTTGCTTTTGTACGATTACCAGTTGAAAAACTTCAAGAAAAAACTTTTAAAAGACAGTCAATTGCTAACCTGCTTTTCGTCCATCTCGTCCATTTCGTCCAAAGAGCAGAAAACTCTCTGCTTCAACAGACATCAAGATTTTTACTAATTTGAAAATTATTTTAAGCAAATTTGATTTAAAGTAAATAATAATCACAACACTTACATTCCATTATTTTCTAAAGTGGTACATTGAAGATATTGATGCTTTTTAAATATTAAATTTATAGTCAATGCTTCACTATTTCAAAACGATAAGATTTAATACTATAGGGCAGTGGCCGGCAACCTTTTGTTCTAAAAGGGCCAAATATCTTATGTGGGAATTGCAGCGGGCCGCACTTGAACCAAAAATTTTAGCAACCAAAAAAAAAAAAAAAACCGAAAAATCTTACTTTAACAAACAAAAAAAAAAAACAAAAAAAAAACCGGAAAATCTTACTTCCAAAAAAATTCCAACACGCCCCGCGGGCCGCACCAAAACGCTTCATGGGCCGCGGGTTGCCGACCGCTGCTATAGGGTAAAAGATAAAACAATATAAATCTCCCAATTTTGATAAAATTAAAATTAAAAATACTTTTTTATTCAAAATGAAACTAACATTTTGAAAAATATATTTCAAATACATTATATCCAAGTATTGTTTTTAGTATCTATGTAATAAGCGCGGGTGTTTGTTCGCTTGTTTGTTTGTTTTGAAACAACGTCGCCATTTCATAACGGATCTTTAACGTAACATCAAATTTCGATACTTCTCAACTAATAAAATATTCATTTGTTTAATTTCATGAAAATTCATCAGAAACAAAATTATTATCATATAAAAATTTTTTATAGTGTACAACATTTTAATTTTCCGTTCATAATTATTTTAAAAGCATTAATAAAATACAATGATGATTCGACTGTAAATACAATGAAGAGGAAAAATAAAAAAAGAGATTCATCTTAACAACAGCGGAATTCTTATTTTATTTCGAAAATCTATATAATCCATCCTGCGTATAATTGGATTCAGCTGAGCTAGTAGAATTTTAATGTATAGAATGTCCATCAATGTTTCCTAAACTACTTAAAAAATATAATTGCAGTATTTTTTTCAATTATAAAAGTATAATTAGAAAAATAATAATTTGCCAATGCCATGAGAATCACCAGATACAAATATTGATGTCACTTTTCTTTGTGCTTCTTAACAACTGTATTTTTCTTACTAAATGTTTCAATAAATATAAATATCCTATTTAATATATCATAAATATTATATATGAACTTTAACATCAACATCAATGATCTATAATTGTCAACTTGTTTCGTCTCAGTTAAAGAATATCAAAGTAAATTTGAAGTAATTGATAATAATGTGATTAGAGAGATCATTTTAACATTTTATAAAAGTGGAATTCCAAAAACTGTATTTAGGTACCTGCACTCAATTGTGTCTAATCACGTTATCTTTATTACGCAGTGAATCGAAAAGATGCTAACAGTTACATGTTAGAAACGTGCGTCCGACCTTGCTGATGGAATCACACGCCGCGACAAGGTATACGCCGCGAATACCTTTTAAAAGAGGTGGTTCCGCTCATGTGTTTACTTAAAGCTGCCGCATCTAATTTTGTGCGAGTATGTATCTGTTTTTAATAATTAGTTACAGTTGGTCTTTTATATTCAAAATGTAGTCAAAAATAAAACTTAATATTTTTTTTTTTTATTTGAATCTACATTTGAATTACATTAGAGTCCCGTTAGGAGCTCAAGACTCCTATCAACAGGTGCTACAGTTATTTTTATTAAATATATTTACATCTATATGAATGAAACAAAACAAACTAACATAATAATAATAATAATAATAATAATATTAAAAAGATTGTATAGATAGAGACGATATATGTATATATACAGTAGTTCAGATATAATAAGAGTATATATATATATATATATATACACATACATACATACATACATACACACATATACAAACATATATACACATACATATACATATACATACACACATATACATATAAATACATATACATACATACACATACACATACATACATATAAATTTACACATACACAGACACACACATACATACAAATACTTATAAATTATAAAATGAGTTAAAGATTACATGAGGTACAAAGATATATAAAAGAATACACAAGTTTGTACAATGGATTTACAAAATGTAATTAAATGTACAGAATATTTAAAATAGATTTCCTTAATTTGTATTTACATAAATAAAAAATTCATATAGATATATTTGTTTTTTCTTATATATGAAATTTACATTAAAATTGCTACTTTCTGTGGTGCAGTCAGTACAGCATTAGAAATTTTAATGGATGCCTATTTAAGAAAATTGATGTTTTTTTTTCCTTTCAAATTTTTTCACTATTGTTAACAAACCATTTTATTAGGAATTTTTTTAGTTCGGAAATTTTTGTAAACGATCTGATTTTGTTAATGCCAATCTGGTTGATGGTTTTTTCCAAAATATGTAAATAATGCATTTTTCCATAATTATTGTTAATTTTTGGATATTCTAATTTTATTGTATTGTGATCTCTTAACTGATAATCATTTTTTCTGATATTTTTCCATTTGTAAATGAAGCTATAGTAATTCTTTACTATTAAATTATATTGGGCTTTTTGATAAGGTGTGAGTATTTTGTATTTTTCCAATAAATGTTTGTTTTTATGGTTATTAATATGTTTTTTATTACTGAAAATTAATTTTAGAATCTTTTTTTGTTGACCGTTTAGGAGTTTGAGATTCTTTTTTGATGTCCGTGTCCAGATGGTATTTGCATAATTTAGATAGGAGTCGAAGAATGCATAATACAAAATCATTTTATATTTAATTGGTAATATAGTTCTTGCATGATAAAAGATAAACGTCATTGTATTTAATTTTTTATAAATTTCTTTGATTTGTAGGTCCCAGGTGAATGTATTGCTTATTGTAATACCCAGATATTTTAGGGTTTTTACAGTTAATATTTTTGGACAGTTGGTACAATTAGTTGCCCTATTGTGTAAACAATCATGTGTATGAAAGTGCACATTCGGCTGATAATTGGGTTTTCTGTTTTTTGTATGTATCATAAGAATATTTGTCTTTTTTTCATTAATCGGTAATTTATTATCGTGTATCCAGAATTGTATATTGTTGAAATCTTCTTGTATTTCCTTATTAGCTTTATTTGCATTTTTTCCATGTTTTAGTAGTATTAAGTCATCTGCATATATAAAAATTTGTGAGTGCTTTATGTAGTTTACTATATCATTAATGTAAATAATAAACAGAGTAGGACCTAGGATGGATCCTTGTGGTACGCCTGTGTTTATCTTGAATTTGTAACTTGAGGTGTTGTTGATATTCACGGTGATTTTTCTGTCTGTGAGGTAGTTCCTAATTATGTTTAAGACAAGGCCCCTTATTCCAATTTTTTCTAATTTTTCGATTAAGATGTCGTGGTTGATCATATCGAAAGCTTTGGAGAGATCTATTGATAGTAAGATTGAAAAGTTATTTTTATTTAGATTTTCATTTATATTTTCATTTAGTGTCTCTAATAGCGTCGTTGTACTCTTGTTTTTTTGATATGCATATTGATTCTGGTTAATAATTTTAAATTTTGTTTAATATATATTAATTTTATTTACTAGATAACTTTCGATGATTTTACTGAGTATTGGTTGTACTGATATGGGTCTATAGTTTGATATGTCATAAATGTCATTACTTTGTACACTGGTGTTATCTTTGCTGTTTTTAATGCATCCGGGAAAGTCTGTGTGTCTATCATGCTGTTAATTAATAATGTGATGATGATTGAGAAGGATTCTTTGTTTTTTTTAATAACTGAAGTTGGGATTTTGTCATTTCCTATAGATTTTAAGTTTTTTAAATTAGTTATTATGTCTTGAATCTCGCTGATTAATGGCTCTTCCAATTTCATTGAATTATTGTTGTTTGTGTTTATATTAGTTAAAATAGTTATATTACATTTCTTTAAAATTTTATTTCCTATTTCTCAGTAGTGTTTGCCAAAGAGATTTGTTAATTTTTTCTTTCTATTATTTCCCGTCATAGACTCTATTAATTTGTCTAATTCTCTATTGTTAGTTTTTTTATCATTTTTTTTCCAAATTACGTCATTTAATTCCAACCAAATATTTTTAGTTACATTCGTTTCGGAGTTGAGTTTTTCGTAGTAGTATTGTTTTTTTCTTAATTCTATCATTTTGTTTACTTTATTTCGCATTGTTTTATAGTTGTTGTAGTGTATCTTATTTGTTAAATTATTTTTATGTTTTCTGAATAGCTTGTCTCTTTTATTAATTTCATTTATTAGTTCTTCTGTTATCCATGGTTTTCTGAAATCTGTTATTGTTTTTGGGTTTCTCTATGGGAATTTTTTTTATTGCATTTGGAGTTATTGATACTATTTAGAATTTCGGAGTAAAGTGTGTTTGGATCGGGAGTATTTTTGTTTTCAATTTCACTGAGGACTTTCTTAATGTTGCTTTCTAATAAATTATTATCAAAAATTGTTATATGTTGTGGAATATCGTTGTTTTTTTCTATATTAGCGCTAATGTTAAGAGGGCAACTGTTTATTTCTAAGGCTGTTATGTAATGGTCCGAAATGTGTTCTTTACAAATTATTCCTTTAGTGTTGGTTTCATAGTTGTTAATGAATATATGATCAATGCAGGATTTTGACTTATGATATTTACTCTCTTGTTGTCTTGTGATTCCATATATACAGTTTTTAAAACCATGGCTGAGCAGAACTTTTATGTATTTTTGCATAGTTAGGTTTTTATTTTTTTGTAATATATCAATATTGATATCACCTATTATGGTGGTAGTACTGTTTCTATTTGTTATGTTTTTTAGGATGTTATTGATTTCTTCTAAAAATAGTTTTTTCTTTGTGGAAGGTGGTCTGTATATTGCTAGAATATTCATTTTGCTATTTTTAGTTTCATCATGCATATAGATATAAATATTTTCGCAATGATTAGTTATAATTTTATTTGTGTTAATAGATAGATTATTTTTATAATATATTATTATTCCTCCACCTCTTTTTTTGCTTCTTAATTCGACTATTTGATTAAAATTGATAAGTTGATAAATTTGAGCTTCATTTTCTTTAATGTTAACTTCAGTTAATATTATTACTTGTAAATGCTTCAATATATTATTTATTTTGCATAAGAACAAATTTCAATTAGTTCTTAAGGACCTAATATTAAGATGTAGGATTCTGAATGGATTAGTAGTATTCGGTTTTTTTTTTCTCTATTCTTACAATAAAGTTTTGCCATTTTTTATGATTTTTGATTATTATTGTTTTAGGTTCTGTAATACCTTTTTCTATGACATCTATTGAATCCATTTAAGATATAAGAATTATTATTTTTTTTCCCAGATAAATCAAATGATTTTTTCCAAGTCATCTTCTCCCTTTATCGTGATAATGTTACTGCTGTCTTCCTTTCTTGCTAGGATTTTTCCCGATTTTGTCCAAACGAATTTATATTTTTTTTCTTTGGCTTTCACCTTTGTTTTCCATAGCAGGGTTTTGATGGTCTGTGACAGATTTTCATTGATAAAGACGGGACTGTGGTCTTTATCGTTAAAGATGTCACTGTTGCTGATTCTGGATTTTTTTCTTTTCTCTAGCCATTCAGCTTGTGTTCTTCTGTCTTTGAATTTGATAATTATTGGGGGTGGTTTGCTTGTATTCCTGCTAGCAATTCTGTGAGCTATATCTATGTTTCCTTTGTTTTCACTTATTTTCAATTTATTTTCTATCTTATCTAAGATTTCGTATATGTCTTCATTTTGTGTTGTTTTCACACCATGTACTTCTATGTTTAGAAGCCTCGAATGAGTCTCGAATTTGTCCATGGAATCTGCCAGTGTTTTCATTTTGTCTTTTGTTTCTTCATTTTCTTGTTTTATCTGAATGATATGTTTTTTGTTTTGTAACTTTGAAATTTGAAAAATTATTCAAAATATATTCTATACGTGTATTGTAATTTAGTAAATTAGTTATTAAGTCTTTCCAATAATTTTTATTCGAATTATCTGTTCTTTTAATTTAAAAGTTAAAATTTACAATATCCCATCAAAGGTTTCGTCGCATTGGGGTCGCGGAAGATAAGGAGAGCGGAGATCAGATGATCTTGCCTTTGCTCGCCCGCTTTTAACCGCGAAGAAAGAAACACTGTACCCACAACTAAGAGGATTGGTGGACCGTAGTACCTTCTGAAGGAGAATTCAGAATGTAAAAAAACCCTAAAACCTTACACAAGGGAGCCAATCTGAGTTCAGTCGTTCTCGGGCTTCTTACCACTTAACTAGCGGGCCCACTTTAAATTTGTGACTTTGAATTATTTTTTCCTTTCTTTAATAATGGTGATATCACTGAATGTCGAGGAGGCGATGGGATGTTCGAACAAGACACTGCATCATTTCCAAGGAAACGGGTTGTGCGGGAGTGGTTAATGGAAGACAAGGATGAATTACAGTTCGTGGCCTGACTTCGTTTCTCACCAATGGCGAATCTCATCAAATTGACAGAGCGATTACCCTCTGGATACATTACCAAAGACTAGAATTCAACTGTGGGAGGCATCGATTGATCGTTTGATTGTGTAGTGTTTGTGATTTTATACGAAAATAAGATTAACTATTCACAAGAAATACATTAGCTAGCAATAATAACCTGCAAGTAAGTTATTACAAACAATTCAGATCATCATTTCAGGATTCATTCACAAATATTTCCATAAAACAAAATTGCACGATTTACTTCTAGTTAAAAATGGTCCTAAAATGAGACTAACTTGAGGTTACCTGAATATCTTAACTGTTTTGAATAGTGTCATTGCAAAGATCTGCAATTTGCGAAGAGCACAAGCATATCACTTCATTAAGATACTTAACACAATAATAACCAATACAAACATGAATCGATTTCAATGAATCGAAGTCTCATAATAATTATTCAAACGCTTACAATTTACCATACTTCCCAAAATTACAAAATATTCATTTCTTTAATTTCAGGAAAATTCATCAGAAACAAAATTATTATCAAATAAAAAAATGTTATAGTGCAAAACATTTTAATTTTTTGTTAAAATTATTTTAAAAGCATTAATAAAATATAATGATGATCCGACTGTAAATACAATTAAGAGGGAAAATTAAAAAAGAGATTTAATTGAACGATAACGGAATTCTTATTTTATTTAGAAAATCTATATAATCGATTCTGACAAATATTTAGATTCAGCCCAGCTAATGGAATTTTATTCTATAAAATGTCCATCAATGTTTCCTACACTACTTAAAAATTATAATTGAAGTTCTTTTCCAATTATAAAAGTATAATTAGAAAACTGTTTATTTGTCAGTGCCATGAGAATCACCAGATACAAATAATAATACAAACTGTGGGTTCATCCAATGTCAGATTGATGACAGTGCGATGTGGTAGGTAAGGTTCGTTGTCAGATGATTCATAAGCTGTATTAAGCGGTTGTCTTTAGTGTCTATGTTATTGAATTTTTTATCGTTCACATCTATACTTATCATCACAGGTCCAAATTGTTTTTATTTCCTTGAGTTGATAAAAAAATAAACTGAATATTTTAATTCGTCACTAAAGCTAACAACGTGACATTGAAAGGCAGACATCGTTACAAAACAGTTATAAGGAAAACCATTACTTGTGAAGATCAAATGAAAACGGAATAAAAAGATTCACATTCATCATTCCCAGAAAAGGATTTTTCCTCCTCCAGTAATTAGTATTCCAGGTGTAGACAAAATTGTGAAAAAATCTACTCATATAACAAAAAGAGATGTTTGGTTTTCATTTATTTTCATTTGCACTGCTGTCAGTCAGTGTTAATGAAGGAGTTACTTTGCTTCCCAAACATTTAAATATAATAACTTAGGTGGAAGGACTGCGAATTCAAAAACCATTAAAGCCTTTTCATCACCAGAGTGGAGAAAAGAGTTTTTTGCTAACAGCGTCGAGGCGAGAGTATCCTAACAATCAACTGACCCAACACTAACACTTTAAGTCACGTTGCACTAACCACTGTTGCACTTCACTGTTGACTTACATAGCACTAACCACTGTTGCACTACAAGTAAAAAGGTTTTTAAACATTTTTCATTTTTGCCTAAACCGCTTCTTCAGAATTTTACATTTAAAATTATAATGCAAAATTATGAAACTGAGTTAAGTAATTGAATTGTTTTAGTTTAGAGATTTATGACAATTCATAATACTTTAGAAAACACTCAAAACAAAATCATTTTGTCATTATGATGATTTACGCCGTTTGATTAAGTTGATCAATAATGATTTATTTCTTTGAAGTTAAATACAGTGAAGTCTCACTTATAAGAATATGAGGGGGAACCAAAAATTAGTGAACCAAATATAAGTGAATATTTCGTGTAAGTAAATTACATATAGTATTATAGTGGTTTTGCCGGGGAATGAGAAATTCTTCGTGTAATTGAATGTTTCGTATAAGTGAGACTTCACTGTATTTTAATGTATATGGATGTCTCAACTTAATTAACTCAGGGCAGAGAGGTGGAGACTTTCTCTATATTTTAGTATTGATCTTTGAAGCTAAAAACGTAGAATCAATTCTTTTTCAATCTAGGAGTCAAAGTTAGGGAATTCATACTAATTTCGTAGTTAATTAACTTTGAGCAAACGGGCGGAGACTTTCTCTGAATACTCTGATATTGATCTTTGAAGCTAAAAACGTTGAATCAATTCTTTTTCAATCTAAGAGTCAAGGTTAGGGAATTCGTACTATATTCGTAGTTAATTAACTTTAAGCAAAGGGGCGGGGACTTTTTTCTCATTATTCTGGTATTGATCTATGAAGGTAATAACTTAGACTCCATATGAATATTTCTTCATTCTAAGATCCGATCAGCGCGAAATCATAATCTTTTCCCAAAAATTGCCTACAAAAACAACTATTTGCCAAGGTTTTCTTACAAAAGGTAAGCAGAAAAAAAAATGAAACAGAAAATTTTTTTTCGAGATATATAATATTATTGTGTACCTTTAAAAATTATTTTTAATTTTTTTTAATTGTTGAATTTTTATTGAAATAATATTTCGTTTAATGTTCATCATATTTGTGGTATAATAAGATACATATTGATCAGTCGGCAGAATTACTTTTGGAATTTTCTCGACATTTTATGTGTTGTTTTAATACTGGAAACATCATTTTTTTTTTCTTATAGATTTCTATCACTTCTAAAATTTAAGTGGAAAAAATTATTTTTATTTTCTTAGATTAATTAAATCAAACCGAAAGATTAAATTCGTCCCTAAAGCTAACAACATGACATTGAAAGGAAGATATCGTTTCAAAACAGTAAGGAAAACAATCGAAAGGATTCAACGTCCTCCAGTAATTAGTATTCCAGGTGTCGACAGAATTGTGAAAAAATCAGCCAATAAAACAATAAAAGTTGTTTGGTTTTCAATTATTTTCATTTGCATTGTTGTCAGTCTTCAACAAATGGGAAGTTGTTGTCTCAAATATTACTATGGAGATCCTGCTATTGATGTATACTTTGAGAAGTTAATGTACGCACCTGGCATAGCAGCTGTACTTTGTCCAGTGGACATATTTGGAAAGAATGTAATTACTGATAATTTAAGAAAACGATATCATCTAGAATTTAATACATCTGAAGATACTGAAATTAATTTTTCCGATTTCTTGAGTCTGTCCGATATAACAGGAGAAGTGCTTTGGGACATGTATGAATTTAACTCTGACAGTATAAACATAATGGTAAAGGTAAGATTTTTTTTCAGAATTATTAGTTTATATTATTTTGAAATTATATCGCAAAGCCAATTATTTCTATTACATATTGCATTATTTTTATTTCTTATCTTGTCTTGAAAATTTTTGGTTTAGACATGATGTCTGTTCCTAACTCTGAAGGTGATCTTGATCTCTCCATCTCGTTCTTGGACGTCCTCGGTCTGTTTTTCCTTTGGGTTTATATCTCAGAATTAATTTTAGTATCCTATCGTTTCACATTCTTTCTACATTGTTAGGCTAATGTTTCTGACGAATTTGAATATCTTTAATTTTATTTTGAGTTTTAGGTTGTATTCTGATATCATTATTTTTTTTTGCCTAAACGTATAAATCCGAATAAAGGACTTAAAAATTTTTTTTGTGGAGTTTCCAATCTTTGTTTGTTTCTTTATTTCAATATCCAGGTTTCATTCCCATATTTAATTGCTGCTTTGGCTGTAATGTTATGTAATCTTCGTAGTGTTTCTTTCGCCATTTGTTTTCTAAATCTTCTTCTAATTATTTCATTTATTCTGTCATATGTCTGTACGTTTGATATCAGGTTTGCTTCATTGTTGTAACCTGAAATTATGTTTGTCAAATATTTAAACTCCGTTTCTTGTTCTGTTATTTTCCCATTAATTACAATTTTCACTCTGAATTTGTTTTCGACACATTACATAGATTTTGTTTTTTATTCCGAAATTTTCATTTTATAAATTTTTGATATATTATTTAGATGGTTTGCTCAACTTTAAAGTTCATCTTCTGAATTTGCTATCAAAACTTGATCATCAGCATACAGCAATGTGTTCGATTTTTTATCTCTTTTATTATTATTTTTATTTATATCTATTTTGTTATGATGTAATTATTAATTTTATATTAATTTGGAATTTTACTGCAAAATCAATTATTTCTATTATGTTTATTTCGTTGAAAGGAATTTAAAATCATTTTATGCCGTAACATTCGAAAATTGCACTATGATTTTTTTTTTTTTTTTTTTTTGAATTTTGAACGTTTCATTTTTCTTATTATTTACTTTTGAGAAATAAAACCCATTCTGAATTGCTTATAAGTTGCGTTTCTCGCTTACTTCGGCACTTCCGAATGTATTTTCGGCTGGATAACTCAGTTGTTGATATGATTGTAAGTGATATGTTGTGACATTCTCAGCTATTACTTGTTCCAAATGTTGAAATCTTTCAAGAACCGTTTTTCAGCAGAATAATGCCCGACCGTAAACTGCGAATATCTCTAGAGATCCTACGTGGTGTTTCGACACTTCCTTGGCATGCAGATAACCAGACCTATCTACTATAGGACACTCCTGGCATACGTTGGGGCGGTGATTACAGTCCCTAATATCGTCGAACTGGTCTCGAAACTTCAAGATATTTAGATGAATCTTCCACAAAATACTAATAGACGTTTACATGCGTAAATTCCACACCATATATTCCCATGTATCGCCGCAGTAGACGGCCCCACAACCTACAAGCATGTATCAATTCTGAGCCTGCTGTCCGAAATTAACAACTGCGTTACTTTCGCAGTGTTCTGGGATAATTTCTTTCTATCCTCTTTGCAGATATTGCGTTTCACCATGATCATGCTATTTTTATCAAGTGGGTATTTTTTTGTCGAAAAGTGTAAAAGAAATAGCAGCGTTACTCCGATCTAAATTTTGGATTTTTCTCGTAAAAATATACAAAAAGAAATATTATAGGATTTTTTGGTCCTTGTTATAACAAAGAATGTTATTTGGATTCGTTGATAGGAGGTGTCCATCTTTTTTAACAAGACTTTCTCTTTTGAAACACATACAACATTCCTTTGATGTGAAATTAATCTTTTCATATAAAACCATATTTTATTAAAGAAACAAGTCTAAGTAAACTGAATTATTCTGAAATGCTTGGGCCATATCTTTAGATAATAAATAAATTTAGCAAAAAAGATTTTATTAGGAAATTTTATTATATTTTGTAAAATGCCGAATTACTGAAAGTAATGCCAATTGATATAAACCTTATTTCTTTCTCGCTAGAAACTAGATATGCACCTGCTTTTATTTTGAATGTAGACAAAATGAAAAAAATGAATTATATAATAAATACCAAAATTTTATTTCTTAGCTTGGAAATACAAATGTTTCATCTGAAAAGAAAAAGGAATATTATGTTCACAAAGAATCTGTTAGAACAGCAAGTGGAACCTGTATTCACATAAAAGTTGGTGAGTTAAAGATTTACTTATTTGTAAGAGGAAAGGTTTAACGAATGAAGAAGAAATGTTAATAAAGATTAACAAAAGACATTTTTTTATCGATACAATCCTTTAATCATGTATCTTTATTTTTTCACTGGGAATAATTAGCTTGATTCTGACACCCGAAATTTGTTCAATTATTTTTACTGTCATACTTATCATTAAGTTGATGTAAGCATTGACAAAACTTGAATATTAGGGAATTAAAAAATGTAATGAGCTAATGCAGTAATCTTAATGATAAACCTATCAGTAAACACAATGAAAAGATAAATAAAATCTTTGAATGTTGTTATTGAGTCTGTAGCAGTTTCCATATCCTAATAAGTATTAATTAATTTAGATATAGATTAGAAACTTATAGAAGTTCTTGTAAAATTAAGGACAGGGAAAAGAATGGATCTTCTAAATCTAAACAAAAAAACAATAAATACAGAATAAAAATAAAAGAATAGAAGTTCATGTGCCAGTCTCCGTTGGCCTCAATGAATTGTTTATTTAACTGATGCCTATAGAAACTTCATTGACGCCAGCGGAGACGGGCACATGTATTTCTATTCTTTTATTTTTATTCTGTATTTCTTGTTTTTCAGTTGAGATTTGGAGGATCCATTCTTTTCCCTGCCTTTCCTTATAATAACCTCTGTAATTGGATCTAGGGGTTTTATAGTGACTACTCTCCACTGATGATCGGCAACTGACCGTGAAGCAGCTGTTTGGAGATGTCACTACTGCACTTTTAAAACACTAGGTCCACCGTTTAAAATGATCTTATAGAAGTCTTACGAGAATTTAAATTATTATACTGCTTGCAAAGTACTGTATATTTATAAGTGATGAGACTTTTAGTTTCAAAGCATGAAGTAAAAAAATGTTTTCAGTGTTAAATAGCTTGTACCTTTTGAATTGAGGCAAAAAAAAAATTAAAAAGAAAATTCTGACTTTTAAGCCTTATAGAAGAAACTATCGTTTATATGAGACACTGAGATGGAAACACAAGACACTTTTTATGTCACGAGACACTTTTTGTTATAAAACTATTTCATTATATGTACAGTATGTGCCAACAAATACATTAGCCTACTGAATTGAAAGATGAACAAAATTTCATTAGTATCATCTGTGAGTTTATTTCTCCTCAAAAGAAATTAACATACACACTACATACATACATACACAAACTATTAGTAAGAAAAATGAAAATAAAACGCACAAAACTAATAGTTCACTGATCTGTTTTTGGAAATTGCGATATCGGCAACCCAAAATGGACCATTTCTGGTTTCCTGACCTTCGTCAGTTGAGTCTGCCAGTTTCTTAACATCTCACTGAACTCAAGAAACATATTAACTAGAACAAAAGTAAACATCTTTTATGCTAAGCTGATCTTTTATGCTAAGCGGGGATTAATTCATTGACCCTTTTTATTCTTTATTTAGGTTTTGATGTTTTTTTAATTGGAGGGCCGTTTTGATGTTTTATGTTTGATTTTGTTCTATTTATATGTTTCTTGAGTTCACTGAGATGTTAAGATATTGGACGGATCCAACTGACGAAGGTCAGGTAAACCAGAAATGGTCCATCTTGGGTTGCCGGTATCGCAATTTCCAAAAACAGATCAGTGAACTCTTAGTTTTGTGCATTTTATTTTTATTTTTCTTACGTATGTTGAGGTACGTACGTTAATTTTATGAATTATATATATGTTGTTTTATAATTAACCTCTTTTATGCTAAGCGGGTCTTAGCGGGGATTAATTCATTGGTGCTTTTTATTCTTTATTTAGGTTTTGATATTTTTTTAATTGGAGGGCCGTTTTGATGTTTACTTTTGTTATATTTATATTTTACTCGAGTTCTCTGAGATGTTAAGATACTGGACGAACCCAACCACGGGGAGGGGGGTCCAAATTGCTGCGTAGTAGACAACGCGATATTTGCTATCTGAGCATGACGTCACATGGTTGAAACTTTGTAATTCTCTTCTACTTCAACTAATAAATTTAATGTTTCATTTAAAAAAAAAAAAAAAGGTTTTTGAAAATTAGCGAAATAAGATTGTAAATATTAAATTGAGAAGCATTGTGACACCCTAAAAAAATAAGTAATAAATAAATAAATAAATAAATGGAAAAATGATCTTTTCAAAGATACTACTGAGACATAAATTATAAATTTCACTGTTATTGCATCAAATATTACAAAATAAAATTAGTTTTTAACTACATTTACTTCTTTTATAATAAAGACCAATGAAAAGTAAACCATTGAAGTGCTAGTAAAGAAATTGGAGAAAAAAATTGATAAAATTCATTTTTTTTCTTATTTTGCAATATTTAACAATTTCTTATGTAGTAAAAATTATTGAACTTGCAATGCTTTATTTTATTATTTCTTCCCCGATGTTTGAATTAAAAAATGTGCCTTCTTAAAAAAATAAAAAAAAAAAATGTCTGTTAACCTGGGTGCATGGCAATGTTTATTCAGTTTTATTTAGTTGCATTTAGTTGATTGCACGAGGAATCCCTGTAATTTCATTAGAAGAGACTTAAGCTGTAATTTAAATTCTTTAAAAAGATTACCATAGTATAGAAAAGCTTAGAACGTCCTAATAGTGATAATGTGTTCTGAATTCGATACGATATTTTGTCAATGACAGAAAGACAAAACAATGGCAAGTTGTGCAGTTGCAAATTGCACAGCTAATTACAAAACAACAAAATGCTCCGAAACTATATATCACAGATTTCCACGAGATCCAACTTTGAGAAAAGCATGGATACCGCAGAGTAAGCATGGGGATAATTTCAATCCAGACAATGCTAGAGTATGTTCACAGCATTTTCGTGAAGAAGATTATAAGCGTGATCTGAAAGCTGAGTTATTGGGACTAAAGACTAAAAGATGTCTGAAGCCGGATCCAATTCCTTCATTAAATTTGCCTGGTCAGAGTTCAACAAGGAATACGGATTGTGCAATTAATCCCACTTATAGACCGCATATGAAGTACTTCGCATCATCGAAGTAAATGCTATATGTAAATGAAAAATGGAAATAATTTATTGATTTTTTTCCCTAAAATATTTACTTTTGTCCATATTAATATTTTTCTGTTTTAAATACGTGAAGAAAATATTTACAATGATGTTTTGTGATTTACAATAACTTTGTGTTAGAATTCGAGAAAAAGAAATATTTATAATTATCATTTTTTCCATTTGTTTTCTGAATTATCGTAACTGACTGAAAAAAAATAATATTTCAATCGGATAAACATTTAAATACTTCAAAACTCTTAATTTTAGTTAATAATAGTTATTGGGTTACACTAAAGCTACGAGTGCTGTGCAATTCAATCTTTCCAACGAGGCTGACGTTTGCCTCGCCCTTCAACCAAGTGACGTCAACGGGCTAGCCGATAGAAAACGCTTTCTCGGCGGATACAACCTTCATTATCTAATAACCTTGGGACCCAACTGACGAAGATCAGGACACCGGATAGTTTTGGGCGATTATTTTTATTTTTCTTACTTATGTTGCTGTATGCACGTTAATTTTATGTATTATACAAACTATTAGCGTGTTGATTTACCACGGTATGCATAATGTAAGTGTTCAAAGTGTGCACCGCCTCGCTGTAGACAGTGTTCATATAGTTCACGCAGATTCTCAAACATATCCTGAAACAAAGGTTGCTGTAGACTCCTGCAAAAGGAGATGATTTGCTCACGTAATGCAGGCACAGCTCTTGGTGGATCTTTACAGCTGAACACATTCTCCTTTCACATTCCCGACAAGTAGGCATCAGATGGTGTAAGATCGGGGGAATGGAACGGGGGTATGGGAAGTCAGTGCCACGTGAAATGATTCGTCCTGGAAAATTTTCCTGCAGCATGGCTGTAGATGCTCGAGCGGAATGGCTGGTCGCCCCGTCCTGTTGATACCACTGTCTATTCATCTGAATGTTCCTTGCACGACAGAACCTTCTCAAATCCTGAAGAAATGGCTCTATCACTAAACCCCTGTAGCGTTCTACAGAACACTGCCAGAACGGCGAAATTTCGTAACAATAGACAGCATAACTGTGTTAATTGGTGCCGTCCTATTAAACTCCTATTGGAGTTGTTCTGCCACTTTTTTTCAAACTCGGTCCACCTTCACGACCGGTTCCGCATGAGCGGAAATAATGCTCAACTATGAATACTTTTTCCTCTTTCCAGAGACCCATTTAACAACAACTGCACAACACAACTTCCTTTTCACTACTGCGAACACGTGCAGCTGGAGCTTTTAACCGTCGACAAACGCAACCGTGTGTTCGAGATTCACGAGTTTCAGTACTGTGTGTTTTGGCGCATACCGTATTTCACTTAAAAACTAGAAAAAGCAATAATGGACAATAAATATGCTTTCGCTCACTGAGCTAACATGAACAACAATCTTGGACATTTGTTTCATCCTTATTAGGATACATCAGCAGAAATATTCTTCTTAGTCTCAAACTGCTCGAAAGTAAATGGAAAACCATTCCCACGAATAGCCTTTGATAACAATAATAACACTTAAAAACAACATTACAGTATTAAATAACAAAATAATAAGAACGAAACGGCCGTTTCCGATTTCTTCTGATGATAAAATGAAAGGCTGAATGTTTATTTATGTGAGGTGTTGATTTTTATATCTTAATAATGTTTTATTAATGACCAAACTGAAACATAACCCTGTGAACTTTACATTCTTCAGCCCTTGTTTATTTATTGAGAAGTTTAGTAATAACTGAAAACCAAGAAAAAAAAACAATAATCAGTAAAGACATCGATGACAAGATATTAATACTGAAGTTTAGAGGATTATTTTTCAATTCGTTGATCTTGTTTTCAGAGGCCATTCACGGCAGCGGGAATGTATCCATTTCCTTTCAGGCAGTTTGAAGCTAACATCAAGGATAAGTCCTGCTGATTTACTCAACTAAGGATGAAGCAGCTGACCAGTATTCGGTTGATATTGGCTAAGTGTGCGAAAGAAAAATTTGTTGTCCATTTATAACTTTTTACCAGATTAAATAGCAATGAGTTTGGCTTAATTACATTCAATACTATATAACCCATAGTTTAAATCCATTATTTCATTTTTTCGATTGAAAAATAAGGATGTTCATTTCGGTACTTTAATTGTTCTTTACATAAAATACAGATCGTTACGGTATGGATATTGAAATACAAGGGATGATCTTTACTTTTATGCTGAAAAACGTTATAAGATCGTGAATAGCTTCAACTACTTCAGTCTTTTTTAGTTTTTGTATTGAATCTCTAAAATTTATTCTTTTTTTGAAATGTTTTGATATCAATAATACAAAGCTGTTTATATATAAATAAATATCTTTCATATGTTAGGTCTTTCATAATTTTATTCAAAAAATATTATTTCCTTTTTTTTTGTTACGTTGCCCTTATAATTTCCTTTTCAAAATTTAATTCAAATCTTTTCACTTTTTGTTTCAAAAAATAAGAGGATAACAGAATTCCTGTTTTGGGGCCAAGCACTTATCTCAAAGCATCGTTTCCACTTCCCCCAAAGGCTTGGTTGGCAACTAATCTCTATTTACGGGTAAGCATTTTTTGTTACACTGTTTTTTCAATAATTTAGTGTTTAAATAATTTGTGTATGCAGTTGCAGTTTGAAATTTTAAGTTATTAAGTTCTAAAGTTTTATTTTCATGTAGTTGGGTTTAGATGTTCATCCTCTTGATCCACATTTCTTCTATTCTCTTCGTTACTGTTGAAATCGTACTGAATCTAAAGATATTTATCTTCGATCTTCCTATAGCATCTCGACAGCTGTTCTCATCAATCTTTCAGTAACCAAATAGCTGAGAAAACACCCATCCTGCAACGCACCGCAGCAATAGTCTATATAAGTGTGGTTATACTAGCAACAGAGCATGCAGAGAATTCAATGCAGCTTTCACGATGTCACATTTTGAGCTTTGCATGGTTGGTGCAAGTTTCTCAATTGAAGGGCTTAGTGGAAGAAGGGCCAATCCCACTACTCCATGAAAAATGAGATTTATGTCTCATTTGTAACCTAGTGTCATCTAGTGTTTACTCTTTGAACAGAATTCATTGTAGGATATGCGTAACACCGTGGGAAATGCATTGTAAAAAGTGATGGACATTGCACTGTTCAGGTTCTGTAACACTTTAACTGCATTTTTCTCCAAATCACAAAATTGTGGAATTGGCCCTTCTTCCATCAAGCCCTTCAATTGGCTGCTGAGAGGTTGAATAAAAATAAACGAGAAATAGACAGCTGCCAAAATACTATACGGAAGATGCAGGATATATATCTCAAATCCAATCAACTCAAACGGAGATGATAAGAAGAAATGTGGATCAACTGAATGAACATCTAGATCTAATAAGATGAAAGAACACTGATAACTTAAAACTTCAACTGGAACTATTTATAAATCAATTAAATGTATAAGGCAAATTATTTTTAAGCATTTTTTTTTTATTCTTCCTACTTTTCAATTAATTAAATAGGAGGAATTAACTTTTGATTTAAAGTGTACTATGTAACGTTCTATTTAAGTCAGCCTAAATTCCATTGTAAGCTTAAATTTGAAATTACTGAAATGACTCTGGTATAAAGAAAGTAGGATAAAAGATAGCAGAATAGAAAAAAATTGTAACATTCTTGGAAACCATGTCTACTCATCTTTGAAAGTGGAAACATGATCATGAAATAATGTTATACAAGGAAGTGTTCAGTACGGTTTCCCGGTATCGGGAAAATACTGAAATTGCAAAATCCCATGCTCAACCACAGTAAGTAGAGTGGTCACTCGTAATGTTGTGAGTATGGGGTGTGATGCCAGTGATGTAAGTATTTAAGATAGACAAGGACTTTGAGATGCTGTCACAGCCAAAGGTCGCAGGGATTGAAATGAGGCGAACATGCTGGGCATGTTGTGACAAAATGGTTTATGATTCTGTTATTGGTAGTAAAAAGCGCGAAGCAGCTGTTTCACTGGGTGGCGATGTGAGGTGTAGCACCATCCTGCATGGAAACCGTTCCATGAGAAATTGATGATGTTGAAGGTGGGAATCACCTGGTTGGCTAACAGAGACGCATAACGTTGGTCAGTAATTGTATAGATAACGGATCCCTGAGGACCGAACTAATCGAAAAAGAAAGGTCCTACGATGAATCTGGATTTGGTGAAGGAAGTGGGTAACTATCGCAAGACGTGTTTGTTAGGAGTTGCAAAATTCTGCAGTTGTGGCTACTCACATAACATGCAGATGGAAGTGAGCTTTATCAGTCCACAAAATGATCCCTGGCCAGTCGGCTTGCAGTTCAGTTTGTGCAGGAAACTGCGGGGAACTGTTTTATGTGCATCTCTGTTGGGAGTCAGTAATTGTTGAACTTCGCAGATCTTGTAGGGATACCAGCGCCAAATTTGTCGTTGAACTTAGTGAAGAGTGCCTACAGACTTGTCTAACTACTTTGCAATACACCGTGCACTGCTGCTTCCCAAGACATTGCCGTCCTTTCTTCATCCATCGATACGGCTACATCCTCCACTGTATTATGGTCATCGTAGGACATTTCTTTTTCGCCACCTCTACAATTACTGGCCAACGTTATGCGTCTCTGTTCTGGTTCTTTGCCAGGGTTTACCTGTTAGGAAGCTGTCTCTTTAAAAGTTTGATTCATATTTCAACAATCGTTTGGGTCCTTTACTGTCCTTAACTTTTCCTTAAGGTACAGCTGTAATTTTGACAGGTGCGCAATGCTTTGGTAACAGGCATTACGCAATGAAGTGACGCATTATTCATCTACCTAGTTTTATGTCAGTTTTTAATCACGTATGATGGTACGTTTGGTCATTTGCTTTACCCACAACTGTATTGAAGTGCCTTATATCGCCCTATTTGCCGCCTATTTTTTTTTTATCGTGAAACAAAATTCCATTGCCAGGGACGTCATCATTTGAAATATAAAGTCGTTCTGTTGATTGGTTCTCCAGGTTACAGCCATTCATAACTTTTATTACAAACATCTTACGAAAATATAAGATTCTGGTGTATGTTTTCAGAATTTAAAAAAAAAATAAGAACAGCAGTTTAAGAAAAGTAGATTTGAAATTAATTCAGGATCTTGTTATATTTGTGTATTTACACTCATTACCAAAAAAAAAAACAATGCACCTAGAAGGACTTGTCCGATTGTAATGAAATTTCGTAAGTAAAAACATTGCGACCGCCCATGCAAATGATTAAACTTTGGTGTCCAATGAATGAGAGCTACTGAGCACTCAGCAGGTATATATAAGAAACGGTTCTCAATCTGACGGTCAGAATTTCTGTTGCATTGCGAGTTAGGATACCTTTCAACGACTGAAAAAATGCCTCGCCGCAGGATTCGAGCTCATTACGTGCAACTGTCAGAGATTGAAAGAGGTCGTTTCATTGGATTGAAAGAGGCAGGTTGGGCAAATCGGAGAATCGATCGTCATATGGGTCGAAGTGATGTACCGATTAGAAAATGCTTGCAGGAATGGGTGGACAATGGCTGATTTCAGCATCATGAAGGTAGTGGTCGCCCTAGGGCCACAGCAGAGCGGGAGGATAGAGTGATTGTCAGATCAGCTGTCAGAGCGCCTGAATCATCGTTATCAACCATCAGACATGCGACCCGGACACGAGTGTCACCATGACCATTCACAGACGGCTGAGAGAGTAACATCTATGCTCGTACCAACCGCTACGCCACCTGCCACTCACGTCTGCACACCGTCGGGCCAGATTACAGTGGTGCTTAGCTCGATCCGGTTGGAATGATGCTGACTGGGGACGTATAGTGTTTAGCAACGTTTAGTGTTTAGTGTTTAGCTTCCAACTGTGTCCTGACGATCGTCGCAGACGTGTCTGGAGACGCCCAGGGCAGCGTGCCGATCCTGCTTTCACTATTGCACGCTACACAGGCCCTCAACCAGGAGTTATGGTCTGGGGTGCCATTTCCCTTGATAGCCGGACCCCTTTGGTCGTCATTAGCGGCACACTTATAGCGCAGCGGTACGTCGACAACATTCTGAGACCTGTTTTGCTACCCTTCCTTTTGCAGAATCCTGGCCTTATTTTTCAGCAAGATAATGCCAGACCACATACGGCACGTGTTGCTATGACTTGTCTTGCAGCTTGTGAAACACTTTCTTGGCCAGCCAGATCCTCAGATCTCTCTCCAATCAAGTATGTCTGGAATATGATGGGAAGGCGACTGCATCCACCAGGGAATGTGGATGACCTTGCCCAACAATTGGAGCAAATTTGGCAAAAATACCGCAGGAGACCATCAGGGAGCTTTATCATTCTATGGCACGTCGTGTGGCAGCTTGCGTTAAGGGTAGAGGTGGGTCAACACCTTATTGAACTCGTTACTTTGTAACTCTGTAACTCTGAAATAAATCATTCAATTTGTCTGAAAGTTTAATGATTTTCTATTCTGTATATAATCTTCCTCTTCACCAATTTTTGTCTCCATCGGACAACTCCTTCTAGGTCATCGTTTTTCTGGTTATTGAGTGCATTTCAACAATTGAATTTGTTTTGCATCATAATAGTAATTATTGTGGTTCCGTAGTGATTTAGGACTGATCATTTAATTGAGTAGAACCATATTTAATTGATTAAATATTTCAAATGCATAATCTTTGTATTTTATTTAGTTTTTTTTTATTCCACGGGAAGAAAATCCAGTCTATCAAAAGGTTCAAGAAGGCATAGCAGTACTTCCAAGATTTTCAAGTGATGTTGTGCTTTCTATAACAAAAGTATGGTTATTATTTATATAAAGATCTCTCAATATTTTAATTTAAAATGAATATTTTTTTTTATTTTTGAATTAAAATAACTTATACAGGATATTTAATTCTCATACATTTAGCTTTTAAAATGCAATTTTGTATTAAAATTTGCATTAAAATTTTATCGTGAATATTATCATTCACGACAAATATCACCTCATCCACTTGAGCTTTTTATTGAGTGAAACATCAATCATTATATATCATTATATAATAAATTTAATGATCTGAAATGCAAAATCTATAACTAATCTCCTAACGGTCAAACAATACTCTCTTACCAAGAAGTCTCCAATACTTTGTTTGTAGAAGGGAAGGCCGAACGACAAAAAAAAAAATCTAAAAAGACACAAAATTTTTCATTTAATATATTCTATTTGTTTTGGTCTGTAATCATGCTATTCGTTTTCCTCCTCATGTTTACTTCGCTTTCGTTGTTGTATTGATAAATGCTTGATGCAGGATGAATAATACAGACTACATTTTCCCAATAAGAAATGTTTGGCATGAGTGAAGATGATTCGTCCTTTAAAGTTCAACGCATGTCCTATTGTTTCATTTCCATCCTGCTTGTCTCACATAGATGGATGGTAAAGAAAAGGAACCTTGTGATTATACGATGATTTGTGGTGATATACTGCCGGTTATTTCCCTCCTTAACCACTGCAATAAACTGAATCACTCCGATAACCAGCAGTCTTTGGCGTCTGGAGATTGGGGAAGATGACTTCTGATTGAAAATCATTAAATTGATGAGATGCCAGTTAAATATATTTGGATTTTAATGTCTCAAATCAGAAATTCGTTTTATTATGAAAGAACCTTGATTGACGTATCATTTGGAAAAAAAACCAAAAGAATGAGGGCGAATATAGTTTTTTTTATAGTTCTTTTAATACAAAATTAATTTTTAAGGATATGAATGTGATAATTTTCTTACAATACATAATCCACAGCTTAAAGCTGTAACTTGTGAACAATAACTTTTCTTTGATTATTATTGACGTCACAATTATAATGGTAATAATAAAATTTATTTGACATCATACATACATATTCTATTTTCTTTCTGAAGTGAACTCCTTGCTTATTGATGCAGCCTCTAGAATCTCTTGAATCCCGACAACTCGAGAAACAGTCAATCGTTCTGAGAGCCTGAAATCAGTTTGAAGAAATACGATAGAGAGCCAACTGAAAACCTCAAAAAAAAATTTAAATTTAATTTATCGATCAAAAGTGGAACACAAGTGTGTCCTCCAACGCGTAGGAAGTGCATGGATTCCTCTGGTAAAAAAATCTTATGGTCGTGTGCGTAGTCAATCGTGCACCATCTGCTGTACCTTTGCATTGGACCAATATTGCTTTCCCCCCATCGCCTCTTTGAGTGGTCCAAACATGTGATAATCATTTGGGGCGAGGTCTAGTGAGTATGGTGAATGTGGAAAAGTCCCAAAGTGAAGGTCATTTGTAGTTGCAACTGTTGCACGGGCAGAATTCGGCCGCGCATTGTCATTTTGAAGAAGGACACCAGTAATCAGACGTCCACGTAGCTTTGATCTGATTGCAGGCCGAAAATGATGTTTTAACCTATTGGAAATCGACGCAATAGTGATGGTGTCTCCTCTAGACGTGTAGTGTTCCAAAATAATGCCTCGTTCATCCCAAAAGAGAGTTAGCATAACCTTTCCTGCAAATGGCTGCGCCCGAACTTCTTGGGTTTTGGTGCGCCATTCCTTGCTTGCTCTCTTTGTTTCGTGTTGCTGGTAATGTACCCAGGTTTCGTCCCCTGTAACGATTCTCGCAAGAAAGCCATGACCTTCTGCTTCAAAGTGCCGCAAAAATTCTTCACAGGCATCAACGCGTCGCACTTTCAGTTCTTCAGTGAACTGCTGTGGCACCCATCTTGCCGACACTTTTTGAAACTTTAGCACGTCATGAAAGATGTAATGTGCTGAGCCATGACTAATGTCCAGATTTGCGGCTATTTCATCTATGATTAAACAGCGATTTTCGATCTCAATGGCTCTGGTGTCACAACAAGGTGTGCGTGACTCGGGCGCGGAGCGTCTGCTACAGAAGTCACCCCATTCGTGAACTTCCTACTCCACTAATACACTTGCTGCAGCGATAAAGAAGCATTACCATACTGGACCTTCATTCGCCGATGGACTTGAATAGGTTTTACACTTTCACTGCTCAGAAAACCTATGACAGAACGCTGCTCTTCCTTGGTGCATGTTGCAACCGCAGCAGCCATTGTGCACTGGTCATGTGGCAGCGTTTCGCCTCTCTCCAGTATTCTGCCACCTGTCGGGAATTCTTAAAAGCTTCGGTAACACTCCTGCCAACTTATAGAATGTTGGCGCAAATTTTGGATTTTTAATTATGTTTTTCAAGTGTTCATTTGACACACTCTCTAACATTCGAGCTAATAATTAAATTACGAGTAGATGGAGTATCTGTAGCCGATTATTTAGGTATTTGACTATTAAATGAAGGAGCAGCGTTCAATTCCCGGATGTGTCCGAGGTTGTATCTATGGTTGTATTATCTCCCCACAGACCCTATGGATCATCCACCCATCTGTATTCTGGTTGCTCATTCGGAATCACTATCCGACCTCAACTTGTCCCGTTGGTCTCAGGTCGCTAGGAGCCTAAGCACCTCAAGGACCTATATAGCCTCTAATGGATTGTATTGTTTATTTGAGTTTTTAGTTATGAAGGAATTTTTTTGTCTTTGGAGTTTATAAGGATTATAGGGAGGAATTTTTCTATGTAATTTTGTTTTCTGCAAATTCCGCACGGCCCATTTTGAGGGGTCAATGGGGAGGGTGGGACCCGAACTGTATCCGGTTTCTCGGATAGGGCCTTTGCCGATCCTTGGAGCTGTTCGGCGTGGGTCTCTGCCAATCGTTTCATACTCCTTCTTGTGAGTTGTGCGGAGTGTGATATCCTTTTTTTTTTAAATTTTCCTTCCTATCTTTTTTTTTTCCTCTTTTTTCTTTTTTTCTTTGTCTGTGGTTTGTTGTTTGTCTTGGAGATCAAACATCTAATTTGTAGCTACTGGTTTCCTTGTCCTTAAATATCAGTCTTAAGCATCTAATGGAACACCTTTCCCTTTTCCTCTTTCATCGATTTTGGCCACGTGCTAACACTGACCTGGCAGCATCAGGGTGAGGCTAGGAAATTCAAGCAGAGGGATCGAGATTCACATCAGTCCAGAATAACCTTGAGATAGTAAGTCCCAGGGGAGAAACGGACGAAACACAGAAGAAGAAAGAAACAGCCATGCCCACGAGGAGATTCGAAACAAGGTTCCGACATAACGACCACACGGCAGACCGCCGTCTAGACCGCTCGGTCATGACGGAACGGCTCTATTTCCTTTTATTCCAATTTAATAGTAACATAAATTTTCATTTTCATCAAAGCCCGGCCACAGGGATGCGTCAAAGAGGAAGTTCGATTTCAAATTTATGAATACTCGGAAAATTGTCTCAGAATATTTTTGAAATAAATTATTATAAACGTTCAGCCATTTTGTCGAAAAAATAAAGGTGTCGAAGAGTTTAAAATTTCTGTAATGATAAATTGGAAGGGTATTAGTATACTTAACTTAAAACTGTATATAATAAAAACTGGTATAAGTTTACCAATGTTCTAATAAGAACATATTTTCCAAATTAAATTTTTATAAGTTTCCGCATTATATTATTAACTGGATAAATGGAAATCTAAGTTATAAAATTAAATTAAAACTAATTTGAACATTATATTTTTTTCATTTGTAATGTGAAATACTATAAAAGAACTATTTGTTATTTGTTTTAATAATAAAATATACATTTGTTTATGTTATTCAAAACAATAGATTATGAATTTGAATTTACCTAATCGTCCCTGTGCTGATTCTGTTTCTGTTGAAAAATGTAGAGATGAATGTATTGAAAGATTACTTTATAGAACTTTATCTTGCAGGTTAGTAATTTATTACATCATATTAAGGTTCAAAAATTTAACATTCTTTAGATGTCTTATGCGTCAAAAGATTTAACAGTAAATAGTTAGAGAAAAATTTTTTTGCATCTATTTATTTATTATTTATTATTGTTAATTGAAGTTTTTTCTGATTTTGAGTTTAATATTTGAGATGTTATGTTTCGAAACCAATTGTGTACATAATAACAGTTTTTTGCAAATTACTGAAAACTGACTGACTGTAACCCCGAGCGATGAACGAGTCCTTGGCTACTACGATATAAAACAGATGTTTCTATAGTCTTAGGGTGACCCTAAAGAACTATAGAAACAGGCGTTTTATATCGTACTAGCCAAGAACCCGTTCTTTGCTCGGGTTACAATAAACAAATAAACAGTTGTTAAAAAAGTATTTACGGTGTTTATATATTTTATATGAAGTTTTGAAAGTTTTTCTATAGTTTAATGATCTGCTTAAAGGCAACAGAATGTATTTGATGAAGAATTTGGGTTGGGTCGTTTATATGAGTTTTATCAATTGATATTGTGAGAGAGTAGATAATGTTGACCTTATTGTAAGATTATGTTGAGCATGGGATAAATGCTAGGGAAGAATGAATTGCTGTTGATTTCTTAAGAGCGGGATATTTTTGAATTTAATATATATCGAAATTGATTTTTTTCACTTACTATGGTGTTAATGATGATATTCTGATATGAAATGAAAGCATCAACATAGCTAATGTGTTTTAATTGGATGGTTTTTCAATTTCAAAATAGAGATGGGAGGGTCCACCTACAATAACTTACAACAACAAGACCATTTACATCATAGTACATAGAAAACCTGCAGGCTCCAACAGATAGATAAATCATAACTCAAAATCACAACTGAACATATCCCAATCATGTGAAATTACATACAATTGATTTCTTTATTACTTTTCATTATTTCATAGATATATGTTAAGCCTTCTCTTTACTGTAGAATCAAGTCAGATATCAATGTTATAATGAAAATATTGTAACTAAATTTATTAAAACTTGTTGTATGATTTTACTTTCAGATTGCCTTATTTGAACAATTCCCTTCCTGAATGTAATTCAACAAAGAATTTTAATAATTCAATTATGGCATCAATAGAAATAATGAAAAAGAAACCAGATTGCATTCGTCACTGTCCAAGGAAATGTGTTGAATATATTTTTGGATTTTCTGCTGATGTACAATCAATTGAAGACAACTACTTTAAAGTTTATGTATTTGATAGAAATATAAGAGTAATAAAAGAATTTAATTGGTATGTTTTTTCATCTCTCATGTCCGATGTTGGTGGAATTTTAGGAACATTTCTGGGATTTTGTTTTCTGAATTGTCTAGAAATCCTGGAATTTATCTATTACAAATGTAAGGTAAGATCTAAAAATTTAATTTTTCCAAGTTATGTTGTGATGCTTATGTGTTATTAATTAACTGAGGATTATAACATTATAACGGTTTTCCTTAAATACTTTTGTTTGGGTTTCTAATGAGAGACGATGAACTGAATTTCTAAACAGCAAACTAAAGTTAAAATAAAGTAAATTCTTTTAAATTACGTATTAGGGTCAATAAGCGACTTTCATTAGATAGCCAACAGAGAACAATGTTTCGCAAAAATGTTACTGCAAAAAGAAGGTAAATAAGAAATGTTAAGTATCTCCGTGATCCCTCAGGTCACAGAGGTATGGTATCCAGTGTTCAATCAGCAACGACCTATGTTGAGTTCGGATATGGAGGTGAGCGTGGCATTCCCTTTTATTCCTTTAGAAACTACAAAAACGGATCTCAAAACAGAGAGAGAGGATATATACAGATAACAATATATATAAATGAAAGGATACAACATATTCATAGAATAATATAGAGACAAGCGCAAAGAAAAGTAATTAAAAGTGCAGCATTAGATGAAACATTCCAAGTTCTTGTTACAGGGCAGATACTTTTTTTTTATATCTTATATATCCAGGAGATTTTAATTTATTATGTATTACTGACATTCTTGTTTGAGCTGCTAATGATTAACCCTCACTTTTATTATTATTTATTATTAGCCTAAATTATTTTTTAAGTTTCAAGTCAAACCTGAAATGAAAAACGTATTTAATATGAAGTTATTCATTTGTTCTAGAATTGTGTTTAATGATAGAAAATGTCACTGGTGGTATTTTGAGAAATTTCATTATGAAAAAGAAGCTTTTTTTAAGTTATTATTTATTTTACTTTAATTGCCTGCGATTGTTTTCCATCGGTGTTTTCATAAAGAAAAAAACATGAAATTAAAACTTCCAACAAAAAAATCAATCAAACCTGAAATGAAAAACGTATTTAATATGAAGTTATTCATTTGTTCTAGAATTGTGTTTAATGATAGAAAATGTAACTATTTTATATCATGGTATTATGATAAATTTCACTATGAAAAAGAAGCTTTTTTTAAGTTATTATTTCTTTTACTTTATTTGCCTGCGATTCTTTTCCATCGGTGTTTTCATAAAAAACGATATAAAACATGAAATGACAACTTCCAACAAAAAAAATCAATCTTTTCCAGATTTTGATACAAAATTTATATAAATTTCGTTTGTACCTATTAGGCATTAAGAATTTATTAAAGTCTATTTATTTATGTTTGAACAGGTGATAAAAATAAAAATCCTTTCAAGTCCCTATCCTAGAAAAGATGCTTTCAAAAATAGACATTATGTTACTGAAAAAACAAAACAAACTGTTTCACACATTCAAGTGAGAAAAGTTTGGGGCTCTAAAGTGCAAGGTCTTGAATATAAATTAACTCTGATTATCACGTACGTGCTAAAGCTTCGAAATTTGTTAATAAAACAGGAGCTGTACAATTTCTTTATTTCCCTTTTTCATTCGAGAAACCACTTGTAGTTTAATTTATAATGGTTCCTTGATTATAATTTTAATTTATTCTTAAAACAGATCAAACAATCAAGTCTTTATATTACAAAGAGAGATGTCAGCTATAAACGTGGTCGTGTTAGGAATTCAAAACAAGCGTTTGGAGGTATTCAAGTTCGTAACATTCGTGGATCAAGAAATGCTACCAGTGAGGATGATTTCACTCTAAGCATAACGGGATTTGATAGATTATTAAGTCATACCACTAATAGACTTGTTAAGATTATATGGTTTTGTGCTTTAATTTTTGCAACATTGCTTTGTATGTATCAGAATGTCAGAACTGTTCTGGAATTTATCCATAGTTTCCCTGATACGAAAGTGGAATATGAGAGGAACAGCTCTGTGAAATTTCCCACTTTTACAATTTGTCCCAAACAGCCATTTCTAAATTCTGAGATTATTAAAATGTATAAGGAAGAATACATTTCCGAATTTAACTTATCGAATGCAGTTGTCGATAATATTCATGTTGGAAAACTTTTGTTATTAGAAGACGTTGATGTTGAATTTATATGGAATGCAACAAAAGAAGAGGAATTTTTGAAGGCTATGGTGAAGGTATTGAATTTCGATATTGTATTTCGCTAATGGATGAATAATACAAATAAAAATAAACATAACCATACAATTTTAATAAATATTTTTCTTTTTTCTTTTCCTAGCATATCCAATATTTTCCTGGCGTAACCAATTATAATAATTACAGTGATTTGGATCAATATTTTGTGGACACTGTCTGCTGTAGCTGTTTATCAGTAAGAGCAGGTAAATAATTAATTCTATTTCGTTCAAAATAGAATGATGAGTTAACTTCAAATTTCTGAATCTATTTACTTGGCCTGGAGGACTAAGCTTTGCTCTGTGAAATAAAGCGAAAATAAAGTACGAAAACCGTAGACAGTCACCTGGTGATTTAACCCTCTTTAAGAGAAATGGACAGCTCCATTGTGAATGTATGAGAAGTTGAAAGGAACGAATTTTAAGATTTAACATTAAGTAAAACTTTTAACTTACTTAAAGCAAAAAATAAAATTAGTATTTTATTACATGTAAAAATGCTCAGTACGCGAACTTATTGAGAATAAAATAAAACGAAAATAAAGTAAGAAAAGTTTAGACAAAACCGGTAATCTGGTCTCAAGTCAATCATTTATCTAACAAATTATTTTTCCTCAATGAGTTTTCGATATAGAACTAAATCGGATTCTCCCACAGAACAGCGATGGATTCTCCCCATTTCATGAAAATCCGTAGGTCATTTTCAAGATAAAATTTACAGGAATTGCTCGGTTTATAGGATTCCTTGTTCCTATTATTTGATAAATATATAGAATTGAGACACACAAATTATTTACAATTAATATTTACAATTTAAAGATAATTGTTTTTTTATTATTTAAAAATTAAAAAAATCCTTTAAAAAATATTAGATACAATAATTGCTAGGACGGTTTCGAGGAAGTCCTAGCTTCCACATCATCAGCAAGATCTTAAAAAAAATTATGTTCAAATTCTAAATATTAATTGTAAATAATTTTTGTGTCTCAATTCTATATATTTATTAAATTATGAACCACACACGTTAAAAATTTTATATGTTCCTATTATTCTACATAAGTATCTTCAAAAGAATTTGGTCGTTTTGGGAAACAGTATGGTTGAAATATGTATCATAATTTATTTATTTTCTAGCGAAATATTTTCACGGTTTATCTTATTTTTAACATTTTACTTCATACTACAAAACTTTTATTTCATCAGTGGTTCATTTCTTGTCAATGGGGTAAGTTAAAAAAAGTTTTTATTCAGTTTCTCTTAGTGATTTAAATTTCTGCTCGCATATGAAGGGCTTTGAGATATATGGTCAGAAGCCATTATTTCGTCATTTTTGAGATTCTTATTTCACAACTTTCTCTAAATCCAGCTCTTTAAAGCCAGATACTTAACAGTTGGTTTAAGATAGATAACAAATTTAAGTTTTTGACTTTCCCATTTAGTGACAATTTAGGAAGATAAATAGGCACAAGCGAAAACAAAAATGACGTGCAGCTCAATACAAAGGGGGGAGGTTTCTGAAGTTCGAAAGATTTTCGAGAATAATAGTCTTCAAATTGAGCAATGTCACTCTTTTTATACTGACAGTGAGAAATCTTATAAACAAAAAATATGGATCAAGAAGTACGGTATACGGGACTGTGGCTCCAAAAAATGCTACATGCTTCGATGGAGTGATAACGAAGGAGGACAGGGGTCTGATAAAGTTTAGAGCTGTTTGATAAAATATTAACATAAAATAACATTTCCAGATAAATTATAATAATATTTAATAGGCTACAAACTGTGCTTCAATTGGCTAAGAACTGGGCATTGAAGAGGTCTCTTGTCACTACCAAGAGATTTGAAATTGTACTACATTCTAATCTTGTCTCACTGAACTCTCTTGATGTCGTGTTTTTTGATGGCATTGAAATGTATGCCAAAAATAGGCATATACTCCAGATGATTTGGTAGATGTTGTGAAGTCAGCAGGTCCAAATATATTCATCATAGCAAAAATGATAATGACCCTTGGACTTCAAGAGCTCATACGACAATCCAAATCCACTTCCAGCATAAATGGTAATTTGATGCACCTTAGTGAAGCCCAACAATTCCCGTTCAATACGAGAAGTCCCTTTGAACTATGTGCAAAGCACTGGTACACAACTCTAGGCCCTGTGAATTTTGCTGTCATGTAAGATGAGATGAAAGCCTGTGGAATCTAGTGAAAATATGTTTTCATTAATATATTCTTGAGAATCATCAGAAAATATTTCATTTTTTCTTCCGAGAAAAAAGTTCATAAGCCCATGCTGATATCTCTTAATTACATTACTGCTAAACTACATAAGGAATCCAAAACAGCAGTTCATATACTATAATATGCTTCATAACATACTGCGGTATCATTCCGCATAAAGCATTTTTTAGTTTGGATTGCAGATTTAGAGATTTTGGTCAAACTATAAAATATGCCAATATCTGAAAACTAAGTTTAAGGCATATGACTATAATTAACTGAACTCTTCATATATTCACTGATTTTTGTTTAGTTTCCATGCATTTTCAAATTGTTCAAGAATACGTTTATATTCTCTTTTATTTCATTTATATCGCAGTTGAGATGATTATGTGACAATATGTTTCAGGATGATCTGTTATTTGTGAAAATACCAACTTGGAAAATGTCTCGTAACTTTTCTAGATTAAAGTTCATGACTTTTGAAACCAACATGAATGGGCAAACATTAAATACAGGCTTAATTTCCTTTTATTTTATTTTTACTTCTTATGTTCACACAATGTAAAAGTAGAATTTAAAAAGAGTGCACAAATTGATATGACGGGAGTGCATTGGAGTCGGAGTTATAGCGTCAGAAAGTTTAGGCAGAAAGAGATTCAATGTATTCAAGTGAAGACAACGGATCTGTCTTTCTTCGTATAAAACACCGGTTTAAAAATAGATATCACAGTCAAAAGCAAGGTGGGGGCGAGGATATTTCCACGGTCCATTCTCTTCAAATAGTTCCTAAGGTATACCCAACCCTCTGTTGAAGGTATATCGGATTTTTTTGCAGATCGTTGAAGGAGGGTTTGAGTCGCGCTGAGGAGCCGACCTCAACTTAGTCCCATTGGTCATGGGACGCCGGTAGCCTTATCTCCGACGATCCCAATGACCACATCGTCATTAAGTGACATACTTTAACTAAAGACAAAAGAGTCAAAACAGTTAAAAAGAAACAACAATTGATTTGCTGAAGAATTAAATGAATCTGCAGGAACAAATTGAAATGAACAATTTGTTGACAGATAAATCAATTATAAATAGAGTGAGAAATTCACCAACGGACAATAAATATGCCTTCGCACATTGAGCAAACATTAACGGGATTTCTGAACACATGTTTCATCCTTATTAAGAATCATGATGTTGCCTTTTTGTAATTAATTTCCTTTGTGCCTTTCAGTGAAAGGACAAAGGGTTAACACTTTGGATCTTTCAGGATCATTTTTTATTTTATTGTTTTTTTATCTCGGCGGCCCATTCCCGGGATCTAGAATGCTTTTAGGTAAAGCTTTCCCGCAACTGAGCCAAACATCAAGAGTATAATCTGCTGATGATTCCTAATAAGGATGAAAGAGCTGTTCAGAATTCCCGTTGATGTTGGCTCAATGTTCGAAGGCATATTTATTGTCCGTTGGTGAATTTCTCTCTGTATTTATGAATAATTACGGACGTTAAACTTGCTTTCATTAAATTAATTATATTTGAAATAAACGGGAAAAGAATACTAGAATACATGATTAAAATGCATCAAATAGATAATAACGCAAATATATATATTTTTTTAAATATATTTTACAGCAGTAAATAGAATAATGTAAAAGAATACTGTAAATGAATTTAATATTTCAAAATGAACTATTATTTGTAGCATTTCTAATTCAACGTTTAGAGATACTTAATCTGTTTTATAAAGTTTCAGGAAGTGTATTAGGGAATTTCAAATTTCATTTAGTTCCTTCATGAGGCACTGTTTGAAAGCTTCACAAATGTTTATCGTTGCAAAAAAAACGACATGCTTTTGGATCACAATTCATGCTGGCAACGAACTATCGTCCTAACATATCTAGAATAAAGACATTGTAGATTGGCTAGCGATCTCAGGATCTGACTGCCAATAATGGGAGGATATGCTAACGGGGCACTTTTGTTTGACTTCCACCGTATTGTCTGACTTTAGTATGCTGCTATACAGCCCCAGAAAGGTATGACAATAGTACGGTTGACGTTCGAATGTTGTCGACATGGCGCTGTAAAAGAAAATTCTACCAAAACCAAAGGAAGATCTAATTGTCATCAGAGATGGCTATAATCCTGGTGAGATGATCGTGTGACTTTTAATATAGCACCTGGATAGAAGCGATGATTAAGCGTCTTTCACACTCGAATATAGTATCATCTATGCCAAGAGAGAAGCTAGATTCATCGTTTAACATAAAATGACTCTAGTTGGACATCGTGCAGGAGAACGGTCTCGACACCACTATAGATGGTGCTGCCAATTTTGGGAGATCTGTGGTAGATCTCTTAACGGACGCCGAAAATGAAGGATCGCCTCTGCAATTGATCGTCGAATGATTTACCTTAATATTAAATGAAATATATAGAGTTATCTGGCTTTGTATGGAGGACAGCGACGCCATTTGTGTCATTATGGCTGCTCTCGTGATCGTACGATCTCCTCGAACAGGTGTTTTTGTTGAGACTTGCAGAACCTTCGTGGCAGTTGTGTGTATTCTACTACAAACATCAAAAGGATGGTTGACAATTCTTTATGAAGACCAATCTTCTCTTAAGCCTATAATGCGACTTATCACAAACTCGACTGAATGGCGGGTCTGTCAACGGGTGCTTTGTAGAGGAATGTCCATAGACTACTTATTGTAATGAAACATGAAGACCAGTCAGGTTTGTCTGTCAGTTTGAAAACCCAAATGCGTCCTTGTCATGCATTCGGAAAAGTCCGGTTAGTTTATTGACAATGAAATTTTGTTTATTTGCAGATATTGCCAAACATCATTTATGTATCGTGTTGTAACTACATATTTTATAGAAACAAAGTACTTGATTTATTTTCAACAGTGTATTTGAAGATTAAGTAATATATATGCATCTCTTTACTTTTCATTTATTTCCCACGCTAATGTTTTAAGAAAAAAATATTTCAACTTATTAAAAAAAACCTTGATAGTAGAAATTCACCAATAACAGATACTCCATCTTTGATTAATGGATTTTGATTGGATTGCTACATTTCTCCAGTTCAGGTGTTTTTTTTTAAATGAACTGTGACAACAAGAGTTCCAAATGATAATATCTATCCGATATGACAAGCTATGAAGTTGATTGGACACTCAGTCTCCAAATGATAACAAAAAGGATTCTACGACTAAGAAATGACTACTGAAGTTGAATTCTGTAGCAAAAATAAATGTATTTATAAAAATAACTGCTCATTTACAATAATATTGTAATTTATAATGATAGATAAAAAATTCAATTACAGACTTTTAAGTTTAATCTAATTTTCATTTCTCTTTTAACGTATTTAAAAACTTGAAAAGTATTCAATCTATTTAAATGACGATTTTTTTGGTTATTTTGTAGAATGATTGAAATTCGAGAGTTAAAAACAATGAGGAGTAATATTCAGAGAAATTAGACTAATAGAATGGTGAAAGGAAAGATTAGAGGAAAAAAATTACAAAAGATGATATAACATTAAATTTCTGTTCATTTGTCATTTATATTCTAACTTATCTTTATTTCAGCACAATTAATAGAATATGAGAGTCTGGGAACAAACCTGATTTTCTATAGAATTCTAAATCATCCATTGTTATCTCAGGTATTTATTTTAACTACAAATCTTTAACATAAAATCATCATCGGAAACATCATTAATATTAAAAAAAAATGTTTCAGAAATTCTTTAACATATCCAAATGATGCACTATTTATTTGAAGATATCTATTACCATGAAATGTGAGAAATTTTTGTGTTGTTATTATTGTTATTTGCGAAGCATCATTATCAGTAACAATGTTATTGAATAAGATAATGTTCATTTGTTAACTTGAATACGAAAATGGTTTATTGTTATTTGTAATGACAAAGAAATGTAGAGGAAGAAGAATAGATTTTTGTTGTTTTTTACCACCTAAAAAAGCGCTGGGAAAGTAAGGTAAAATATTGTGGAAATTAAAGAAGTTGTTTACATTTAGGATATCTAGTGTAATATTAATATATTCGAGTGTAATTTTAATTACAGGATATATCAAAGAAGCTTAGGATTATGCTTGTTGTATATGAGTAGTTAGGTTATCTCATTCACAAATTCTGAGTTAGACCGAAATACGTGAACAAAGAGGTTAGCTTTCCCTTTTATTTCAAGATTTAGAATGCCCACACTTTGTTTCCGTTCGATTTGCCAAATGATATCAAGAAACCCTGATTCTCCTGATTAGACCATATCTCATCAATCGCAACAGAATGTCTGCTGCTTTCTATTGAGAAGTCAGTGTCCATCCATCGCACATTGATTTTTACCCTTCTCTTTAGAGAAACCTTAAAGATGAGAAATATATTAATAACAGTTGAGCTTTAAGTTAGTATATTAATCAAATTAAATTAAAAATACTTTTTACATTTTGATTTGTTCATTCAATTCTATTTTAAGAAATTTAAAATTGATGCAATATTTCAATATCAATGTTTGTTGCAGCATTACGGCAAAAATTTAGATAGGATCATATAAGAAAAGAATTCTTTCATTGGTATAAGCAAAGATTTTTTTGACAGCCACGGTAATAATAAGTATAAGCAAATTCGTTAATTTACAAAAATGACTAATAAAATATTTCCAAAGAAAAGTAATTGCTTGTTCTTTAAAATACATGCTTATTCGTGATCTTAATTGAGCAGAAGTTTGAAATAATAATATCAGAATACAGACACCCTAAAACTAACTGTAAAGTTTGAGTTTTCTTGATAAACAAATTTCACAAATGTAAGTATTCAAGATTTTCTGACAAGACCAGATGCGGTCTACCGCATAAAAGTTAATAATTAAAACTTCGGCAATCACTAATTGATTTTAAATATCGAAATATTCCAAACCAGACGGCGGTAATGAATGTTGAGTCGCACGTCTTTCTACCAAGAAATTATCGAGATTGTGGTAGTTAATTGTGTTGCGTTGTCTGTATTTGCTAAGAAATGATAATATTTCTTGAAAAATCCTTCATTTCTCCGGTAATCATTAAAAAAATTATGAATTTGAATAGTCAATATTTAATAGTATATTCCGAGAATAAATACCGGTAGTAAAACTTTTGCATGAAGCCCACAGTAGGTAGTTGTTTTCAGTTGGGAAAGTTTAACATGTGTAGATATGAAGTGGAATAGCCGAAACCTAAACACAGAATAAGAAGTAAATATCCTTAACAAACATTTTTCTTTTCGACCCGAAGAAATACAAATTTTGTAAAGGAAGAAGCCTACAGCGCTTGTGATATTTATTTATTATTTGGTTTAATGCTTTTTCTATTCCACAATATATTCATCTTGCAAAGAAATCTTTCTTCTTTTTTTTGTGTTCCGAATCCCAAATAACAATTAGCACAATGTCTTGAAACGATTGAAACTCTTTTGGCAACAAATAAATGAAATGTATAAAATTTCAGAAAAGTTAATAAAATATTATCATATTAGAAAAAAAAATTCTATTAATAATGATATCAGAAGTTCTTTTCTTTCAC